>JAJTUH010000004.1:834910-1252923 GCA_036971555.1 Drechslerella coelobrocha
AAAAAAAAAGAAGGGGTACGGTGCAAGTTGGACCTGCACCGTCCTCATGCCCTCGTCTGGAATACTCTCTCATGTCCCCTTTCCATGCGCCGCCGGCTCCTCTTTCTAATCCGGCGCCCGGCCTAACTGCATCCATCCCCCTACCCGCATGTCCCATCTTGAAGCTTGCTTGCCTGCTTGTCTGCTTGCCTGCCTGGTCTGTCGATAAACGGAAAAGGGAACACATCTGCTCTGCTCGTACATGTCAGTATTACGCAAAGTGCAAAATGCCCCCAAAACTGCCTAAGGGTTTTCGTCAATTGCATGCTATTGCTCCTGCTCCTGCTGCTGCTGCTGCTGCTGGCATGCTAGCATGCTAGCTCGTCCGATTACCCAGCAATCAGTAACGGCACGAGCCTGTGTCTTAGGATCTTTAGATGGGGAAAAGAAAAGCAAAGACAAAAAAATAAAATAAAATAAAATCCTAGAACAATAAGAAACGCTACTACGTGCAAGGAGGCAGCGGCGCATGATATGCCACGTCTTTCTTTCTTCGCTCACCTTCTCTAATCCCGGTCTCTATCTGTAGAGGTAAAACGGCATCCGTTCTGCTAAGTAACTTCAGCCTGCCTCATCGCTTCCCACTGTCCTGCAAGAAACGACACCACCATGCAGATAATCACAGCACGGCCTGGTCCCATCTCGTCAGAATGACCGGGGAGGGGGTGGGCGGAAAAAAACGAAAGGTTCAATGAGGCGCATTGCATAAACCAGCAGGCGACTGGGGGTCCCATCGGTCAGTCAGATCGCTCGAAAATTTGGCCTTGGGTAGCACTAGCTAGTATTTTTAATCTTTTATATATGCGAGCCGCCTGAACTTGTTCGTCCGATGCAATGCAGCCAGAAGCGATCCACGGAAACACAAGGGTCTTCTTTATTTTTCTTATTATTACTTGGGGTTGATGATTATTAGGTATTTGGGCATCTCATCGCTTCGCAGAGTTTAAAAAAAGTTTTCCAGAAATCCACTACGACATATACAGCCATAGCATCCTTTGGCTGCTAGTCTTTCTTTTCTTTCTTCTTCTTGTTCTCGTTCTTGGGAGGTTTATTTGATTTTGTGTTCTTCTACTGTTTGGAAAAATAGATGTTTATATCGGTCAACCTGCGCCTGTGATCCTTCGAACACCGGTGCTCCAACGCAGGAACGACCCTCCCCATCGCAAAGCACTGCAGCATCCTTGATCTTCGACTGCTGAATACCATCGGTCTCTCAGATACTCATTGATACCAACCTCAGGCAACCGACTCATCTGACCGCGAAATACAACTGGCCGACCCTGGACGACCGGAATTGGCGTTTTAGCTTTGTGGCACCCGTCTATCTCATCTGCATCAAGCATCTGCCGAACGTGAAGAAAGGACGTTACTTGCGACTTGCGTCTGCGCCAGACCTTCGGGGTAATTTAGAATACACTGGCATAAGGTATCCGGGAAGGCAAGGAGGGAAGGAAGGAAGGACGGAAGGCAGGCTGCAGCAGCACCCGGAAACTTATATATCAACTCGAAAGAATCGCCCAATTCGCAAAACTGGAAAACCGCAATCCAACGCTCCCATCCAACATTGAAACGGACCACGAGTGAACACTTGGTAACCTTGCAGTTTCGAAATCGGCGTCGACAAACTCGAAAGAACTGTCGGCTCTATACGAAGTCACACATCCACACCACACCTCCCAGCTTAGCGCCATTCGCCTTGGCGAGGGTCGGACGCAAGAAGGGCTTCCGAGGCTAGCCAGTACGCACGCCCATCCGCACGCAAGGAGAACATTGAATTATAGGAAGGGAAAAAGCAAGGAGATCTCTGAGCTGAGCGCCCGAAATTTCCACAGGCGAAACCGCAACAAACCCAGTTTCCTTTTGGACAAGGATTATCAGGGACAACTTTTTTTGACGAAAAAAATTTCTTATTGTTGGAGGGCTTTTTAGGCGGGCAGAAAAAAACGGTTAAAGAGACGAGAAGAAAAGGGAAAAAAGAGAACACCATCAGGCTTGTTTGGGAAAAGAAAGAGAAAAGAAAAAAAAAATAAGTTGCACCTTGGGCCCGGCGTACGTACTTGTGCCAATTGATACACCAACCTCGTGTCCAAAACCTTCATTTCACCTTCTGCCTTCTGATCGCTCGACATTCAGAAGCCGTAAACGGCTTTTTTCTCGACGCCTTCCACCCGCCTTACCCCTCCTGTCGAGCGACCTCCTGTGTGGTTTTGGCGTCGACAAGAATTTGCGCTACCCGGACAAGGGTTTCTGCAATTCCTGTTGGTCGACTCTTCACACTACCGCGGAACGGTCCAACCCACCATTCGACTGGAAATTCCTCTGTCGGTTAACTCAACCTGCCGACGTTTCTCTACTACCAACCCGAAAACTCCCCATTGCGAAAAGTACAAAAGTTGTCTTTGAAATTCTAGTTTTTTTTTGGGGGTCTTTGTAGGATCGAGTTATTCTCCATACAATCGTAATTCGCGCGCCGCGGGGGGAGCACGTAGCGGCAGGATGGTCGGCTCCGAAGTCGACCAGAAGTATCTGGGGAATTACGCAAAAGTTGTAGGGGGCCATAATGAAAGTTTATCGGCGGCATTATTCAAGGTATTAGGCCTATCGACAATTCTATCGAAGAAGCTCGTTCGGGCGCGAAAACAACGAAAACTGGATCCGACAAGAACGACAAAGTCGCTCGACCTGTACCGACACATAATATGGATGGCTAGGGAAGGATACATATTGCTCGACATCTACGTCCTACCATTCGTGGTGAATTTTGTCGAATTGAAGGTCCTAGCGCTGAAATTGAAGGCGTCCTTTCTACACATATTCGTTCTCTTCGATCACACGTACCAGACCAGGACGAACTTTTCTCTTCCCGGAGGGCCATTACACCAGCAGCAGCAACATCAACAACCAACAGCGACGGATGCTGCAGGATCGGACGACCAGACGACACCAGTTAAGGGGCAGACCAATTCCTTCTACAACTACATCAACATCGCATCGCAAGCATTCGTTACTGCCGACGACTACGCTACAAGACTACTATCTGGATCGCATCCCCTACGGTTAAGTGTCAAGCTTGAATACTCGGCTTTTGCGCACGACTGCATGAAGGAGTTCTCGCTATCGAGAAGCATTGCGCGCAAGGCGATCGACGACGCGTTTGCTAGTATGGAGGCCATGACGGATGAGAGCTTCGAGGATGCGATGGACTTGGTATCGAGTCTGGGTGTCATGGCGCGGAGGGGAAACTAAGCTGCATCGTCTCACTCAACGCAACGCAAACCGTCTACGGCGCTCCTCCTCAAATTGTGCGCGCTCTCCTCGATATACATTCCCGAACCTTAACTTTAACCTTACCGTCGGGTTTCTCGCGACCTTATCCTGTCAAGTCGACGAACGATGCCAAGAGTGCGAGTCTCAAAAAATGAGCCGACAGCAGCGCATTCCGATTCCGTATATCCGGATCCGTTCGTTATTATCAATCTCCAAATCTACATTCCGTGCGCGCGCGCAGACGTGGCGGCCTGGGGTATTCATATTGATCGCATACTACCGTCCCACGGCTCTATCCGCTTTCCGTACGCTCTCGAGGCCACATCTTACCAGATATATATACCACTTTTAATACCCAGCTGCGCTTTATCCAATATACCTACTTCGCGTCGAAAACCCCGAGCTTCAAAATTCTCCTTTTTTTTCTTGTGTGCATCTTAAAGGCGTTTTCTGTATATTGATAGATCTTTCCCCGTATCTTATTTCCTTTTAATTAATGTCTTTTCTTGCTGTACTAATAGAACATGGGGCGCCGATAGTCGGATTTTGATGTTTTTTTTTTCTTTTTTTTTGATGGTTCTTTCCTTTGTTTTAGTTCGACTTGGTACTCTTTCTTACAATTTTGAATATCTGCTTCTCTGTTTGGTGGGAGTTTCTTCGGGGTCTATCATTTATCACTATTTTCATTATTTCTCTATTAACTACCATCTACTACGATGCTCCCGAATTCCTTTTACCCTCCAAAATCATATTTTATCACAGTTCAAATTTTCTTTTTCTCTTCAAAACAAAAATTGTCGGTGCTCGTTCTCATTGTATATACCACTGATATCATACGTACGAAAACACCTAGTGAGGGAACTTGAAGGAAAGGAAACGAGGAAATACAAAAAGTTCTTTTCTTTTTTTTTCTTCTTACTTCCACTTCCCTTTTTACCTCTTCATCTCATCTGATATACCACTTTTGGTAATATATGCTATGATATTACATGCTATGATATCCCTGGGCCGACGTGACATATCGATAACGGCAGGACGAGGGATCACGGGGTCCACCACGCACGGCTGGGGGTCCCCGTCCCCACTCTCGTTAGGGGCGCGTAATATTAGTTTGGCTCGATATGATAGACCGGCTCTGGATCTGTGGGGATAAACGTGACGACGCCGCAGGCGCATTTATATGTGGACATTGTTATACAAATTCGCTCTGTGATACATATATTGGACCACACCGGTACCTACTCGATATATTCACGGATATTGGAGTCGTGACGGGTGAAGGAGTGATGGGCATTATCTCCATCAACGATTAAAATTAGTCCATTCCACGTGCTATGAGCACGGACGAATTTGTGGGACTGGCTTATGACGTCGACGGTTTTTTTTTTTTTTTTTTTCTTCTCACATTTACCCCAAGATTGAATGTAATACAGCCGGGTTAACCAGAAATGAAAAGCATGGACAGCAGTTTCGACCTGCTGACTGTTTCAGCATACATATCAATACAATTGTTGAAACTCCCTTTCAATATGAAACGAATACGAGGGGGGTTTTTTTTGGTATTTTTTCCTCAATTGCTCGTATATAGAGTATTATATCTGCCTCAGTTGGTGAGTATAAAGTAGACATGACGTTGCGGCCGGCCGGTTGTTGCCGAAATATATAAATAACATACATACATACATCACGCCTGACGAGGCGCTCGCGGTGCAGCTAAACTGGCATGGCAGCTGCAGACGCCAGACGGCGCACCCGAGGCTAGCTGCAGGATGAGATCTCGGTCCGATGATTCAAAAGAAAACTCTCTTATTGGGGTCTTACTATGCATCACGATCACGCCTCCAAGACGATCAGTTGCTTACCTCAGATGGAACACATGCGCTGGATCCATGGACTGCTTCGACTCCGTCGCAAACCTGAAAACACACACAAAGCTAATGTCGCATGTATTTTTTTTTATTTTAAAAAAAGATGAAGTTTGAGACAAATATACCTTTTTTTTGCTCTTTTGATTCATTTCCATTCCGTGCTTCACAATAGTTCTTTGCCGCTCGTGGCTCATGGTAGCAGGTTGGATGCAATCTTACAAAACAATCTGCAAGCATCGTGATATCAGGTGTTTAGCACGCTGCTGGGATTATCCCCGATCGTTCTTTCAGAGACGCGACGCGGGCAATTAATTCCAGCTGGTGGCCGGCCGGGCGGGCTGGTGGTTCGCTTTTGCAACCTTCTCGTTTTTCTTTTGCGCGCCACTGATAATTAGCGTTAGCGAAATTACATCATTTTACTTTTCGACCATCATCATTCCTGACGAAGCCGAAACCTGGGGGCCTCTGCATCGCATTGATTTGCAAGGCTGACTTTTGCAAGCTATGACCCCCCCTCTTTCGATCTTTCGAAGTGGCCAGCCGCGTTCAATTGTTGGTCAGGTTTTATCTGGTCTCGCTAGAAGAAAATTCTAGAAGCGGCTGTTTTTCGTTAATGTGGTAATTTGCAGATTGTGTCTGGTCTCCTCGGTCTCCCCCCCTTGCATGGCATATCTTGGATGAGATTGGTTGTGAACGCGTGCTTAGTTAGTTGATATACGGAGTCCTCGTGCTCTAGATCCCTTTGTGTGCGCGCGTATACGCCACAATCAGGCGTTGATACTGCAATTAAGCCCGGTCTAGCCTTTCAACAACACAAATATTATTAGGCGACCATGTTGTATTTTGGCCCTCCACCAATACGCGATCTTTTCTTCTTCTTCCCAAAGCTTCTCCTCTCCTCAAGAAAGAAATATCCCCCGATATCGCTTTTTTTTTTTTTCCTCGCCGAAAATATAGATAATGCAAATTTCCCCAACCTATAACAAAACGGAATCTATCCCGCCGATCTAATCCCTCCCCCGGAATTATAACATCTAACCTCGGCATTCGGTAGCGCCTAGCCATAAGGCTAGCTAAATCTGGTAGGAGCCCATCCGATTCAATCGATCAAAGCCAGCTCACATGCATGCACCCCATGTATGTGATTCTGTTTGTATCGAGCAAGGGAGGGTATGCGCACAGTCAGATGCGATCTTGCTGCTGCGATCGATCAAGAGGGAATTTGTAGAACGCAAAAAGGACGCCTCGTTGTGACGTTTGTCTGTCCGTTCGTCTGTCCCTTGCAAGTAAAATTGTCATGCAAGTAAGGAAGTACGTCCATGTCTGCAGGTATGTTATGTATGAAGGTATGAAAGGATGCTAGCCTCAGCCCCAAGAGCAGGTGGTAAGGCCAGGCCAGCGGGAACGCTGGCATACATACATACATACATATACATACATACATACATAAGTACATACATACTTAGCACCCGCTGGCCAGGCATGTCGGCCAAGTCATCACACATGCAAGGTTACTCGAGGAGATAGTGCAGGGCTTTTCTGGGGTCGCTGCGCTGCGCTGTGCGGAGCATTTCATTAAATCATCATTACCAATGGCCAAGTGTGATGTAATATATTGCACACAAGCAAACCAAGTAGGCACGGGAAAAGAATGCGTAAAAGTAAGCAAGCTCAAGTAAAAGAGGTAGTATATCGTGGTTCGATTAAAAGAGATGATTGCAAAAACTTGTTGATTGATTGATAGTGGTGTTTTTTGGTGGGTTCTTTTTGGGGTTTTCTCCCGGGGATGATTATGATATCTCTTTAGTACATGCGACGAGAAATAGAAGAAGAAAAAAAACATAAAAACAATAAGCTGGCGCACCGTAACTGGATGTTGCATTTGAGGAAGTATGAAATGTCTGTCTGTCGTGGTCCAAAAATATGCATGCATGGTATGTGGAATATTAATGAGAAGGTAATCAGAACTGTATGTAACTGACTCGACACTGCTGTACGCGAAGATGAACGACGCAGTTGATCGGGGAGTTTTAGAAAGAAGATAGAAATTTCAAACGAATATTCAAAATGTAGTGTAAGAAACCCGTGCCTTGACCGCCGTGATAGATCAAAGTTGAATTCGCCGGGAGCCAGATTTATTGGGGGTTATAGAAAAGGGGAGAAAAGTAGATATGCAAGAACGAGATTAACTGCCATAAGATAATCGAATCGCAAAAACGTCCTCCTAGCCATATGAGAAGATAACGCAGAGATGCAAAATGCATAACCACTATACACAAAAACAAAATAAAAGTCATAAAGATAAATCAGAATAAAATGCCAAAACGAGACATCAAAGGCTGAGCCCAATCGATCGCAAGCAAGCCGCATCACCCAAAGAAATTATATGCAAAGAAAGGAACACCGCTTCACCTAATTCCCCACAACGTAAACGCCTACCCTTCCTCGCTCACTCCAAACCGTTAAACTCTGGGCATAACTCTCATAGTACTAATACAATCTGCTCGTGATCTGGTCGCTTCATGAGTGTCGTGATTTTCGGTTTATTGTTGACGATGCCATTTTTGAAGATGTTGCGATTGGAAATGCTAAACACGAATATGCAGATGCTTATAAATGATACGAAAAATGAGTGTGAAAGCAAAAGTGCAAAAAGACATAGAACGGATAGTCATGACGAGTTGTCGGTTTCGGATTCGCTGTCTTCGTCGTCGTCGTCTTCCTCTTCTTCTTCTTCGATGTCGCTGACGTCATTTTTAGGTTCTGGTTGGGGTTTTGTCAATGCATCTCGATATGATTGGCCGAGGAAACCGGCGAGCATTCGTTTCTGAGGGGCGAGTTAGCTATGAACGAGGTCTCTTCTGTAGAGTGTTAAGTTAGGTGCATGCCTTTTGAGATTCTGTCATCGAGTTGACCCAGGCGCCATCAAACCCATACTTTATTAGATGCTTGGTTACTTCAGCGTCTATAAACCAATCAGATTAGTCATCAACAAAGAATGGAGTGGGAAATAAGCTCAGTGATAGAGCTTACCTTCGAATTCAACTAAAGCTTCAGGTGTGAAGCCAGGTGATCGAGGATTGCTAGGGGCATATTAGTAATGTGCTCGATTAGAAAGAATTCGGACAGGATGGTTCAAACCTTTCGTTTCCCTTAGCTTTATACAACTTCTTCAAGTCTTTAAGCTCCGATGTGAGACTTGACTTTAATGCCTTCATCTCTGAGCGGACCTGCGCTTTCACGATGTCCTTGATCTCAGAGCTCATGAAGGACTTCATTTCGACGAGTGGTAACGAAGATCTCTCTTGATGTCTACCATCACCGTCGTCATGTTCGTCGTCATCATCATCATCGTCATCTCTAGGACCAGAAATCCCACGAGTGTTTGCTCTCGATGTAGCCTGTAAAGCTTCAACGCTAAATTTTATGGCCTTGACATCTTCGATGAGCCTTTCTATCCTGTCGGTCTGGTCGTCTATTGTGTCACGAATCGAGTCGTCGGGCGAATGTTGACTATGCTGAAAGTTCAGACCCCGTACTTGTATTCATGTCGGAATATAATATGCAACCGCAGTTCGGCTACTTGGGGGAGAAGGGATGGAATTGACAAAGAATGTCAAATAGATTAGGATATAATAATGAAATGTACCGTACCTGTCGACTCGGTCTTTCACATCTTTAACATCATCGACAAGGCAGTCGGTATTCTCGAGAACCCTAGTGACATCGTCGTTCATACGGCCCGACTGTTGTTCAAGTAGGCTTAGTTTATCTTGAATTAGTCCTTGCTTTTCGGATACGTCCATGATCGAGAAATGCTGCTGTGACAGATTTGTCTGGATGCGGGCAATCGCAGAAAGGATCTGTCGGAACGCTCGGTCCCCTCCCGAGGACGGAGCGCCAACATTGGATCCCGATGTCGAAGCGGCTGGAGTCGGTGGGCTTGTGTTCCCAAAATCTAGGTTGGGACCCACACCAGACATCGACATGCTTCGTTTGAAAGCCTTGGGGCTGGGAGGACCATATGCTGGTGGGCTCCCATTAGATGTACCACCTCCATAAGGATACATGTTATGGTAGGAAGAGGGCATGGAGCCTGGGGTTTGAGGATAAGTTCCGGTATAGTCCAAGTAGGAGAATTGATCTGAGTCCGAGAAGGTGCTGTAGTCGGAGTGTTCGTAGAAAGACGTTTGAGGCATCAGAGGCGGGTGGGTAGATGGGATGCCTATAGGGACGGTAGACGAGGCCATAGCCTGATGAGCCGGATTGTGCGCTTAAGCAGTCCGTCTTCTCCCTTCTTTAGGCTGTGCGGAAGGACGGAAGGGGGGGTGGGGAGGGCCAAGAGGCACAACACAATGGGGGTGCGTCTTCGAAGGAGTTCTTCTGCGGATTCGAGGGAACTCGGGGTGGGATAGAACAGCAACAGTACGCTCCGCGACTGCAGGATGTTATAACGAAGCTGCTAATAGGTAAGTAAGGCGTCCGGTGCAGAAACCCCTCAGAGCTCGGGTTACACTAATCCAGATGGTAGAAACTTACCTGTCCGTCGTGGAATAATAGCGCCACCGCTTGCGCTGGCACCAGGCCGTCTAGTTCTGGGGGTCTGCGGGAGCGTCGAATGGAAGGAGAGTTTCTATATAGAACCAGTCTCCTGATCTATATGCCGACTTGTGCTCGCATCTATCCCGGCGATGAAAATGCTCAATTGCTGTCCGGCAACTTTCTACACCTGTCACCAGTCGGTTGCCTGAGGAGGCAGAAAGTTGGTATTTCATTCGAGGAGGAGATGATGGGGGCATGATCACGCGGAATGCAGACTGTATTTAATCTGCTGCTCACTAGTGACCCGGCTGCTGCTCACCAGCATGCTCACTCGCTCCTCGATTGTACGCACATACGTATGTAAGTATGTGCAGTCCAAGCCGCGGCCAGCGCTCACCTTCCATGCTCACCCTCGCTCACCTTCTGTCTGCTTTTCTCATTCTCTTGACCTCTCTCAGTGTCCTCGAGCCTTGGCCGTTTCTGGTCAGAGCCAGGGCAGCAGAAGATGGTATTAGGGCAAGGCAGAGGGGACTAACTGAGAGGGTGTATTCCAAGGCGGAGTCGAATCAGAGTGGGACTACCCTTGAGGAGTTCGTCGACGCTGATAGGGTCACTATGCAATGCGGGCTAGTTGATATATGCTGCCATCTTCCAAAGCATCGAGGCAAGACATGCAGGCCACGAAGTGTTGCCTCATTGGCCAATCCGTCCAACATCGCTACGTCCCGTAGGCCCACGCCAACGCATCCGGTTCGAATTGGTGAAAGGCCCGGGAGGTATCCTCGAGGTACCGATACCTTCCGGCGAGGCGACCAATCTAGCGACCACCGGGTAGACGTAACAGCCTCGTACATAGGTGGTGGTTTGACCAGGGGAGACTGGGCGTGGGCGCTCGAAGACTTCGTGGTGGTGTTCGGATGTCCGCCGTGCCACAGCATATCCAGCACGCCGTTACATGTACAGCACAGAGCATCGTGTACCCGTATACCTTGTTATAACGCACTGGGCTCCGCTGTACATGTACATGTACATTACATGCCCGGCTGGTGGCATCTGCCGTTTGTCTGTTTAAGTTGCGCCATCAGCCATTGACCCATTGATCGAATGAGAGATTCTAGACGCTGACAGTGCCGGACCGGTCAGGGAATCGCAATATCGAGATGGGGGTGTCGAGCGCCCTAGCTGCAGGTGTCGCTCCGCTCTTACGAAGCACAGTCCTCCATGCAGCAGGTCGCAATTATATCACAAAATTTAATAGTAATCTAAAGAGAGACAACTTGGGCAAAGCGTCTGTACTCTGGGTCAGGGCGGAGTTGATATGATTTACTCGAGCAGAATTGTGCTGACTGATCGAAAAGATAAAAGTTCTTGGGTACTATACTAGTTCCTTCGTCGTCATGTGCTCGAGGAGCACGACAGTATTGCGAAATGACAATGCTTGCGCTAGACCCTCTTCAACGGCGAGCGACTGATGCATCAATCATAAAATTAGGTTATAAAAGGCCGTCGACGGCATGCATCGGGCGCTAGTAGACGTAAGAAGAACGTACTTGGTGGCCGAGCAAGTAACATGATACTAATAATGTCCTTGCTTCAACTTTAGACTCGACTGTATGATGAAGCACTTAGACAAACTCTTTTCTGGACCAGGTGACAAGGCATACAGTACGCCTTCCCTGACTATGCTGTTTTTCTGTCCGGACGGACGTCTGTATGTGCGAACAGCGCACGATCCAGGTTTCAATCGGGTTAGTCTAGATTTAATGGAAGCTGGCCAAGGTCACAATATGACCGAAAAAGATCGACGGCCAGAGCTCCCCCACGTATTACCTTTGGTGATGCACTGCATTTCTAGGCTGTCACCTCGTGCGGGTAGTCCGAAGCATTTGCGTGGGCCATTGCATTGGCTAACTAGATGCCCGCTCCGGTCTCGCTGACTTTAATGGGAAGGGCTTCCATGCTGCGGAAAGCGGAAAATGCTTCGACAGGCTCTTAGGGCCGCATTGCAAAGGAAGGATGCTCTGGAAACTGCTATTGCTTCCCCCACACTTCAGCATTGGGCACTTTAGCCTTAGAGTGGCTTTTAACATCCACTCGATCTCCACCTGAGAAAAGGAAACGTGCGTTGCGGCGCAAACTTATTACATTCTACAAGGCTATGGTCAAACATCATGTCAAAGACGGCTACACTTATTATACCGATGGTTTCAATCCAACATCCAAGAAACAGGCTACTGAGAACGGATTTCGCCTTCAAGCTAGAAGAGGGGTTGCGGTTGAGCTGTGGAAGGAATCTTGGCCGGGTAAATTCAATGGGATTCTGAGCGTCCGTCCAATCGCCTTTGCATTGTTAGGTCCAGTCCCCTCGTCGACGGCTTGGGTTTACGATCTTATCGATAAGGCGATGCCCCTCCTTCGTCTTGTCGCGTCGCTCCCCGTTTTGGGCCATACGCCTGCAGTCCAACCGACCCGACCAATTCTGCTTGCTGAGTACGATACGGAACCGATTACCAATCGCGAACTGGTTGTTTAGTTGAGCAGACTAATCACACTAACTCGTCTAAGTGCCTATCGATGCCACCAATAATTTTCCGGCGATGAATGTTCCGCCGAAACGGTGAAGGCAGTGAGGTTGGCGACGTCAGCGACGTCAGTTCACAAGCCCACCAGACAAGATACATGGGTCGCTTTGTAGCTTCATTCTTCCGATGGGGGCAATTTAACCAATACCAAGTCCGCCCCTTCCCGGCGTGCCTTGATTCAATTCTCAACCAGCCCGACGCAGCCGTAATCTGCCCGGCTGGATGCTGTAAGATTAGTGAGCATGCTTGACTAAGCTAAGCTTGAAACCCAGCCGGCTTGAGCGGCAGCCTCCAGCCAAAAAAAAAAAAATGTTAAAATAACGGTGTATTTTATGTGCCAACCGCCGAGTAAATCGAACGTTGCAACGGACCTACACTCGAACCGGCGTTTCACGAAAGCTTAATTGTGGAGAGCGAGCTGACCTTTATATATAAGCACTTTATATATATAACTCCTTGTATATATATCACAAGGTATCGCACATCTCACCCAACACCCACAGGTTCTTCCCCCTCCGCAAGCAAATGCCAATTTGTCGGCCAAACTAGATCGATCGCTACCCAAATACTGCAACGCCTCCAGCTCTCGTTCTCAGCGGCTGCAGATACTCGTTAAGCTTTGTCGACACGTTTTTGGTGAGGGCTGAGCGGTCTCACAAGGAAGCTAGAAACCGATACGGTAAGCTGTCAACGCGCTGTTTGTGTTAGCTCCAATTCCGCAGTGCAGCCCCTCCGTCGATTCCGTTGAATCGGTCTGGTTTCCCCACCAAGAGACGCCACCTATCCCAGAAAAAGACCTTATCCGACAGCATCCAGGGAACTGTTCGCGTTGCAGAGTATCTTTGAACCTGCAATTGTCCTGTTTGGTGAAGCGGTAAACGTTCTTACTGCGTGCGGTGTGCGCTGCAGCGGAGTGGAGGTGGTGGTACTTAACCCGTCCGAGGCCTGGTTCTGCACCCCTCGTCATCCTCCATCACTTAGACTCCAATTTCTGCCGCTCAATATATCCTCCCACCATCTTCCCCCTCTCCTCAACTCGGAAGCATTGCGTTCTCTTACATTCTCGCCCGTCAGCTCCCTTCTTTCTCACGACACCTGTTCAGACACGCAGCTGATTCTAGTCTTGCTAGTTGCTCAGGTCAGCCTGAGAACTGGAATCCGGTGGGGTATCAACACAACGGAAGCGTGAAGAAACCAAGACATTTCGTCATCCCGCAGTAATGTCAGGCTCCATCGTTCCCGCCGGCGCTGGCGATCCTGGGTAAGCCTCTAGATTTGGTTAAAAAGTTGGTGATGGAGCTGTACCAGACGCAAGCTACCTGCATTTTACTGTTGGTTTCATCTTCAAAGCCCCGGCCCAGTCCGGCCAGCTTGATGAATAGCTTTGTCCCGATCCAATCGACGTATCTGTTTGCCAGGCTCTCTGGTGGATTTATAGTCACCATGATTTGGTGGAACGTGTATATTTGACAAGCTAACATTTGAATACGACTATAGCTCGCTTGAGCTTAAGGATAATACTACGATTGTGGTATTAGGTGCCTCGGGCGATCTAGCAAAGAAGAAGACAGTAAGCAAAGCTTTTATTCTGGCGGCTCTAGTCGTATAGAAACTAATAGACCGATCTCTTGTGTGCAGTTCCCGGCTCTATTTGGCCTGGTAAGCTGAGGTTCCCCCCCGATACATACAGTTGAATAGAATCAGGCCCTGACCCCTCAACCGTAGCACCGAAACAATTATCTGCCAAAAGATTGCAAAATCATCGGATATGCCCGAACTAAGATGGATCACGATGAATTCATCAAGAGAGTCATATCAAACATCAAGGCCCCAACCAAACCCATCGAAGAACAGCTGGAAGAATTTAAGAAAAAGTGCGAATATGTTTCCGGGCAATACGACAAGGACGAATCATTCCAAGAACTTGAGAGGAAACTACAAGAAGTTGAAGCTGGCCGTTCGAAAACCCACAGAATATTCTACATGGCACTGCCACCCAGCGTATTCATCAGTGTTTCCCAGCACTTGAAGAAGAATAACTATCCTCCAAATGGCATTGTCCGATTAATCGTAAGTTTCGGATTCTTTCCTGAGTCGAGTATTTAGGGCCACTGGGATGCAGGGTTTGTCTTGCTAACAGCTCTGAAACAGGTCGAGAAGCCATTTGGGAAAGATCTAGACAGCTCCCGGAAACTCCAGAAAGCTTTGGAGCCGGACTGGACTGAGGAAGAGATTTATCGGATAGATCACTATCTCGGCAAAGAGATGGTGAAGAATCTACTAATCCTACGATTTGGCAACGAGTTCTTCGGTGCCACCTGGAACAGACACCACATCAGCAATATTCAGGTAATTCTTCCGGAAATGCCGATGGCCTCCGAGCTATGTACTAAGCATGCTTTTACTTCAGATAACGTTTAAAGAACCATTTGGGACTGAGGGTCGAGGAGGTTACTTTGACGAATTTGGCATCATCCGCGATGTTATGCAGAACCGTGAGCATGTTCCGAACAGATAAAGCAAGGAAAATACGCTAACGAGACACCGGCAGATTTGATCCAACTCCTAACTATCATTGCCATGGAGCGCCCGCTATCTTTTGGTGCTGAAGATGTCCGCGATGAGAAGGTTCGCGTTCTTCGTGCTATGGCACCGGTCAAATCCGAAAACGTTATTATCGGCCAGTACACAAAATCTGCGGATGGTAGCAAACCAGGATACTTGGATGACGATACCGTTCCAAAGGGAAGCAGATGCCCAACCTTCTGCGCTACTTCAATGTTCATTAATAATGAGAGATGGGAGGGAGTTCCATTCATCTTGAAGGCCGGAAAGGGTACGTATTACAACCGTATTTTGAGTGTTGGTTGCAACCCGCCAGCTTACTGTGTGTTTCTCTAGCGCTTAATGAGCAAAAGGCGGAGATCCGGATTCAATTCAAGGATGTCACAAGCGGTATCTTTAAGGATATCCCCCGAAATGAACTTGTAATCCGTGTCCAACCGGATGAAGCGGTTTATATCAAGATGAACTCCAAGTTGCCTGGCCTAAGCACCCAGACAGTTTTGACCGATCTGGATCTCACATACAAGCGAAGATTCAGCGACCTAAAGATTCCAGAAGCCTACGAATCCCTCATCCTCGACGCCATTAAAGGTGACCACTCTAATTTTGTTCGTGATGATGAGCTTGACGCTAGCTGGAGAATATTCACTCCTATTTTGAATTATCTTGATGAAAATAAGGAAATTGTGCCCATGGGGTATCCATACGGTAAGTAGCATTGCGGATAATCTTTAATTGGACCATGCGTTAACTTTCAATGCGATCTTAGGCTCTCGCGGCCCTGCGGTCCTGGATGACTTCACCTCATCATACGGTTACAAGTTCAGCGACCAGGTTGGTTATCAATGGCCGGTTCAATCTAGTGACATTCCTCATAAGCTCTAGGCCGGTCTCAGCTTCGAATCAAGCTGCGATGGTGAAGGAAAGAATGCATGAATCAGAGAAGCTTTTGTACAGAGCAACCACTGCTACTTTGGCCATGGTGTTGCCCTGGGAATATTTAACTGTACATGGCACCGCCGCCGAGAGTTCTGTGGACAGTGTTGTCATTCCTTTTTTTTTCATTCTTCTCATCAATGGAAAAGCAAGAAAATCAAGGACGGAGGTGAATCGCCTCTCCAGTCGATAACCTACTTGCACTTTTGTGACGTTTATTGCAATGAATATCGAATTTTATCTTGGAATATGGAAATATGATTTCAATCCACTACAATGTAAATCGGGTGATACTTGTGAAAGCTAGGGAATCACACATCATGACAGCTTCTTTAGCAATCGAGCTTGAGCTTAGATAGGTAAGCACTAATTTGGGATTTCGCTTAATATTAGCTAAAGATAAGCAGAGGAATCGCGCAACCCCAACGAACTCCCCTGAGCAAGGGTCAGTTGGAGACCTAGCTCCCTTTTATCCGCTATCTGCATGCGCACAGCGGACGTACGAACATGACATAAGGAGTGGGACCAGCCTTTTTCCTTGTTGCCGCGCATGCTGCTTTTTGACGTTTTGTCCTCTTCTTTTTCCGGTTTCCCTTCGCGAAAATAGCCCCGAAACGCCAGGCCATATAAAAATATACACCTTTCCTTAGCACATGCTAAGGCTCTCGTGCCCACGTCCGACCTTTCCTTTTGGCTCACCTCCGGATACCTTACAGATCGATCTACCGGCGTATCGCGGCCCAACTAAAGCTGTTTCCCTCATCCTGGATGATCTTTGATGGCCTCGGCAACATGGGTGGGCACGCCGTCGATACGCGGGAAGAGCAATACGGCGCGCATGGCGTTGCTGACAGCGTGTATGGCTGGCGTACAGTACGTGTTATGCAACTTGATATATATTCACGACCGTTCCCCTGTAGTTGTCATCGTTGCTCGGAAGCAGTCGGAGCTTCACTGCTTTGTGTTTGGGGTGTAGTACGAGATTTAGCGTTTACTGATGGAGGTTGTTTTTCTGTTCGCGATGAGCTAGGTTCACGTGGGGAATTGAGATGGCTTGTGGGTGCTTCCTCCCTCCATTTATAACCCCCTCAGTTCCTTCCTTCCCGCAGCACCCTCGGACAGAAAAAAACTCGGATATTTGGCGGCAGCGTTTCTAACGAATGTGGATATTCCTTCATAGATTGCACGCCATATCTACTTTCTCTCGGAGTGTCGAAGAGCAAGACGTCGCTCGTATGGATCGCGGGCCCGTTATCCGGGCTGGTCACGCAGCCGATAGTCGGGGCGCTAGCGGACAGATCACGACTCAAGTGGGGTCGCCGGCGGCCGTTCATGATCGGCGGCACGGTGATGGTGACACTAAGCCTGATCTTGCTGGGCTGGACGTCTGAATTTGTGGGTCTATTCGTCAAGGACAATGACGAGAAGGTAAGTTCTGCCCTGAATGGCATATCCTTGCCAGTACTATCTGGAGCGCCTTTTTTTTGTCTTGATGCTAACATGGAGTTTATGGGATTTATAGCAGAAGAGCGTTACAATCGTCATAGCGGTGCTGTCGATATACGTGTTGGACTTTGCGGTGAATGTTGGTAGGTGGTTTGGACCGGGATTCTTTCTTATATGTGTGGTTATAATGCTGATTACATATGCGTGAGTTCATTAGTACAGGCGAGCGGTAGGGCTATTATCGTGGACACGCTATCAATACGACGACAGCAGCAGGGGAGTGCATGGGGTACGTCGTCCGAGCTTGAGAATACGGATATGTGCATATTGAGGGACGAGAAAAGCTGATGAAAAATGGGGTTTGATGGCATGCAGCTAGCCGTATGATAGCAGCGGGGAACGTTATTAGCTATCTGGCGTGAGTTACCTAGGATCTTATTGATATTCGTGGCGGCAACTGTGGTGTTTTTGACTGACACGACGAGAAGCGGCTCTATAGATTTAGTCGGCATCTTCGGGCATTGGTTCCTGGGTAACACACAGTTTAAAAAGCTGTGCCTTATCTCTTCCGTAGTTTTGGGTGGAACAGTCGGCCTTACATCCTGGGCCGTTGGCGAGAGGGTGTTGCTATCGAGGAGGTTATTATATAAAAGAATCCCTGCGTGTCACCTTGCATCCTGCACGCGTGGACTAACTCGATCGTGCGAAATAGAGAGTCGGAAGCAAATGAAGGCTTGTTCCACATATTCGTCGTTATATACCAGACACTGTTCAGCCTTCCGAACCGCATCCGCGCAATCTGCTTTATCCAATTCTTCGCCTGGCTAGGGTGGTTCCCCTTCCTGTTCTTCTCGAGTACCTGGGTCGGTGAAGTGTACCAGCGCTATGATGCGCCCAAGCTACCCAAACCCGACGACGGTGGGAGGCCCAAAGATGCTGTTGCAGATATCGCCCGAGTAGGTAGCATGGCGCTGGTGCTCTTCGCGTGCATCTCATTGATTGGGTCAATTACGCTGCCATGGGTCGTCCAGTCTCCTCCATCGGATAGGGAGCACCGACGGAAAGCGCCTAAGATCGAGCTGCTAGCGCGCTTCCTGGAATCAATCAAGCCATATAAGCCGACACTGTCAACAGCATGGATGGTCTCACACGGTATTTTTGCCATCGCTACAATGTTGTCGGTGTTTGCGATGTCATTGCGGTTTGCGACTATCTTGGTTGTTCTGTGCGGAATGTAGGTGGTCGATATCCTCCTGCTGCTTCTCCTTCTTCTTCTAATATTTCGAAATATCTTATTCGTAAGTTTTTTTCGAACTATGTGAGAAATGTATCTAACCTTGAATACTATTCAGACCATGGGCGATGGCATGCTGGGCACCCTTTGCTATGCTCGGCGAGGAAATAAACCGCATCAGCCACGGGTCCGCTGCCGACCACCTTATGAGTGAATCCGGCGAAGTCTACAACCGTCTACAGCAACTCGCCGATGAAGACCGCAACGGCGATAACGACGAGGAACGGCAACGATTGACCAAAGAAGATGATCCTGGTAGCTCTGACGACGAACCTGAAGAAGGTAACCGCAGTGGTAGCCACACCCCGGGACCGCGCAGGTCGGACCTCGAGTCTGCGAGCCTAGCTCCACCACCACCACACAGCCCTCGCGGGGGAAGCAGCGACGGCACAATGTCGCCGACTTTGCACGTCGTTGCAACACCCGAACTGCAGACGGAAGATGGGCAGAACTCCTCTACTGGTGAGCTGGCGGGTATATACCTCGGTATTTTGAACCTGTTCATCACAATGCCGCAGTTCCTTGGCAGTTTTTTGAGCTTCATAGTATTTGCGATACTTGAGCCTGGAAAAAGCCCCGAGCTCGCTGAGGGTGAGCAGCCGGAGCCGGAGAAAGGGGTGAATGCTATTGCGGTAACTATGCTTATTGGCGGGCTTGGGAGCATTGTGGCAGCGTGGAGGACTTTCAAGCTGCCACGGGTGAGGTAACTTTTTTTCTTTCTTTTCTGATAGACGGTTCATATCCTATTTATGATATAGGTATTCATTGATGCTAGGGTCTCAAGAGGGCGCGGGGTGCTGGTGGTATCTTAATGTACTAGGCACCCGAGCTGCATATCTTAGGTAATTTAGCGTGTTTATGCAATCTTTACCATCTTTTATGTTCATAATATATATAAACTATTAGCTTCTACGATAAAATATGCATATAGCAAATAATGATTATAGGGCATTAGTCTCATTTATCCAACAAAATTCTAGAACCTAAGAACAGTCGGTTCGGTAACATTAAAGCCAGTTGGCTATAGTACGTATACATAAAGCTTAAAGGCTGGCTTGGTATCACAGGTGTACAGTACATATATTAATCATTATTATGCAACAAGATGGCCACCCCTCCTCCCAGTACAATTGAAAAACATAGAAAGAAATTCCCGAATTTTTTGTTTCTTTTTTTTGTTCGCGCAAACAATCGAATACCCAATATTAACAGATGTATAAGGGCCACTGTCGACTCTATCCATTATTGCGCAGCGTTGATAGACATGAAAACGAATGGACAGATGAGTGCTGCGGTAGCTGGCTAATTACAAGGTCATTGGAAGGTAAAAAGAGTTACATACCCCACCAGCCGGAAAAATAATTTTCGTTAGGTTGATGCATTAAATGAAGGGAATGAGAAAGGGAGAAAGGAAGAATGATGGGATTGATTGACTGAGAAACGCACGTTATAGGGAAAACAAGGAACACAGGAGAGGAGGTTGTAGATAATCAAAAGAAAACGAGGTATGTGCGTAAAGAACACCTCCTTAAGAATTGCCCTCCGTTGCAGACCTTACAGAAGCGGACCGTCTCAGCGGGGTCTGCTTCCTCTTTAACGATTGCGCCGAGGAGAAGAAGCCCTCCTATAGACCTTCAACCCGGTCGTGCGCGCTCTTAACAGGCTCGGCTCCTACGCCTCAACACCTTCTGGCTTCCGTAGGACCGGAGTTGTATATCCGTATGCTTTTGTGTATCCGCTAGGATCCGTCTGGTCGACTTCAAAGTTGATGACGAGGTCAAGGCCACCCGAGAAGTCAATGTCACCCTCGCGTTCTGTCTCCACAGGCTTGGTGATATCGTCGTACTCGCCGACGTGCTTGCCCGTGCGGTTTTCGCTGATGCGGCAGTAGTTCCTCGCGGGGAGAGTGGTGTTGTTATTGCGCTTCTTGCCCTTCGGATCCGTAAAGAAGATTTTGACCTGTTCCTCATGCGTGTCTCGCTGTAGTTTGTGGATCTATACCAAAAGCGGCGTTAGAAATTATATATGTGTGGCGGGAGGAGGGAAGGGGCAACCGACTTTATTTCTCTTATTAAGCAAATCTGCAAGAGCGTTTGGCGGAGGCTATAGTTTGACGTTCATGGTTAGGCGCATTCGCTAATATTGCTAATTGTAGAGGCCTCTTACGGTATTGACGATTGCGGAAGAAACCACGTTAACCATGTATCTAAAGTCATGAACCTTGGGTATTTTTAATTTTGCTCGGGATATGAAATGCCCAAATGTACCCAGATGAACGTCGCCCCTGTGAAATAGTTAGATTAGAAACCCCCAGGAGAACATGAGAGTTGATATCACATACCCTAGGAATGTAACTCGGCAATCTTTGGCTGCTGCGAGTTTCTGCAGCTCCAAGATAAACCAGTTCCTCTCTCGTTTGTGACCGCGGGCGGTCCAATGATCCATCATATCTAATCTAATATTAGCCTCAAAATGTTCAAAATTGTGATAAATATGGGGGATTTACCATCGAGAAGCTCCACACCGCCATCGAATTTATTCAAGAAACCATTCATGGTACCATCGCTTCGTTTGCTAGCAATGTACTTGATTGGATCCATCAAAGATGATGTCAGGATATTCTCCAGCCAGACCAGCCTAGGATATGCTATCGGCACACCTAGCAGGATGATCAAATGCTTGGTCTCTCCTGGTACTATTTCCTGTTCTAGTCTCTGGAATACTCGTGTGTACGTTGCATCGCTGAGAAGCAGGTCACGCGTACGCTCCGTCCGGCAGTCGAGCGCCATGAAGGCGACCCGTCGACCTAAGAACATAAAGGTGCTTCGAGAAGGCTCCTTGATATACGGGCCTGGCTGCGCGCCGAGAACCCAGCTTGGTTCAGTGATTTCACCTTCACCTAGCGGGGTGTGATGCTGGAAGAGGAGGTAGTATTTGAATGCCACGGTGCCGAGCCCGGCGAATACTGGACAGCCGTTGAAATACTCAGGATACGACCCAAATCCATCAATAATGTCGTGGTCGTCGAAGCAGTTCGCTTGCGGAATCTGTCCACCAGCGACACCGAACAAGCCCTGGGAGAACCACAAGCAATAACGGGCTAGATAAAAGCTCTCCAACTCGTCTTCAAATTCTTGGTCAAACGGGGTGCTAGTCTTTATATCTTGATCCTTGATCGTAAGCCATTCTTTGAACTTTGTCGCTTGAACTTGAACGCAGTCATTATACACCTGATCGCCACCACCTAACATAACATGGAATGGCTTCTTGAGATGATTTCGTAGAACGTCTCTCCATAAAGGATCTGGGCCGCAAAAGTTGTTCGGATCTATCGCCATGCTAAAGCCATTGCAGCTGTGGAACATGATGTTCATGGTCTGATCTACGGCCGGCACATAGAATGCTACGGCCGCTCCGCCATTTATCCGGTATCCAATCCGTTGCTCCTCCAGCCCGAGTTCGATTTCTATACTGAACCGCCAAAATGTAACACCCCTCTCGGCGTGGATCTTTTCAGCCGGAAATTCTCTGGCTTTGCCCTGCCTCTCTCCGTCCTTCCGGAAACGCCCACTGCCAGACTTTGGTATGTTCGTCGCCGGTCCAAAATCGTATCGAAGCGAGGGTGGCAGGGAAGGATCCCATGTTTTTTCCTTATGAGAAGAATCTGTGCTCTCTGGCAGATCCGATGCGGGACGGAGCTCCTGTGTTTCGCCTTCGGGGCCCACGGCGGGTACTGTTGTGATGTCGTTTTCAGGCGCGCTTTCGTCGGGGATTTCACACCCTTGGCCAAACAGACTGATCGAGGGGACGGGATCATATGTCGACTCATCATCTGCGGTCACAATAAGAATAGAACCCCGCCAAATTTCAAAGTCGCCTTCTCGCTTCATCCCAGTGTAGCGAAGTAGAGGGCCGCATTTGACTTTTAGAGGGGGGTTGAAACCGCTCGATACTGTTTGCGCCGGAATAAGAGCGACAGATTAGCATTGTACACGATATCACCTTAATAGATTCTACATACCTGGTGTGGGCAGGATTTCGCCTTCGTCTTCAACCAGGTCCAGATCTGGGAGGCAGATATGAGCGCATGATTTAGGATATTCCGGTTCCTGATTCAATTCCAGATAGAGGCCTTCACGAGTCGGCGCCGTGGCTTCCGTGTGTTGATGGTGAAGGTGAAACTTTGTTCTGTGGCGATCTACAGCTTTGGGTTCAATTTTCCTGGTCTTCCGAGTTGCATGCGACGAGGATGCTGTCGTCGTCTCGCCATTGATGCTGCGGTGTGACGCGGGTGTGTGCGCCCCCGAAGCAGGCGGTGGGAGAGTTTCCATGACTGCAAACCCGACTGGTTCACGAGGCTTTCGAACTGTTCCCTGTTCTTGTTCCTGTCGCGCTCTTTCTGCGAATGGTGCGGAGAAGCGACGTTTACCTTCGGATGGTTGGGTGGGCGAAGGCAGAGATGCGGAGCGCGCGGTGTGTCCAGGTTTGAAGTCTGATTTCGGCGGTGGAGAGTTCTCGTCTGCGCCAGGCTGTGGATCCGGCTGAGCACTGGCAGTTGGCCTTGATGTTACTTCTGTGCTGCGGAGAAGACGCTGGGCTTGCTTTCTGGAGAGCGTGCGCGACACACCCGTGCTCGTGGATGTCTCCGATCCTAGTCCTTCTTCTTTGCCAATCCGTTTCAGCTCAAGTTCCAGCTTTTGAAGCGGGCCTCGATCATCCGCTCTACGCGATCAAAGAGGTTAGCGGAAGGAATCTTTAGCGCGGTGACGTATTATATCCACGAAAAACAAAGAAAGCTGAAAAGGAAAGGAAGGAGAATTAAGAGCGACGGTGATGACAGCGGCTGGTAATATAATATATATATACCGCTAATCTAAAGTGTAATATGCCGAAATGCGTCCATACCTGGTAAAGGATGGTTTGGGCGCGTGGAGCGAACTCTTGCGAGGCACGATGTACGGCTCCTTCGTGCTGGTGTTGGAGCTGCGGGCTGGTGGCTTGGCTGATGCTGCTTGGACCGGGGGGGCTGGCAGTACAGGCAGCGCTGGAGGCGGTGGGCTTTGGGAGGTTGGTTCGTCAACCGCGCGACCTTTCCCTTTTCGCTCGCGTAACGACAACGGACTGGCCTCGACGGCGGTCACTAGCACCTGATGATGAGGATGATGCAGCCGATGCTCGCGAGAATGATGGCCGGACGGGTGAGCGACAGGAGATGCGACGCTGCCAATGCTCGCATCCCGCTGAGGAATGCCCGGCCGTTGCTTGGTGAGATGAGAAGTCATCCGAACCAGGAGTAGAAGAAAAAAAAAAAAGAAAAAGGAAAGGAAAGAAAAAAAGAAAAAAAGAGAAGGGAAAGAGGTTCAAAAACGGTAGCGATCCAGCGCTTCTGTTATTCGAATCGAACCTGCTTGCGCGAAATGCCCCGGACAAAGACTGGGAGATAGATCAGGCGGGCAAGAGAACCCTCTACTTTGGGCAACAAGGCAAGCCGGCGACACCCCTTGTCTGCGTGTCTGGTCTGACGGTTACGTCGACGGGAAGGCCTTTCGCAGCTAGTCAAGATCTAAAATCGATGGTCGCTGGGCCTGGCGTTCTCTTTCTGGAATTCTCGGCTTGGGATTGGCTCGGACTTCGGATGGTAGGCGGGTTTTCCTGGGTGGGATGATGGATTCCTCGATTAGCTCTAGGTTGCGCCGGCGCTGGAATAGTGGACGATATCGCAGTAAGCTGGAGAAGGAGAGCAGGAGATGCAGAGCAGGTGAGCACGCAGGTGAGCAGGTGAGCAGGTGAGAGCAGGCATTTTGCATTTCGCTGTGATACCAAAAAGCTAAGTATACTACTTTCTTCTTGTCATTTACCGTTCAATCAAGTCGAGAGGCTGGGCCGTTTCCAGACGGCCAAACCCCCGGCCAGCAAGACAAACCATGCATGCCGTGGCCATGCATGATGATGATGATGGTGGTGCGATGGATGGTCCGAACGCTGGGCACCGTCGCTGAAAAGTCTAAACGGCAGCTCCTCCCCACATCCGTCTGCCTTGGTCTACCCGGCTGTCGGCTCGCAGAGGGGAGCAGCGACGGATTGTTTCAAGGAACGCCATAGAAGTCATGGCTGTCGAAGGTGCAGGGTGGTTGACAAATTTAGGTTGAGCGACCCTGCAGATGGATGAACGACATCGACGGGCGAAGAATGTAACGGCCGTCACGCGGCCGACGTTGGATTGTACATGTGCATGCACATGGCCAGAAGGAGGGGAGGTTCGAGCGCACATTGATCTCAGATATAGAAGGTACCAGGGAGCAGCCCATGGAATAGCTATACGAGGCTTCGTGGGAGCTTGTAAAAGTGATCAATCTATATAATACTACTAAACCGAGTAATATAAAGAAAGACGTGCTTCCGGGATGGCAGCTGTGTCGGTAGTTTATACCTTAACTAACTTGTCCACGACACCAGACTGAAGGTCACAAACATTTAATCGAAACTCGGCAAGTCAACATCTTCAAGCGGCAGCAACAGAAGCTATAGAGACAAGTACGTACATGGATACTCTCTGAACGATATAAGTCTCTGACCCATTCATTGCCTGATGCAGGTTCGCGCAGCTGCGCAAACTCTGCAGGGGGGTTGTCTTGTCGAGCTCAGCTGCTGCAAACAATATCGCTTTGGAAAAATCTCTGCAACTGCTAAAGTCCGTTTCTGACCACGCTCACTGCACGGGACTTTGCGATCATTGGATATATCTCTACCAGAGTGCTGTACCTCTGCTGCAAAAGATGTCTGATTATAGCAGAGAGAGGGAGGGAGAAACAGCTATGGAATGATACACAGATGCATACTTCAGTATTTACATGTCTACATATAGATATACACTTGCGCACTTACGTACTTACTTAAGTATATATACACTCGAGTATGCATGCATGCTGACCTCCCCGAGCGAAGCAACTTGAAGCTGCAGATAGCGGCATATTTATATAGACACAATGCCTCATCGATACGTTTCGAGAGATAGATATCGGCTTAGCCACACACACTGGCATGTTTCAAGGGTATCGGAAGATTCTGCTGGCCCGAAATCACCGCAAAGCCTCGACTAACTCGTTGCTGGAAACGGCAGCCGGAAAGCGAAAGCGGTAAAAGGGCAGCTTACCGTTCTGGCGCCCCAGCCAATGGTAGCATCGGGCTGAGGTCAGGGGCAAGGTCCCTCGTTCGAGTCTGCTCTGCTCCTGCCCGAGCGCCGCGCGCAAGAGCAGAGTAGCTACTCTGTACTTTTAGAATAGTAATCTCGATACGAAGCTGCGATCTCCAAGAACGTCCTTGCCCCTAGTATACCAGCCAGCGTAAATCTCTTCTCTCCCGTAAAATAAATTAAACATCATGGACCAACGCTACTAAGGAATTAATAAACCCGCCGTCAAAACACCGCGCTGTTTGCAAGCTGCCCCTTCCCATTGATTGGCAACTGACAGCAACGCACGCCGACGACACCACAACGACTAACTTGCTGCCTTCATATTCCTCGACCCCGTCCACCGTCCGCCATCAAACTGTCCATCGTCCGCCGTCCTCCTCCTCCTCCTCCTCCTCCTCCTCCTCCGCTATTCCCACCCCCCTCTCCTCCTCCCGAGGACTGCAATCGCCGCCGCCATGAAGCCTCTCCCCTGGCTGCTCCTCGTAGCCACTCAGGCTTCGACTATCATCCACCCGACGCTGGCTCACTTTACGCCGCGTGATTACGACAACTACGACTACTATGCCCTCCACCTACGATCCACCTCCTCGCCCCACAACATCGCAAGGCGACTAGGCCTAGAATACATCGAGCCAATTGGTCAGCTCGTCGATCACCATCTGTTCCGAATCCGAAAGCGAGATGAAGATGTCGTCGAAGTCCAGCTGCAGAGACTACGGTTACGGAAGCGTGATGAGCTGTCCGCTGACGAAGCTGAGCTCACGCGAGCCATCCGCTTCTCTCAGAAGCAGAAACTGAAGCGTCTGGTCAAGCGTATCCCACCACCGCGGAGGTCTCCCCACGAAGGCGAAGAAGCCGAGGAAGCCGGCGAAAAGCCTAAACCTAAATTCGGTGAAGCTACGGATCCTGCCGCCAAGCAGGGCTTCTTCAATACGTTGGTCAACACCCTTTCGATCAGCGATCCTATATTCAAAGACCAGTGGCATTTGGTTCGTCCGGCATCATCAAGTACATATATACTGCGACTTCTTGCTGACGCATGTGCAAATCCAGTTTAACACCAGAGAACTGACCCACGATGTAAACGTCGCGCAACTCTGGCTTGATGGTACGCAACCCTCTACAGCTTAAAACCTCCTTCATGGTACGTTTGCTTATATCTAGTCGATAGGTGTCCGGGGTGAGAATTCAACCGTTGCCATCGTGGATGATGGCCTTGACTTCCAGAGCCATGATCTAGCTGAGAATTACGTAAGTGCATCCCTTATGTTCATGTTTTATTACTGCAATCGTTCCCATCTAACCGTTCAAATAGTTCAAGGAAGGATCCTGGGATTTCAATGACCCGGGGCCGGATCCCCTCCCTCGCCTTTCGGACGACAGGCACGGAACACGATGTGCCGGAGAGGTCGCTGCTGCTAAAAACGACGTTTGTGGATTGGGAGTTGCATGGAAGTCAAAAGTCGCCGGTCTTCGTATCCTTTCGAAATCAATCTCTGACGCAGACGAAGCCGTTGCCCTGAACTACAAATACGATAAGAACCATATCTACTCTTGCAGCTGGGGGCCACCTGATGATGGTATTGCCATGGATGCCCCGGGTATTCTTATTAAGAAGGCTATCCAGCAAGGCGTCCAGGAGGGCCGCGATGGTAAAGGCTCCATCTTCGTGTTCGCGTCTGGCAATGGTGCGGCGAATGGAGACAACTGCAATTTCGACGGTTATACAAATAGTATTTACAGCATTACCGTCGGAGCTGTTGATCGTGCGGGAAACCACCCCTATTATTCTGAACAGTGCTCTGCAAACCTGGTCGTCACATACAGCAGCGGCGCGGGCACCGATGCCATCCATACTACTGACGTCGGTGTCAACTCATGCTACACCATGCATGGTGGTACTTCGGCTGCGGCACCCTTGGCTGCTGGCATATTCGCTCTTGTTATCTCCGTCCGCCCCGATTTGACTTGGCGAGATATGCAATATCTTTGTGTTGAAGCAGCTGTCCCAATCAACGAAGATGACGGGGAATGGGATGCGACAACAATCGGCAAGAAATTCAGCCACAAATTTGGTTATGGTAAAATAGACGCCCAGAAATTGGTCGACGCTGCTAGGGGATGGAAATTGGTCAAGCCGCAGGCATGGTACCATTCGCCAATTCATCATGTTCATCATTCCATCCCTAACGGAGACAAAGGGCTGTCTTCTACAATCGAAGTAACAAAGGAACAACTGGAGAATGCTAATGTCGACAGGCTGGAGCATGTCACCGTCACAATGGATCTGGACCATACTCGTCGTGGAGACTTGGATGTCGACTTGATCAGCCCTAATGGCGTCAAATCGAAGATCGCTGTTCAAAGACCTAAGGATGAGAGCACCGAGGGTTACAAAGAATGGACATTCATGAGCGTTAAGCATTGGTAAGACACATACTGCAAATGCCCTTTCTAAAATATATATATAGCTAATCATAGAGCAGGGGTGAGAGTGGAGTAGGGAATTGGACAATTATAGTTAAAGATACGGTTCATCCACAGAACAAGGGCACGCTGAATTGGTGGAGGCTCAATATTTGGGGAGAATCTATGGACGGTGCGAAACAGAGATTGCATCCGCTCCCTGGTGACGACGACGATGAAAACGATCCTGCAAAGGCCGTACATACTACAGTAGCATCAGCGGTTACCACAAGCGTTGAAGCTCCAATTAAGACTACTGTCAGCGGCAACCCAACAAACCATCCCGAGAGACCCATCAACTCGAAACCTGCTGGTCCTACCGTCGAACCTTCTCCTGCAAATTCAGATGCCTCTTCAACGCCCGTGGCGGCGGCGTCTTCCTCTTCTTCCACTTCTGCCGCTGCCGTTGCTGCCACTGAAAGTGCGACAGCCTCCGCGGCGCCCGAGAGAGCCGGATTCATACCTTCTTTCTTCCCTACTTTTGGTGTCAGCGCAGCGACTCAGGCCTGGATTTATGGCGCAATTGGTCTCATCCTTGTCTTTGCGTGCACTCTTGGTGGCTTTCTGTTCTGGCAACGCAAGAAACGACAGGCCAACCAGGATGCTAGGGATAACTACGAGTTCGAGCCACTCGCGGGCAACGCAGACGATGAAGCGATGCAGGGTCTTACCGGTGGCGGCTTGAGGGGCAGAAGGGGAGGAGATTTGTACAATGCCTTTGATGAGAGCGATGATGAAGATTTGGGGACTGGCAGGGCGTTTACGGACGACGAGGAGGAGAGACACCATGTTATTGGTGATGACAGTGATGATGAAGGAGACAGCGGAGAGTCATATGAGGATGTTCCGTCGGTGCGGCCGGATGTAGGGGGATCCAGGACGCGGGGATTATAAAAGAACCTTTCCTGTTTATTCTTCTACTATTATCTGTAGATTTTTGATGGTCATCGTTGGATTACGTTGGATGTACGAGGTAACTCTTTTTTTTGGAGCTCGGCAAGCAAGTGTTTTCCTGCAGCTTGTGCGGTCAGGCGCTATGTGTACATTTTCGATGACTGCTATGCATTTTCAATTGGTGTGAGGGTTACTTTTGCCTATATGTACATCAAATGAGATATGTTTTGGGTTCATTACGTGCCACATCCTTTGTTCTTCCTATGATGTCTCTAATTCTCTTTTTGGCTGTTTTGTGATGCTGTGCATTCTGTTTCTGTACGTTACGATTCTGTATTTTGATGGCCTCTTTTATAGCAGAAAATGAATGAGAAGGTGACGGTAATAGATAGTAGTTATTAATATTTTGCATCACTAGGTGTAAATTTCTCGCACAGTGGCTTGTTTTGATAGTAACAATTTTGGCGAGTTCGTCTATGGCTACCTCAGTCGTTGAACTCCGTATACGCGTATTCTACTGAAATGGCAATAGTATCATATATTTGATCACAAATCTAGAAAAAACGACTATAAAGTAAAGAAAATTAAACATGTAGCTGCATAACTACCATCGAATGCAAATACTCTACCGGAAAATTTGCTTATTTACCTAGGGATGTTTATTTATTTATTGTTTTGGGGGAGAACAGATTCAAGAAAGAAACAATAATATTGTGGAACGGTTATAAAAGCTCTATAATACGTATATACTTGGTGTATAAATAAATAAAGAACTATTAGAAGGTGAAACAATGGATAAATCCTAGAGCTCTTGAGATCTTAAGCTCTACGGCCGAATTTTTTTTTTGTTTAAGTTGCGGTTGGTTTACAAGAAACAGTACCACCATAGAATCGTCGTCTATCAACCTTCCAAAGACAAAGCTTCTATGGGTCTAGAGGAAGCACTATTTCATATTCAAGTTAGATATATCGTTGCGATAACTCTTCAAGGCGGAACTAAATTATACGAATGAATTATATGTGAAATACAAACTTCCTGAACATAATCCATGAAGGTTTTCCAAATTCACAAGAAAAGTATAAAGATAAGTCCTGAGTAAGTTTCACTTAAGGACTTACCACACAGGTTAGAGTAGGGAGAAGGTCTAAGATAGATATTCAGCTCTACGTTTTCAATTCGGAGACAACTATTTCACATATTGCTAGATCTATGGCATAAGAAGGGTGGGTTTGTGTAGAAAGATATATATTTGTATAAGTACATACTGTATCATGCCTGGATCTAGCTCGGCTTTGCAAATTTTGACTACGATTTTTTTTTTTCTTTTAGAAATATAGAATGAACAATATACCGACATATGTACAATTGAACTGGAATTTTGTCTATGTATGCAGAACGCATGCGCAAATGATATTTTGAAAATACATGAATTGGAAGAAGAGCCCGATGCTCCTTCCCTCATTTTGTCGTCGTCATCTCCTCTCGAGGGAGAGAGAGAAAACAATACTATTAAGGATTACTAGGCCCCCATCTGAATAGTATAGATGATGCTATCTATAGCTGTATCCGCCACCCCAATGTCGCCGTGCATACTCCATTGCCAACCTCGTAACCATTCTCAATCCTTACAAAACAATTAAAAAACAATACGGAAATCATATATATATAGACAGAAATCAGAAGAAAAAAAAGAGATTATTCATGAATGACAATATGATAAGATGTAAGGTTAAGGTTTAAGAGGCGCTTTTCTGAACCACGTGAGTGCTAGGATGAGGGCAGTAGGCTAGAATGGATATATAGAAATGACAGCTAACAGTTGATTCGTTCACACGTATCACTTCTTAAGCCGTCTTTGCGTGTCCATTTTGACCCTCCTTTTTATATGGGATTGTAAGGCACTTGATCCCGAGGTAGCCACAGATCATGTTGATCGTACGAATTGCCCAGTTGAAGTATACGATCAACGCGAAGACAAAGTAGCCCCAAAGGTACTGGAGTTCCGTTGCTGGGCTGACTGCTGGCAAGCCTACGACGGGCCCGTTAACCAACAAGGCGCCACCGATCAATGGTGCGAGCATCACAGTCCAATATGGGAACGGTTGGTGAAGTAGATGTGCCAAAATGACCTTGGTTGTCATGCGACCAAAGGCAAAGGAGAGGGTGAGGCAGAAGAGCACTAAGTGGTTTTCGGAGCGGAGGGTGGAATTCGGGGAGAAAGCCCAAGCACAACCGGCACCTGTGAAAACGAGGATCGGCGTCCATTCGAGGAAAACAGGGAGTATCGGCAGGTTGTCCCTGCGGCGGGCGGCGATGACGTTTTTAACACTATTGGAGGTTTCAAGTTTAGCAGAGAGCGTGGCTGGTTGGGAGTAGGCATTACATTGACTACTTACCAGAATGGGAGGTGGATGAAGATAAATGTGCTAAAGATGACCGGGAACCAGAGGTCTTTCAAACTGCAATCGTGAAATACCTCCTCGTGGCCGATGATGTCTGCGATTTTCTCGTGCCATATCTGCGGGCCATAGATCCCAGAGAGGGTCATGCAGAGACAGGCAATGATCAAACCCTCTATTAACTCTTTCATGTTAGTATTGGCTTTAGTACAAACGGGAGCTTGATGTTTCAAGGGGATTCTGACCAGTGGGGCCATTGAAGTATCCGAGGTAGAGGGTATGGGTGTGGTAGGTCTCCCAGGTAGAGAACCACATTGGAAGCACAGGAATTAAGGCGGTGAACCATCCGGTCTTCGTGTTTCCAAGCCCCATAGCCGCAGTTTCACACAAACTGGCCAAGGTGCAGTTCAAGCTATCGATACCATGGCTGTATACACACTGCATTAGCATGTGTTCAGTTCGGGGGTGCATTCACATTGTCTCGGTGTATCAACCTACTCGAACAGTTCGCCCAAAGGCGAAGAGGACCCCGTTCGCCGAGCTTGTTTTCCATCAATATTGTCCATAGTCGAATACCTAAGTTACACAATTGCATCATTTAGCTTCTTCGAATTGTATAAACGGCAGCCTGGCGAGCTACTCACATCCACAACCCAAACGCAAAGCTCAGGTATAGTATGGGATGCGCCGGCCCAATCAAATCCGGGACAAAGATAACGAGGCATAGGACGTTGAACAGGATGGCACCGAAGCCAATTAGCGTCACGAGGTTGGGTGCCATCCATCTCGGCAGCAGCTCTACGGCCCAATTCCACTAAACTCAGACTCGATGCGTTATTGTTAGAATGCATGTTTTCCGTATTGTGTTGGCTGTGGGTCGGACAATCGAGATTGGGAGGAGCATACGTAGTGCCTTAGGATGTAATAGGATATAAGTGATTTATCGACGGACTGGTACTTGTACTCCTTGAGAGGTGCTAACGAGTCGTACTCGGACTGTTTTTTCTCGCTGTGGCCTGTTTCGTTGAGTTAGTGGTTAGACAATGTTTAAACACGCTTGAAGCCTACGCCGGTGGACTTGGGAAGCTACATACCGTTGGCAACGGCCGCCTGCTTTGGCGCAGCCATGTGTCTTGAAAGTTGGCCGCCGGAAGGAGGTCGTGTCTTTTTCGCGAATCGATCGAGTCCGATAAATAGGACGAAATCCGAATAGAATAAAGGATACGTTTAGGCCGGGTAGCAGGATGGTCCCTCCCTTTCCTCGACTCCAAGGGTCCTTGCCGGCCCTTTTAAGGATTCAAGCAGGCTGGAAAGCTGGGGTTCGGTGTACGCAAGCCGGATTCTCCAGAAGGCTGTTAGTGCACACGATCACATGCGATTTCGGGAAGGCGAGAGCACAATTACGTCGAGGGCGAGCGTTTGTTGGGGGCGTCGAGATGTGTTGCGGGTCCTCTACTTGGAATGGTCGATGGACGGTGACGATGATGCTATCGGCAGGTGCAGTGGCAGGCTGCGGTTTGAGGTGAAGATGGAATGGTGCCATGGCTTCACACGTAGGGGTTCCATCCCCTGAACGGAACAGCCAGGCTTTAACACTTCCCGATTGCGTTTACGCGCTTCATTTACTTTTTTTTTTTTTTTTGTTCGCTGGTTGGTAACCGTGCAGGGGGTAGCAGCCAGAGCGTTCAGGGTTGCAGCTTCTACATGCGTCGTCCCTGAGAATGGTGCTGCAGGCTTTCTTGGCGCAGAACGCGCAGTTCTGAACGCTGGTTGGACCAGCCGGATCTAGCGCGATGTAGACGCATCTAAAAGTAGACATGTACAACTGATATATGTATTTCCTCTGTGCTCTGTAGGCACATCCGGTACCCGAGTGAGTCGTATCCTACGGACAATTAAAAAAAAAAAAAGCTCCCGAATTGAAACGCGGGCTTGCCTCTGGACGCTGCATTTGGTGGAAATCAATATGGTCGTATCAAAAGCCTCGCTTCAGCTCGATTGCATGGACTACGTTCCCTATCTTTGTCTTCAAGGTATCGCATCTCATTGTCAGACTGGACAGTTCGGCCTGGTTGTCAATCATCGCAGCTGATATCTCCTCGCGCATCTGCGTAGTTGGCTCTTTCAAACTCCAACCAATAGAAACATGAGATCCGTCACGTGTGTTACCCCATTCGTCCGTTAGATATAGTTGTGGCTGGCGGTGATGCTTGACGACCTTGTTACACATTGCAAGTAATATCGAAAGCTGGGGCTATATGTTTAGTCAGTAAAGTGAATGGCTGAGAGACGAAACGCTTGAGTTGCTTGTACGAACCGGCTGTTGTCTTGGACCGCTCGGTCCTGGATCCTTAACTTTCATGATCCAGAACCAGCGAGTGCGGTCCTGGTTCGGCACCCATTCCACACTCGCGAAGTGCACATCAAATCTGTCGTGAGCAAAATACCACGGTTATCATGGACTTCTGCGACTTTAGAACATAGCAAAGCTAATCGTAGATGGGATTCACATACGGTTCCGCGGAGGTTTTATACAAGCTCTTCTCCAACAATGCCATGAACTGATCTCGCTCCTCAGTCCGAAGCACGATTGGCTTGGACATGCTGATATGGAGGGGAAGCTGCGTTCCAAGGTCACTGTACAGGAATGACTCCAACTTGAACGGAGTCTCATTCCCTAGAATCCGATCCTGCTTCGCGATCGTAGCCCTTGCTACATCGAGCAGATGTCCTATTCGTTCGACCTCTGTGGAGTTTAGATGCCCTCGAACATGTCAGTTTGTGAGCATTGAAGCTGCATCGGTCGAGACGAAGAAGTAACCATGTTGTGAATATTATGGGGATATTGAGCAAATAAAAGGTGTAGTACACTCAAAGTAGATGTGTGTCGGCCAGTTTCCTTCGACATGAGGAATAGTACGGTGCCGACCGCCATGAGCAGATGGGTCGTCTTGAGTCGTCAGCCTGGGGGCGGCGGCATACAGATCGTGGAACTTTGAGGGAAGAGGTGGTAAACTGGCAGGAGCAGCAGCAGCATCCCTGGTGGTAACTGTCGTGGGCCTCACATCATCGCCGTCCGAATCGGAGTAATCGACGAGGCCCAGGGATGGTCTTTTCTGGTGAGATGAGCTGGCCATTGAAGACTTATTTTGAGTCCCTGGGTATGTGCTGAAATTGCCTGCCGTCCGTTTGCCTACACTAGATCATGAGGAGGTTGATACAAGAGCGAATGCGCGAGGCAATGCATTGCAATGAAGGAGAGCTGCGATGTTGGTTGGACCTTTAGCTCAACACAAGCTGTCCAAACTAACTACATGCACGTCTTGTGCACTTTTGCATTCCTGGCAACAAACCAAGAGCCTGAAATGTCGACATCCCACATGAACAGCTGAAAGGGGGGAGAGAGCATGCGTATGTTTTCTATCTAGCGTTGCCGGAGATATCCTGAGCTGTCCGATACAAGATCCATCGATTGATTGATTGATTGACTGATTGACTGATAGATTGCATGTATGCATATGTACAAGTGCCCCCATAGGCTGCTGTAGCTGCTTGTCCCTTGCTTGGCTGTCCATTGCATCGGTGCAGCTCACATTTGAGCCGTCGACGTACGTGCCACAGACTGCTTGAGCTAACAATCCCATACTATAGTACCAGCCACCGTCGTACGGCCGGTGTATTGACAAATTCCAAAATAGCCGCGGATTAATCCGGAGTTCAGTGACCTCGAGGTCAAGTGAGTAGAGACATTGACGTTTTATTAGCAAAGAATGCGCAGATGCGTACCCGAGCTTTCGTACCTGCGCAAGGCTCGACGCGATTGATGCCGCATTTGGCAGTTTCCCACCCTGCCCTGATAAACGTATAAACGGGTTGAGCGCCAAAACCTCGAAAAAAATATTGATCTATCAAATTTCGAATTCTGGGCCGATGATCAGAATTCAAAACCGGCGACGCCACCAGGGAAAACAATAGTTCTGCTCATGGAAACACTATCATCGAGAAGTAGTTTGAAATTCTTACAGGAATGTAACGATCTAAAATTGTTGTTCTAAAGTCTGCCATCAAAAAAAAGGTTTGCCGGGCTCGGGATGGACGCATGCAAGGGGGCTCCGTCCAAGCCAAGATCGAATTTCCCGAGATATGTTGTCGAATTGGAAGAACAGAAGGAACAGCTCTAACACGTCAATCCTGCAGGGCAGTAGCGTACCCGCAAGCGACCTAGCTAGCCGATGGCTATTCTAAAACCGTTCGAAAAGACCCAAAAAGTTGAATTATAGGATGAAGTTTGTTTCGCGGTGAAACCATATAGTCGAAACTTCTCTGCAATCTCGCGGAAACGTCGAGACGTCGTAGCGCAGGAGCTGCATGTACATTTGCATCCCACGCTTAATTACACCAATAATGCTGTGAGATTAAATCTCGAAATCCAATTCCAGTGTCTGCAGGCCGCACTAAGTAACTTTGAACGCCTGAGTGGGAAAATGTGACCTGCTGCACACTCAACTACATGATCGAAAAAAATGTGGACCGGCGACAAGGAATGTTGTGAACATGGGATGCTCCTTGCTCCGCGCGAATGAAAATTCATCTCCTCTGTCGAGATCTGCTCAAGCGCACTAGCTAGAGGCGGCGCCGGAAAGTAAGAATCTCTCTCCGACATCACGAACAGAGTAAGCGTATCCCACAAGGACAATACCAATGCAATCAATCACCAGGCGCCAGGCTTCCAGATGGATGAAGAATGAGCAAGCTAGCTTAGCTTCACGATTGTGAGCCCATCTTGGGTAAAAACAAGCAGCTTCGAGCTCCAACGGGTGCTTTAGCTGCCTCGCAGATGTGTATATAAGGCCCATGAGAACAGCTCGAGATATCTCTTTTTTTTTCATCATCACCATCACCATCTTCACAAACATCCTCTCATTTCCACTTTGCTGGCTACTAAAGATCACTCTTTGGATCTTATACATTCGCTCTACAGTCTACCATCTTGTAGTACTTTACGCACTCGCTCACGAATAATCACTCGCTTATTATTATTATCTTATATAATATAATAACTTTTAATACCTAATATTCAAAATGAAGGTCTCAGTCATCGCTAGCTTCGCTGTCTCCATCTCCATGGCCTTGGCCGCTCCTACTGTCCGAAGCGTCGGTACCACTGGAGTCACCATCGGCGGAAACCCTTCAACCGGTTCTGGTACTATCAGCGTTGGCGGAAACCCATCCACCGGCTCTGGCACTATCAGCGTTGGCGGAAACCCATCCACCGGCTCCGGCACCATCAGCGTCGGTGGAAACCCTTCAACGGGTTCTGGCACTATCAGCGTTGGCGGAAACCCATCCACCGGCTCCGGCACCATTAGCGTCGGTGGAAACCCATCCACCGGCTCCGGCACCATCAGCGTCGGTGGAAATCCATCCACGGGTGGTGGCACTATCAGCGTCGGTGGAAATCCATCAACCGGCTCCGGCACCATCAGCGTCGGCGGGAACCCTTCCACGGGCTCTGGTACCATTAGCGTTGGCGGGAACCCTTCCACCGGCTCCGGCACTATCAGCGTTGGTGGAAACCCTTCAACTGGCTCTGGTACTATCAGTGTTGGCGGAAACCCTTCCACCGGCTCCGGTACTATCAGTGTTGGCGGAAATCCATCAACCGGCTCTGGTACTGTCAGCGTTGGCGGCGGACATACTGGTGGCAGTGGTAACCCACTTTCCATCGTCACAGGTGGTGGTGGCAGCGGTGGCCCACTTTCCATCCTCAGTGGCATCGGTGGCGGATCCGGCGGCCTTCCGGGCCTTGACATTGTCACTTCCAGCATCCAAATCGCTACTTCAATCTTCAGCACCGGCCACTCTTCCGGCGAACTCACTAGTGTAAGTAGATATAGTTCCGTGCAACCTAATCTGTCCTTAGTAGATACTAATCGTTGCATATAGACTTTCACCCAACTCACAGACATGGGATTCATTGGACACAGCACCGGTGGCGTTGGTGGCATCGGTGGCATCGGTGGCGGCGGTCGTCCTGGCAATGCCGTTACATCCTTTGCCTCTGGATCCAAGCTGGGATTCTTCCTCTTCCGCAAAGCATTCGATATCCTGACTGAGAAGGCTTGCGACTTCGCCCTCAACGAGGCTGCACGCTTCGCTGACTTCTGGGTCTTTGTCCCAGCTCAGTCCCTTCAGGTAAGCTTTAATATCTCAGGCCCTTGAGTTTGACGGTAACAGTAACTGATCGAAAAATTAAATTCACAGGAACTCTTTACTGCCTGGTTTGAGCTTGGTGAAGCCGGATTCGAAGGCTTCTCTGGCACTGAGGTTAGACGCGCCCAGGAGCAAGCCGATTTCTCCAGACAGGTTCTATTCCTCCTCGACAGCCGTGACAAGGGAAATTTCGAGGGTGTCCAGCGGGGCGAGTTCAAGACCACTGTCACTTACCTCCGATGCCGCCAATTGGCTCAGACCAACCCTGACGACTTCGTCTGGGTTTCTCCTGCCATCCCTCATGGTGGACCTGGTGTACCCCGCCCGGATCCTCGCCCTACCATTCAGCTCAACGAGGCCACAACCGCTTAAGCACCACCAGGTGAAGCGAGATGGGGATGCGAAATTGATTCATGCTGTTTTAATCCTTTAGTAGCAATGCGATGCAATAATGTACCTTAATTTTTAATGTCTGTTTTTGTTTTTACCTATACAATGAAGATGGTGATATATCTTAACCCTTTTTTTTCCCGGTGCTTGTTGTAAAATTTGCGTTGCAGACGCGGAGTCCAATAAAGTGTCCATGCATTCGATCTGGTTTGCTTCCGGCCGACATGTGAACAACCACCCAATTGAGACTGGGTTGCTGGACCCCGCGATTTTCAGAACCCATGTCTTCGAAAGGGTCCATGGCCAAATCCGCCCTAGATCAGGCCGTAAGCAAGACGTAAAACGGTGGAGCTGGGGAAGCACTACGTCGGGAAAAGAAATGAGAGTCCACCACAATCACAGCCGGCAATCAAAGGGACCTTTCGTAATGTTGGGGCCACAGAACGAAGCGATCGGAACGATCATTGCGAATAGTGACTTCATACTGCGAACGCAACCCCTCCGCCCTTCGAATCTGGATGATCCTATTTTTTGCTTCTTACGTTTCCCACCAGCCGGCTGGGTGATTACGGATGCTGTCAGTTCAGCTCCACAGCAGGACGCCAAAGCGCCGGGGGTGCCTAATCCATGTCTAGCGGCCCTCCGTTTGCCGCATCGTCCAGGGTCCACAAATCTTGGTTTTGTGTGGGCTGTCGCACAGGTGATGGGCGGATGCGAATACGAGCACAAATAAAGGCAGAATTGACTCAAGATAGGGAGGTTTTTTTTGTTTCTTTTATCCCATGTAGACGCGGTGTATAGGTACATTTTGCATGTACCCGATGTACCGTCGCCATCTGTTTGCGCATGTGTCAGTTAGGGGGAGAGCGGACCGGGAAAGAGCTTGAGGCAGAAAACATCCCTTTCGCTTCTGGAATATCCTCTTCCTTCTCCTTGCAGCTGGCGACGGCACAGTCAGCCCAGGGCAGGAAGGGAAATAAAACCCCTCTTCTCACCCGTAGACGTCGATGGGCATCGCGAATGGCAGAGGGTTATTCGTTGCGTGTTAAAGTTTTGCTGCTTTCAGCAATAATCGCTTAAACAGAAACCAAGACTTTGCGAGGGTTTGACGCCCGGGATCGTGGCGTTCGACCTTCTGACCAAAAGTGAAGTGGAAGGGAAGCTCGCACGGTCAGGTGAACCCATGGAGCTGGGGCACTTGCCTGAGCCAGGACGGTCGAATGAGGAGGAGTTCTCGAATTGTGATGTGCAAAAGTCGATAGGGTTTTGAATAATTGCCGTCCTGCCCGCCAGCCTCAGCCTGCGCCAGCCTGCACCAGCGATAATGTTCCAGGTCGACTGGTTGGTTTGGGAGACGACGACGAAAGGGGTTGGTTGGTTCGAGGTAGAGTGAGCGAACGGCGAGGAAAGGGTCTTCGGAAGGCACGCAGGGGTTCTTTCCGTCGTCGAACATGAGAACATCCATGGGCAAAATGCATGGGACATACCAGTCCACCGCAGTCGGTCGACCTCCCTTCCCTGTGCATATGTATGTTAGTTGAAGCTGTTCTCGCCCAGGATTGCGAGCATAAGAAACAGGCAAGAAGCGAGGAACTGCTGCATGCAATCACACTCGCCCGGCCGCAAGTACCGGCGCGTACTGGATACTTCTGGGTATAAGTTTAGGAGGTTGCAAGTTGCTTTGCGTGCGAGCTGTCGATGGGCGGGCAAAACTGTCTGGCAGAATAAAGTCGACATAAAAACGCCGGCCGCCCACCGCTTTCGGCCCCTTCTTTTATTATCCCTCCGCCCTCCTCAGCCTGCTAACCCACTCTCCATATTCACTTGACCCATCTGCGATTACTCACGACTTCATTCAAACCCGTCCGCTCCCACCGTCGTCGTCCTCGGAATTCGTTCTTGCTTTGTTCATCATCACCAATATCATCACTGTCATCCACTGTCATCGCCGTCGTCAACTATCGCCGTATATCATCCCACTTCTGCACCCTGTAAGGCTTGACGGCTTTTTGGGCTGCGTTTGACTGTCTCATTTCCCCAGAAAAGGCGCCCTTCTCAAACGNGTGGGCAAGCAAGCCATCCTGCACGGCTTCGGTGCATCATCCTGCACTGCTTTGACACCAAAAAATCAAACTACTGCCGGCATCTTGAAGCCTATTAATCCGGCCGAGCTGTAGTACTGTTATCGCAGCGATGGCAGTACACAGCATCACATCGAGTCCACGACGCAAGGAAGGAGACACTCGCTGGGTACGTAACCAACTCTACTAAACACCCTCGGACGCTATCCGACAGCTTAGTCCGGAGCTCGATGGAGGGAGGAGTCGTCAGACATTTGGATGTGACCGCACCTTTTTCATTGCCCTGGCAGGGTCAACTGACCCGCATATTTCTTTCTTTTTCTAGGCGCAAGAATACCTGCTGGACCCTTTGAACGCCGTTGAAGCCTATCAAACAGCACAGACCGGCGGCCAATACAACAACCAGGTCCCAACGCAACACAAGACCGTCTCCCTCCAAGAATACCATGCCGGTTTAGCCCGCTCTCGGTCCATCCTGCGAGGAGGAACTCCCAAAAACAAGGACGACAGTGAGTTCCAGGGTGATGGTAGCCAGGTTCGACGGGCGACATCAATCAAAGACAAACTGATGCGCAGGTTCACCGACGAGGGGAAGGATCCTGACAGGCGTCAGAGACCCTCACGTCCACTCATTGAGGTTTCCAACCGAGAAATCTCTCGTATGGGCAATGTCGCCCCGCCACGAGGTCCCCGCCAGTTGACTTCCGGTCCTACTTCTCCCGTAGCTCATGACGCCCAAAGTCAGCAGGACAGCAACGAGCTTCAGAATCAAGAAAACAGACCAGTCAACAAGAAGGCCGAGGATAGATATTCGAACAATCCATACCGACAGGCGTTGATCGATGCAGAAAACAGAGAGAACAGAAGCCCTCCGAGCAGTCCCACCCAAAATATTCCAAGATCACCAACCAATCCCTTCCTAAGCGCCGATGAAATCCATTCTCCACCACGTCATGGCTCCGTCCGACCTCATTCGCGGAGTCCCCAACCGCACCGAAGCGCACAGCGAGGTGACGGGCCACGAATGCCCTCTAAACACCGTTCTAGACACGATAACAAGTCTCGCCCTTTGGCCCCACGCGCTCCGGTAGCCGATACTATCGACCAGCTGGATACCAGCTTTGGATTGTTCACTTTCCACCATGAGGGGCCTTACGAGGCAACGTTGTCGCACAGGAATCGTAATCCGCTCAAATCCCCGGTTCAGGCCACTAAGTATGGCAATGAAATGGCGTTGAGAGCCACGGCTCCTCAGGATATCGAAAATAGCTTGCAATTCGGTCGTCCGCTTGACGGCGTTGCAGCATTTCCTCCGGGAACTCAGGTCTCTGGTGGTGATGTTCTTCAATATGATGGTATTTTCCCCCTGGTATCTGTAATATTGACACAAAGTGAGAGAGCTGACGCGTTATTTTACAGAATATGACTTGAACCGAAAGGATGGAAACTTCAGGCGCTATCCAGGACTGGTAGGATAATTCTTGATTGTATCGCTATGAACCTTAATGGATTCTAACAGAGATTATCTTCTAGAGATACCGAGATGAGGACTTGAAAGGCAAAGGGATTGAAGGATATGATGGAGATCTTGAAGAAAGAAAGCAAAAGGAAGATAAACATCGACGAGGAAAGAGTTTGGACAGCCGACTTAAGCTATCTGGAGATGCCAATGCTACTGGCGCTGACAGTTCCATCCGCCGAAACGGTAGCACCGCTGGACGACTAGAGGGAGCCGCTGCAAAGATCAAGCGCACCTTTTCTATCAAGAGGAGGGAGAAAAAGCTAGGTGAGATCTGAGTTCTAGCTTGGGTCTCTCAGAGCATGTGTCATGAGCACACATTTTACCCACAACGTGAGAAATTATCTTCAAAAGATAATTCCTGGACAACACCAACATTATGATCACAATCACACACTGAACACATCGCAAGCAGGGAGGGATTATATCCTCTCAATCACGACAAATACTCCAATTCGGAGAGATTTTATTCTTATCCCCTCCTTTCTTATGACAAAAGTCACGAGCAGTTAACCTTGGTCTGTTTTGCAGCCTTTGTTTAACTATTCTTTTATGTTTGCTTTCTTGCCTTCTTTCTTTCTTTCTTTGGGCTTTATATGCTGGAGTTAACAGATTCCCACGACATCCTGGGATGAGTCTACCTTTTCCCTTTTACTCACGCGCTACGTTCTTCAGCTTTTCTATTCACTTCCTTGTACACGACGTAGAATATTGTGGTGTGTATCAAACGTTTCAAACAAGCGGGCCTGTGTTTCTCTTTTGCTATTGCGTGTATGTGTATTAACCATGAGGGATGTTGTTACCTGATTCATTGACTGCGGTATATATTTTTTTCTGTTTACGGCCGGGCTTGGGATTTACGTTGTCTGTTTTTCTATTCGCAACTTTGCTTTGGTCTCTGCTATTGGATAAACTGCTTACAGGCTTGCCTTTTTTTTTTGTTGATTTTCTACGTATCGACGAGAGGATGTACACTAGGAGATGATTATATAACTGGGAAACTGTCAGGTATTCAATATGGATACTTGATACAGTTGTTTTGCAAATCGGATGTTATTTATATGGGGCACAGGATGGATCCATTTCGCCCTCTGAAGAGGTCCAATTCTACTGATGTGATCTTATCTGATGCTAGTTATACATTCTGATAGGAGTGCAATGCAGTGCTCTCGAGAAATTAATGAAGACAAGAGATTATAGCCCTGCCATTATGACTTCCTCTCTCCTTCAGGACTGTCCTTTGCGATTGAATCGACTACCGGCTTTGTGCTAGCATTGGTTTGTTTTCCTTCCCGACTACTGCCACTAGGATCCACGATTCCGACTTTCTGGCGAAGCGCGTCTTCGTCTCCGGTGAGGTGTTCAGGGGCATCGCGGGATCGCATAGCCTGTTTGATAGCATCTTTGGCTTCGGTTGACACCGGAGGGACGGGGCTCCTTGTGGGCTCCATTTTAGCGCCAACTGTAGTGGTTGTGACATTGTCCAACGCGCGCCGCGGATTTTGATTAATTAGCCTTTTGTCTGCTCACAGTTGGTACATTGGCACATTGCATTGCATTGCATATTACCAAAAAAGTGCAATTAAACCGCAGTCGGAGTACTGGCAGTATGCAATCGGTGGGGGGGGGGGCTACGTGTTTGTACGTACTCGGGTTGCTCGACCCGGACGGAATGTTCACGGACATGTCGATTGGGATTTCACTTTTTTAGAAAATTACCCAATTAAATTGATTCGTACGGTCGGTTGGTTCGGTATATTGCTTTTCGGGCCCAGGAGCTCCGTCTTCGAAAAGGAATAGAGAATGATGCGTGCTTTGCTTGCGTGCGTGCTTGCGTGCGTGCGTGCGTGCGTGGATGGGATATTGATTACTTTTCGTTGGTGCTTGCAATTGCAGCACTGATATCGGTGGAAAGAAAGAAAGAAAGAAAAAAAGATCAAAAAGAAAAAAATCTATTAATACGCTAGACATGCGTTTTTCAATTTTTTCTCGATGTTACGCTACGTCGGTGCGATATATTTAACACTACTTACAGACAGTTTAAGAATAAGAACCGAGTACAAGTAGGAACGTTTTTGGAAAACACGGGAATTCGAAGCGATTCCATGTGTTGACGTATGATGATGCAACGTCGGCTCGCCGATGGGTTAAAAATTACGTCTCCTCCCACTTTGATCGATATTCCTAATCGAATTCGCAGACGAAACTTGATTGGTTCGGATGACGAAGGATAGCCAGTAAGCCAGCACGTTTTCGATCTCGGATCCCCTTATTATAACGTTACCCACTGGAGCTATTGGTTCTTTTTTTAAATATGTATGATATCGATATGAGCGAGGCGGAGTCCCTCTTTTTGCAAATGATGGAAAATCCGAGATCGAAATGCTCCTTCCCTCGGCAGTGCATTGGCCATGTATTACCGTGATTATCTCGTATCGGTTGATTGCCCAGGCATGACGTTGATGTCGCGTAGTTTTGGAATCGCCGCTTCGGAACCCGTCTCCAGGGATTGCGATCAGCGGTATCCTGTCAATGTACCCGGGGCATCGGTACTCAGGATCCCCTACGCGAAGAGTCGATGCAAGAACCTAACCAAATGTCGCCTTGGCCAATTGGGGGACCATATCGATATCATCGATCACAACATGACATAAGCAAAAAACTTCGCTCTTACTGTACATTTACAGCTACAAATGAAATGAGATACGTTGGGAGAATACAGTTATTGTATGGCAAACAAAAGGGCCTAAAGTTCGGGAAATCTTTTTGCGCCTGTTTATGCATGCACCTTTGACACAGAGAGGAGGAAGTGGAGCAAGAGAGAAAAAAAAATATAAAAGAAAATACATAGAAAAAGGAACATCAGTAGATCTTGAACCTTCCCATTCCCTAACCGTAAAGAGATAGATGAGAGCCAGTAGCGCAGCAGGTAAGTGACAGCAAGGAAGAAGAGAAAATCCAGGATTGCTAGGTTTTTACATGAGGGTTACATAAAGGCGTGCTTGGTCGTTGCAATTCTATCCTTTCTTTAATCGTGGCTTGAACATCGAAAGGTGATCGTTAGAGAGAATACATGACTTGGCTTCGAGAGGAATATAGAGAGATTTCTCCGTTGGGAATACAAATCGCAATCATTGGGGGGGGGGTGCTGGCGAGAGGTTCGCATATCGGAGAGAGCCCAACGGGCTTAGCGCTTGAAGTTTCGTCGCTATCGACAAAGCAAAGGAGGCAGTGAAGAGGGGTATCTAGGTTGTAGAGGTTGAGGGAGTAACGTTATTCTGAACAGCTGCTGCCGCCGCCTGGGCGGCCTGTTGACGGACTGGAGTAAAGTATGGATGTGCCATTGCTTCTTTCGCAGTCAATCGTTCCTACAAGAGAGGTCAGTAAATAATAGGGCTATAAGAGGTCTAGGGAGGGCTCTGATTGTACCTGATGATCATATCTTAGAAGCTTATCAAGGAAATCCAGTGCCTCGTTAGACACAAATCTTTGATTCTCGGAATTGACAAAGTGGTGCCAGCTCTTTTTAGGGAATCTCGACAAAATATCATCGTATTGTGCATCAAGTTCAATATCGTACTTGTCGAGGTAATCGAACAGCTCCTCAGTGCCCAGAACCTTGGCGATCTTTACCAACTGGTCCGAATTGGAATTGCCGTGGAAAAAGGGTTCTTTTCGGAATATCATAGACGCAAACATCGCACCGAGTGACCACATGTCGAGGGAGTAGTCATATTCCTGGAAATCAACAAGCAGCTCTGGCCCTTTGAAATATCGTGACGCCACCCGCACGTTGTATTCGGTTCCAGGGTGATAAAACTCCGCAAGACCCCAGTCAATCAGTCGCAACTAAACAATGATTTAGTGAAAACTCTCTTTGTTTAGTATATGCATTTCAGCCTCCTACCTTTCGTTTCTCATGATCGATCATAACGTTATGAGGCTTGACATCCCGATGCATGATACCCTTGCTGTGGCAGAAATCCAACGCCTACGATTCGATTTGATTAGTCTGGTTTATCTTGGAGTAGGTGCCGTCGTCTGTACATACCTTCAACAGCTCAAATATGTAAAACCTGACATCGAAGTCCGTGAATTTGGGGTAAAGGGTTCTGAAGTCGGTATTATTAACGTACTCGAATATCAGCGAGGGCGTCTTGCTCTACAAAATTACCATTAGTATTTGGCCTGCGTATGAAGATGTTAGAAGAGCTGCGCACCTGTGAGTCCCTGACAACGTCCAACAGAGCGACAATATTTGGTCCACCAGAAAGATTTTGAAGAATCTTAATCTCCCTCTTTATCTTCTTCTTCTTAACGGGTTTGAGAACCTTGATGACACACTGCTGGTGGTTGACAACATTGATTCCTTCGAAGACTTCAGAGTACTTTCCGCGACCTGACCAAGCGCGAACGTATTAGTATCTATCTATTTATATATATATTCGAACTCCCGTGTAGTGGACTAAACAATCGGAGATAACGGCTCAAGTCGAATGTCGCCACAGGCCCACAAGTGAGTTCCCCGTACCTATTTTTCGAACAATCTCGTAGTTCTCTAATACACCCCAGGATATGTTGACAGCATCGTAGTCCCAATAGCTCCTAGGCATATTTGAGTTGACGTCTGCATATACTCGTGCCTGCGACATCGTGGCGGCTGGACCGGGTGTCTTGGACGTCTTTAACAATATTTCGGATATGAATGGCTACGAGAGAGACCGAGAGAAAAATCTCGGGTCAGACGTGATGCTTCACGAAGGACGGACGGGAGCCGCGTGATGGATTGTTTCCTAGTACCTCTGACGGATTTGGACGGAAACGACCCTTCACATACGCAAAGAGTTCCCCAAGCTGCCGAGTAAGTCGTGCGGGACGAAGCCTGATGCCAGCTGCACAAAAGCAGGATCCAAGGAGGCGTCGGGGGAGAGAGCTCTCGGCCAGGCGGGAGGCGAGGGGAGTCGTGATGGAGAGCGTAGGGCGTGAGAAGAGATGGGAGTAATTTTGGTCGCGCGGGGTTCGGGGTCTGGAGGGTGGTCAAATCCTGCCGAGCCTTTCGGGGAGGGCCTCGCGGCGTCTTGAGTGACTAAGCCAGCCTGGACAGCCACCGCTCCTGGAGGTTCCGATGGGGGATGAAGTTAGGGAAGGAGGAGGCTAGGAGCAGGAAGTTGAAGAGCCTTCCCTAGTGGACGAGCGAGCTGCGAAAGGACAGGCGAGGCAAGATGGACGCTGGCCAATGAGTGCGGTCGTTTGGACGGTAGGCGGGCTGCAAGGTGTGCTTGGGGACCACCAAAAAAAGAATTTTGGGAGCCGGAAGATAGCAGGAGCTTTGGGGGGAACAGGCACCAACCCCCGGAGAGTGTATAAAATATAATAAAGAAGAACTCGAACCACCGGAGCCGCCAGAGATATAACTCAATAGTTGGATATGTTATGGCCAGGACGGATCCTTGGGTAAGTCAGGGAGGAAGAACCAAGAACCATTGACGGTAGCCGCAGCGTTTCGCGGCGGACGCCAAAAGCGGATCGATCTGGATCACTATCGCCATAATGGCATGGTTGAAGGTTGGACACGTGTGGGTGATGATGATGCTCACGATCACGAAAGGCTTAGTGGTCCATGCATCTACGGGTTTTCCGAGTGGACAAATTTATAAGAATACTTTACTTGGAGCAATAATATGTCCTCGTCAATATAATCTGCCTGCTACCGATCACCTGATCTCCACCGTCCAAAAGTTGTGTTGTTGAAGTCCGATGACGCCGACGTAATGCTCCTTCCAGGCGGCTTCCTGTTCCCATCGTAATCAAGTTATAGTAGATAATATAATACCACTGTCGCACGACCTCGTTCAACCCCGCCTTCCCGCCCGCCCGATCCATCGCCATGAAGTTCGGCATCTCAAAGTCGACTCTCCTTCTGTTCTCCTTCGGGTGCTCTTCTCTCATCTCCGCTCTGCTGCCTGTCATCGGATTTGGAAAAAATAACGAGCAGGACCCCTTCACAGCGCCTGAGCTCAACATGGACCCTCACAAAGCACAACCTTCCTCACCACCGGACGATGTCCCGATAGTATCAGACTCGCTATCTGTGCAGAAAGATGTTTCGATTTTCGCCGACATTGTTCGCGGCGTCACAAACGTAGTCGAGAGACTCGATAATAAGAACCTCAACACCACCGTCCTAGGTGCTTATCCCCCTCTCCGTAACATGCATCGAACTAGCATGCAGACCTACCTGGCTCCCTTGTGTCTTAAAATTTATAATTGCTAACAAAAATGTGCTCTTTTTTTTCTTTCAAAATGAACAGCGCCTTTGAATTCTGCCATGATACACCTTCCAAGAAAGCCCTGGGAGGATCCCGACCCTAGCAACAATGTCGAAGGTGCCTTTGCCGGTCCTGACGGTGAGAGCCGAGCTGCTGCAAACCTCGAGCGATTTGTCAAAGCACACATGATTCCGGTATCTCCTTTCAAGGAAAATGAAAAGGTTCAGACCTTGCAGGGAGTAACTGTCTGGTGGACCTCGGAAAATGGCATAGTTAAAATCTTCCCCGGTGGCATTGAGGTGAAGGAGACGAAGAATTCAGTACCCAACGGTCAGGTTTGGACTTTAACGGGCGTAATAAATTACTAGGCTGAAGCATCCTTTGTTTTATCTAATATTCTTGTAATGCAGCCACCCCACATCTTCTGGAGGTTATAAGGCTCGTTTAATATTTTTTACGGAGGAGTTGAATTGGAATTTTGTTGGCTTTCGGCTCTTCGTTGGATATTGTGTATTGTCTTGGTCTTATCATGATAGATAGCATTATTGACTTGTAGAGTTCGAGAATATGCATGCAGGTCTCGGGATACGATAGTGAGCGGCTGCAAGTTTTCTGCCGAGGATCCTAGGAGAGAATGCTCCGCTATTTGTATGTCCGGCAAGAGAGCACTGCAATTATTATAGATCCGCCGCATCTTTGTATATCCAGTCAAAGTGTTGAGATGGCGGGAACAAAAGATATTAAAATAATATGATATGAGAAAGTAATAACATCCATGGAATGCTGCATGTGCATCGTCAGGTGGACACCGCCCTAAGCGGGCGTAATTTGACTGGTGGGTTGGTCCCAATGTCCCCCTCACAGCGCAGGTGGTCCTATCTCTTGCATATCATGTTACTTAATGTGTGAATTACTTAATTCTCGGGAGGCCTGATCAGCTCCCGCGCCCGCTTGCTTGGGTTGCAGTCTAGCTAACTGAGAAAACCGGCTGCCTTCTGGCGGAGTTTGCAGAAAACAAGATGGCTTTCATCGTACGATTCCCAATTGTGGCTAGCCCGCTGCTGCCGAAACTCATAATAATAAGCGCTTTTTTCTCACTTGTGCTCTTCCTTCCAGAGGTCTTTTTGTGTCGTAGTTTTTTTTGAGTTGAGAATTTTGGCGAGACGGTCGGTTTTGCAAATGCAGTTCGCTGGCCCGAAACGGGCAAAGAAACAATCCGCTGCTCAAGATTTCCGAAAGCCCCAATTCTTTTGCAACCTGGCTCAACCAGCAACCCGGATTTTGTCGGCCGTTGGGAATGGATATTGCTCTAGGATGGATATCGACGAAGCAGCGTTGGCGGAGGATACATCTTCGAGCAGTCTTTATTCCTGAAGAGAATATCCTTTTTCCCTATATCCACAACTTGTTTTCTTGTTGCATTCGGCGCTAGGTGGAAACTAAAGTTAGGTGAGGGAAAAGTGTGTGGTGTGTGCGCAAGTGTGTTCTCTCCTCATCAGCTCCTCCTCCTCATCCCTTCCCCTCCCCTCCTGACCACAGTGAGGGCTGTACCCATTCGGAGCCGCAACCTAAGAGCTGAAAAGCCTCAATTGTTAAAAAAAATATCTGTTCGAATTGGCAAATATACTAATATGTTTTTGCATTGGCTCTGCGTTAGTCATCATCATCACAGATCAAAAGAGTTGTCTCAACCCCCATACCTAAGGAGACCGTCAAATTTCCTGATCAAAGCCCTGTAGAGACGTCTTGGGTGACTTTATATTACGCCACCCAAGAATGCTGGTGGCTGGCGGACCCTACAGGGTTCGCAAGCTATCCAGCGGCAGATCGTCTCATGGATTTTTTACCTCTGAGGAGAGATACTATCAACATGATTACATCGGTGCATCGTCCGATAGACTTGCGGTGAAGAGACGGGGCCTGGAATTTGCTCAGGATGATCTGTGTGTAGATGTGAGGAAGGGATCGCTAGAACATCTTCGGATGGCGTCCAGCCTTGCAGACAATGGCTCCATTTGTAGCAGAAGTTCTCCAAGCATAGGTGGAAGCGAAGGGACATCTCATACCAACTTCGGGCACTCCGACCATCCGATTTCTCCTTCCGTTGCCGTAGCTCGTGATAGGATCGCTCTATATCCCTCGCCGCAGCTGACGTCGACGCCGCAGACACCCATCCGCAAAATGCAACGCTTTTCGAGTGCGTCTGGTGTTGATTTCTACAACCTGCCTCCAACGCCGGATTCTTTGCGGACGACTCCGGGATTTAGTCTAGATATCAGTAGAAGGAGGAAGCTGCCATCGCCAGAGATTCCAAGCGGTAGAGAGAGTGAGGGAGATGACGATGAGGATGAACTGGAGGACGAAGAGGATGGTAGTGTTGAAGATGTAGAAGATGAAGTAATATACGAAGATGGGCCTTGGGAAGATGTAGACGAAGACGAAGATGAGAATGAAGACGGAAGCTATGAAGACGAAGACGAAGATGAGCTTCTTGACGGCAAATACGAATACGAGTTTAGGGCCGACGAGATCGGGAGCACGGTGCAAGAGGAGGATGACGAGAAAGACTTTGTGTCTGCGAGTCTTACAGATGGGACTTCAAGTGAAGGGATGTACACACCGAAAATTCGTGCAAAACTTGAGGCATCACCAGAAAAATCACCTCTTCCTACCCCATCAGATTTTTTATCTCCCACGATTTATCCAACATCTGTCACGGATTTTCCGACTCTTTCTTCATCACTAAACCTTTCTTCTTTTCGTCTCGACGAACCCTCATCTTTTGTTCCAAGCAAGCTTTCTTCATCAATTACATCTTCGTACGATAATTTATCTACTACAATGGCTTCTCCACTTAATTCTGCCAGTTCGCCGGCCGAATCTGTGTCTCCATCTCCAAGCTCGGAGAATTCGTCAGGAAACACCTCCATAACCTCCACCTATACCACCCGAAGCTCCATCCCAATGAATGTTCCATTTGGAGAATATGCAAAGGAGTGTATCAAGGCAGCTTATAACAGTCGTTTGTCTCCATACCAGCTCCACGAAGGCGAGTATAAACTCCTATATGAGCATCTTAATCAGATGCATGTAACCACATATCTAAATCTCCGCAATGGCATTCTTCGACTTTGGCTGAAAAACCCTCGAGTCCGAGTTACTAAACAAGAAGCAGCTGGTTGTGCGAAAGATGCTAGATTTTTTTGTCTAGCAGGAATTGCATACGATTGGCTCAATCGCTATGGCTACATCAATCATGGATGCTTGGAAACGCCCAAGAAGGAATCGAAGAATATGCACACCACTCGTCGCAAAAAGACAATTGCAATTGTTGGAGCAGGAATATCAGGTCTTGCGACAGCTCGTCAGCTCGAAAGTCTCCTTGCGCAAAATGGAGAAACACTGGCTGGAGCTGACACACCTGATATTGTTATCTTTGAGGGCAGACGAAGACTTGGAGGGCGAGTTTATTCACACACTCTTTCCGCAGGCCAAAGCAACCTCCCCGGCGGCCTGAAAGCCTCTATCGACGTTGGAGGTCAAATCGTCATGGGATATGAAGGAAATCCATTAGCCGCATTAATCCAACAGCAGCTTGAGATCCCATATCATGCTATTGATAATACTACAGCATTTCCTCTGTACGATTTTGATGGAAAGATTATTGATGATGGACGAGATCTAATAATGCAGGATATCCATGATGATATCCTTGACCGTCTCTCAGTTTTCAAGAGCAAACCTACCCCAACTTCTACTGTTGAAGGCAACCACGACAAGATCAATGCTTGCAAAGACCCATGGGGTGATGGCGGAAAACCTATGGCATTTGCACAGAAGCAAGATGACGCTGAACCTATGCATACTTCCCCCGACGCAGCCACCACATTGCCATCATCGAAAACAATTCGCAAACGCATCGGAAAAAGAAAATCGTCCAGCCCAGATGACGCAATTGGCCAGCCAGCAATGAAGAAGATTAGGCTGGTTCCTAAGCAACAGAACAAGGATGTTTTGAAGAAGTTGGACATCGAACCCAAAAGGGCTTGCAACAGCGATGGCTTTGGCAGTCTCGGCAAGTCGATGGATGAGATGTTCCCCAGCTATGGACAAGTTCTGGAGCAAGACCCTCGCGATCTTCGACTTTATAATTGGTATCATGCGAACCTCGAGTATTGCAATGCATCAGCAATCGATAAACCTAGTTTGGAAAATTGGGACCAAGATGATGGTAATGAATTTACTGGCGCCCACAGCATGATCATCGGAGGATACTCCCAGCTTGCCAAAGGACTCTATTCAAAGCCTTCGAAACTCGATGTCCGTACCCAGCATGAAGTTACAAAGATACGATATGACTCGGAAAATGGAGTAAAGACTGTCACACTTAGATTCAAAGACGGAAGCGAGTTCTCGGCGGACAAGGTGATCGTCACGCTCCCTCTCGGCGTACTGAAGAAGCAAGGCGTTCAATTCGATCCACCTATACCAACGGCGAAACAATCCGCTATAGATCGTCTCGGGTTTGGTCTTCTAAACAAGGTCATCATGGTATACGATCAACCCTTCTGGGATACGGCAAAAGATGGCTTTGGCTGCCTTCGGCTACCAGAGGGTGACGAAAATGATCTGTCGAGCTACGAGAAAGGACGTGGGCGCTTCTACATGTGGTGGAACGCGACAAAGGTGGTTGGGCGTCCAACATTGGTGGGCTTGATGGTTGGAGACGCAGCGGAGCAAATCGAGAAGGAAGCTGACGAAAAGCTTGTGGACGAGGCGACGAGTATTTTGAGGAATTGCTTTGGGGATGATAAAGTTCCCCAGAAACCGAGCGAGTCTGTCGTGACCAGATGGCGAAAGGACCCTTTCGCGTGTGGCACTTACTCGTACATTGCCGCTGGATCCTCTGGTGCCGATTACGACCTTATTGCAGAGCCAATCAACGAACAAATTTTTTTCGCGGGAGAACACACTAACCGACACTACCCAGCAACCGTCCATGGTGCTTACATCAGCGGTATGCGAGCTGCGGGCGAAGTTGCCGATGCTATCCTCGGACCAATCAAGGTTCCAAAACCTCTTATTCACCCGCGTAGCCGACGCCCACGGATAGTCACTCCGGCGACTGAGACGGCGACGTTCGTTTCCTCTGTACAAGCAAACAGTACTGCTTCTGTAGCAGTGACTGCGACTGCGTCTACATCAAAGAGAGGGATTTCCGTCTCCGCACGAGCCAAACTTGTCGTCAGTACAAATCCAAGACAGAAGAAGCGAAAGGCTGAGGACGAGTTGGACGAAGACGATCATAAGAAAGCACGGTTTACCGCTGAGGAAGAAGCTTTCCAACAGATCCTGAACGAACATGTTGGGGAAAAGCCTGAGAAGCCAAAGAAAGCCGTCGCGAACCCGTTCTTGGTTTACCAAAAGGCTCACTTCCCAATAGCTAGGGCTAAAGCCCACGTCGAGAAAAGAAAATCTTCGGGAAATCCCAAAGCCACTGCAGATAGGGATGAAGTTCGGGCTGTGCTTGGTCAGATGTGGCGAGATGAGCCGGATGACGTTAAGGCTCCGTATATTGAACAAACGGATAGAAACAAAGTTCATAACAGAGGGATTGAAGAAAGATATAGAGAAAGCGTGCAGGAGTGGGAACGCAGGTGCCGTGAGTTTAGGGGCACCCATAACCAGGGCGAGGCGCCGGAAGGTCCAGTCGCTAAAGCTCCCTCTTTGCAACTGGAATCACAAGATGACAATGATATCGTCGTGGCCTCCTAAGAGGAGGATTCGTTCCGTGGGGGGACGCAGTGCGCAGGAGGGGAGAGCAGTGGGGTTTCTTATTCTGTTTATACTTGATTAAATGCTGATATTTTCTCTAAGGACTCGGGTACGACGAATGTTTCACGATCTCAATGTGGGTACTACTCACGAACGGCGTTTCTGCGGGCTGAAGGATGTCCTTTCAACCCATTATTTTTTTCCTAGTCTCCTTCTTTCCCTTACGAAGATACGTTATACGTGACACGACTCCTTTTCCTGTACTTCCTTTATAAATTTATCGGAGTTATATTTTCTTCTTCAAACTAATACGCTTCGCGTATTCTTGTTTCCCAGTTCTTACAGATACCATGGAATCATGTTCATGTTCTATTCTTATGTAATTTAGTGGATTGTGTAACTAGCCATTCGTGGAGGAGATTTCATTTTTATGATTGAAGATGGATTTTAATTCTCATTACCCTAATATTTTTGTTTACAAATTTTTTGGACTTGGCTACATCCGGCTTAAGCCGTTGACATGTTGGTTGCTCTTGTGATCTTGGTTTTTTTACTGGGTGCTCTGAACAATGAAATCTAATTACGGCAAATCAACTTTCAGCGTCGGTAATGAATAAGTAAGTACTTATATAATCGTAAAGTATGCAGTTATATCTCGGAAACCTATTCGATCTAGAGCCTGAGTCAGTCACGCGTTTTTTCATATGAAAAAGATACAACATAAATGATGGATACCCTCCTCAAGCATCGGATTTGAATATCCAGTTGAGGTAAAGGGGTGTGTAGACATATATTTCAGAGAGAAGATTAATTGTAAACCCTTTTCGTCAATGCAAGAAGCAATGGAAAGGGCAACAACGCCAGACGGCTCATGCAACCTCTTTCCCTTCTCGCTCCGTCTAAGGATGACGATAGGTGATTCTCATCATACGGTTGTCTGGGCTGCAGCAGGGCTCGAGAGAAGGAGAAGTGAGTGGTGAAAAATACCTATAGATTATCAACCCAAAATATATGCCCACAGAGACGCGATGCTGGGATCAGGGAATAGCGGACGAGTGCGTTTCTGGATAACCCGGGTAGTCAGGCGTTTCCGCCCCTCAGCATCGCAAGGCGGTTATTACTATCCGGGCTGTGGACGCGAAGGCTCATCTGTTGATACGAGGCGAAGTAAGAGCTGCTGTTCGTTGACACGATCAGGGGAAGAAAAGAGTCAATCGAAAGGGAACCCGCGTTTTGGGCTATTTAAATACAAGGATTAGGTATGTGTTGTGGGGGACGTTGCCAACGCCACTGTTGGCGGCTTCTCTGTGGCGGTGCAAGTTACCTCATTTCGCAGTGGGCAGACGACCCAGGCCAATTTGGCTTCACTCACTTCACGAAAGTTCGACATATCCCCTCCCCATCAGCGCCAACTGCGCCATCCAGCTCAAGATAGCAGCGTATCGAACGGATCACTCAGCCGCCATGCCACAGGAACGGCTGAGTAACGATGAAGTGAGTGCTCCGCCCGTCCGCACGTTGCCTGTCCACGATGGCTAACCGCAGGCTGCTGTCCTGTGTAGTTCTTCACAAAGCTGTCCGACCTGCTAGCATCCAAAAAAGATCATGGATCCGTCTTCCTCACGCAGAAAAGATGTATGTCTGTCTGGAGTATAGCGCTTTTCCGAGGGGCGTGTGAATGAAATTGATTGGTCGACGATCGACTCAAATTCTAGCTGCAAGTCTGCTGCAAGAGCTTCCCTAGCTTTGCTAACTACAAGACCTCTCCATCGCAGTATCATACGACCCCTCCAATCCACCCCCCACAAGGACTCTGACTCGCCCCTCCAAAGTCACCAAACCCTCCTCTTCTGCGTCCGCGAAGAAGAAACCAACGCCATCATCCACAAAGTTCACAAAGAACGCTTACTCGTCGCCCACAGAGGGAGACCTCAAAGCCGATCTCATTTCTCTTCTATCATCGTCCTCTACACCTGGAGCAACAACAGAGACTGGAACGGGATTAACGACACCAGCTTCTGAAGGCTCCCAAACTGCATCTTCCGATCCATTACCGATCCTCGTCCGTGTGACAAACGGCAAATCAAATGACCCTCGCCATGACGGGAAGCACGTTAAATTTAGTACAGTAGTAGAAGCGGAACAGCTGGAGGCGTTCTTCACGCGGTATGCAGAGATGTGGAAGCAGGGACTGACGGCGCTAAAGAAGAAAGTCAGGAAAGGGAAGAAGAGCAAAAAGGCCAAGAAAAAGTGAAGCTGAAGGTGTAGCTAGCTGGAGCTATCTAGTAAGGCAGGGTAATTTTCAGTTAGTCTTCAATATTTCCCGTTTACCAAACAGCATTTGTTACGACAAAAGATGCGGACAAGTGCAGGTGTACATGTATGGTCGTGACATGGCGGCATCCACGTAAACGTTTAGAGTTAGGCAATAATACCCAAAAGTTGCAGACTTTTATATATGGTAAACTCGGTCCCTGACATACACGCACGTGAGTTCATAACGCTATCAATTGCTGCAGGATACTCATCTCGCCGATATATATCATATATATGCCAGTAGCAGATACTATGTTGTACACTCGGGGGGGGCAGAAAATACAAACTACAGATGTGAAAACATAAGAACTTTGAACGCCTGTATGAAACGCCATTGAACCCATCGAGACCGCATGTTCCTCCACTTATAAAGAATCAGACCAAGAGGAAAAGAGAAGAGCTAAGGATATCGGATATATAAGGAACAGGAACAAGGGATGGCGTGACTCCATCCAAGCTAGATTTTAGGTACCTAGGGCAAAATCAGGGGCATGATGAAAAGAAGGCGTGTCACCGTCTCCGAAGTAGAATGCGCAACCGGGCATTCGCCAAATTTGCAGCCATTGCAGCGGACGCTGATTGGCCTATTTGCCCGCTGTTGCTGTTTGAATTCCACTGGGAGCGGACAGTTTCAAGAACCCGTAGGTCTGCGATGATGATTTCACCTGAATAGAGGTCGGAGTCCGGAGCTGATCGGCGTGGATGGAGGTCGTCGTCTTCAAAGGCATCCGACGTAAAATCGCCATCGTTGTCGGCACCTGCTTCCGCCTCGGCTGCGGCGTTGACTCCACGCTCTTCGCTGTCGAGATCTTGGGTTTGTGTTCGGCTGGGGGAGGAGCCGTCGAGGAGGTCTTGTTTGGCGATTTTGACGGTGAGCATGACGAGTTGCAGGAGGAGAATTAGGAGGTCTATGTAGATTAGGCGGATGCGAGATATCGGCCCTTCTATGAGGAGGGTTAGCCAGGGGCATCAGAGAGATGGTGGGCACAGAATTAGGATTCGTTAGCACCAACCTTGGCCGACAAAATCAATAATCATGCCCCCGTGGAGGTATCCACCGGTCGCCTCGGACGCGGAGGGGGCTTCTGAGAAGACATGGAATAGAAAACATATCAAAGTTGAGCCGAATATTGAGACCACGGCTGACCGTTTCTGGGTCCGCTGTGGCGTGGGGAAATTCGGTGGCCGTTGAGCAAACAGGTTCTATCGACGGAATCACGCATGTTAGCACGGAAGCCCTGGGCGTGGCGATCCACCAGTGGTACAGGGCGACGAACTATCTGGACTATAGCCCTTAATAAGAAGCGAATAAAGCTTATACTAGACGTGAAGCCATGTTAGCTAGGTCCTCGAACGGCATGCGCCGGCAGCCCGGCGTTAGGGAGGCGTCGTACTCAAGGAAGTAGAGGTACGAGAAGTGACAGTAGGTGACTATATCCAAGTTCCGGAGCAGGTGATCGAGCCACTCGGACTTCTTCGTCGTGAGCTTGTCCCTGGCACGAGCGTTTGGATGCAGCGCGGACGGTAAGCTACTGGAGCCGCTGTTGTTGTTGTTGTGGTCGTCATCCGGCGACACGGCGGGCATGATGGGTCGGCGGGGGGCTGGAGATGTTCGGGAAGGAGAGAGAGAGGGAGAGGACGGGTCTCCAAGCCCTGCAGAGGGGCTGGCATTGTTCATTGATCATGAAGAAATGCTGAGGCGAACATTCGGTCGGTTTGATCGATCAGGCGTCGGTAGCGCGATATACGGAGTCAAAGACGAGAGGAGGTTTCCTTCGATGCGACGGACAGCCTGCAATTAAGTTGCTACGTCAAACACCCTTTCGCAACAACGGCTACGACAACCAAATTCACCCACCAGCATCCACCCTTCAGCACGTACTAAGTACTTAACTACCTTCCATGCGAGGCGGCTCAACTGCTAGCGACCAGTCATCTTATTGCCGGCGTTACATGCAAGCCGTCTGATTACTGCCACGGACCAATTTTTTGCTTTGTCCGGCGCGGAGACTCCAACTCTCCCCAGTTTGTGCGGCGTGCTCGTCAGGCATATCAATTTACGCGTGTTGAAGTGCATTCGCGTCGCAAACCTTACAACCTTTACGACGACACAGACACCGCAGATAACCCATCAGACAGCATGGCAAGCAGCTTCTTCGACTTGAAAAAGCGGAAGGAGGCGGCCGCCAGCTCGTCATCCAAGAAAGGATCTCAGGCGCAAGCTGCAGACAGGCCCGTACCATGGGTTGAGAAATAGTTGGTATTTCCTGCTCTTATATTGCCTATTTCTTTTCTGAGATAGACTATGAATACCATGCTGATTGTCTACTACCCTCAGTCGACCAAAGACGTTGAGCGATGTCACAGCTCAGGATCACACAATATCAGTCCTTCGAAGGACCTTGCAGTCTTCGAACGTGAGACTCACAAAAGTCAACCCGACATTTTACAGCACAAACAGTGGCTGACCCAGAACTTAGTTACCCCATATGCTTTTCTACGGCCCTCCAGGAACCGGCAAAACATCGACAATCCTTGCTCTAGCAAAAGAACTCTTTGGGTCGGCCACCTGTCATCTTGAACTATCTTATCGAGCTACAAAAGGCAAGAGGCCAAAAAGGAACTAACGTAATCACATTCGTAACCCTCAGGCCAGAGCTCATGAAAAACCGTGTTCTTGAGTTGAACGCTTCAGACGAACGTGGCATCTCCATCGTTCGCGAGAAGGTCAAAAACTTTGCCAAAACCGCAATCTCTACCGCGACCGCTGCGACTGCCTCTAAATACCCCTGCCCGCCCTACAAAATCATCATCCTCGATGAAGCCGACTCGATGACTCAGGACGCGCAGTCGGCGCTTCGCCGAACCATGGAGACCTACTCTAAAATCACTAGATTCTGCTTGATTTGCAACTACGTGACAAGAATTATTGATCCACTAGCCAGCAGATGTTCCAAGTTCAGGTTCAAACCATTGGATGAAGGCAACGCTAAGATAAGACTGAGCGCTATCGCACAGTCAGAGGGTGTAAAATGCCAGGACGGTGTGATAGATACGTTGGTTAAAGTATCAGATGGGGATCTGAGAAAGGCGATTACCTTCCTACAGTCGGCTGCAAAGTTGCACGGCGCTGTGAAGGGGAAGGACGCAGGCGGCGACGATGACATGGAGGTTGACGGTCGTGGCGGAAACGGAGGCGAAGTCACCGTTAAATCTATAGAAGAAATTGCTGGTGTGATACCGGAGGCGACTATCGATTCGCTGATGCATAGTATGGAGCCGCGCAAAAACCAGCTTGTGTATACACCCGTTGCAAAAGTTGTCCAGGATATAGTCGCGGACGGGTGGAGCGCCATGCAGGTTCTATTGCAGGTGTGTATTTTTCCCATTAACCAGCGCGGGGAGAGAAAAGTCTACTAATCCTTTTTTTTCTATTTTCTTGCAGTTACACAACCGTCTCGTTTTTAGCGACATGCTTACAGGTAACCAGAAGAACGAGATTGTGGGCATATTCTCAGAGATGGATAAGAGATTGGTGGATGGTGCGGATGAGCACCTCGTCACGTTGGACATGTCGCTGCGGGTCGCTGCAGTCCTAGGAAACACGGGCTCGTAGTCTGCATGGCGGCTTCGCTGGCGCGGGGCTTGATATATTTCCATTCCTGTACCATATATTCACACGGCGCTTAGTGTAACCTTTCACGTTATATTTACGTGCGAATTTAAAAAGATAAGAAGACATGCGCGAGTAACATACACATGCTCTGGATTCAATTTTAGCATAGAAGTAGAAAAAACAACTTAAAATAGTACTAGTAACAGACAATCGAGAACACATGCACAAGCGCATCCGCGTCATGTTTGGTATTGTTGAGGAATGTAAAACATCGAGGTTAAAGTAAAAGCATACAGAAAACGTGTCAAACAACTGTTGAGCGACAATTAAAAGAACTCCTTCGCTATACCCTTTTGGAAGAAAAAAATAAATTATGGAAATGCTAAACTACTAAGATCCCAAATCATCCATTTGCAACCTCTCTGCGTTGTTTCCTCAGGTGTTACGAGGCGACCTTGGTCTCAACTGGATATTCAGGATTGAAGTTTACGCCTTCCTGTGTTCTTGCAACTTGGAAATCTTCTGCAGATGGTGTTTGTGGCAGCTATACAAATAAATTGCACATATTAGTACTGTAAATCTTGGATAAAATGAAGGGAAACATAGAATGTTAGCTTACCGCAGCTACAATTGCAGGATCGCGCTTTCTAGCTTCCAGTGTTTCTGGGGTAAACACCTCTCGTGGTGGCAGTTGCAGTTGTGCATCCTTTATTGGCACCGACGGTTGCTCCTCCTCTTGTCTTCCGACGTTCAGTTTGGAAACGCCCTCTGCGATTTCTTCGCCAACGATGCTATCGTTGCGCCGTCTGATTGCGACTTGTTGGTCAAAGTCTGTTCCAGCAAGTTCTGCTAGTGGCGTATCGATGCCAGACGCATCTCCGTACGGCAGTGGTGTTGTGTAGGTATCGACCAACATCTCTGAGGTTAAAGCGGTGTCTGGGGGCGAGACTACGTCTTCTACGCCGGTAGTTGTTGTTGGCGGTTGGTCTGCTGCTTGTTGTTCTTGTTCAGATAACGGTTGCAAGAAATCTCTCTTTTGCGCAGCTGAAGTGGGAGATAGTATAGATGAAGCTGGTAATGGTAAAGTCTTTGGGAAACTGCCTGTTCTGTTGACTTGTGGTTCTGGTGGGGCGGATGTATCCAGTGAGAGGACTGTTCCTGAATTCTGGGGTTCCTGAGCAGCGGCGGCAGGGACCGTTTTATCAACCAAGTCGTCCGCGATAACCACGAACTCCTCGGCTGGCTTGACAGCATCGTCTGCAATGTTCGACATTTTTTCTGTCTTTCTTCTTGTTTCTCCGGTTTTTTTTTTCTCCGGTTTTCTCGAAAGTGGTCGGTGTTCGGTGTCCCCGCAGGGCGATGCGAGGGATGATATCACGGCGGGGCTGAGTTGAGCCGAGCCGGGACGTTCAGGAACCTTGGAAACCCGAGCCGACACGCTGTTGGTTAGTCAGTCTTGTGCGCCAAAACTAGGCAATAGAGGGAGTTTGGGCATACTGTTCTTGGTAGATTTCTTGGAAACGAGTATACAAGCTATCTACGGATATCTGGTTTCCGTTTTTCTATTGTAACAAGAAAAGTTGGACGGAAAGGAAAGCTGGAAAGTAATCGAGTTTGTGGTCGTGGCACCGCCCGGCTGTCAGACTCAGCAAGTTGGAGCTGACGAATTGGCGGGGTTTCAGATGATGTGTTGCGTTGTTCCCAGCAGCATTCCAACAGCTGCTCAACACCACGGCTACAGTTACACTACAGTCAGGTTTGTGGCACCGATATGACCAGTTCCTCGGCTGATGTCCATTCCTTTGGCTGGCTGGCTGGCTGGCTGACGAAGCTGCAGCGGCAGTGAAGATCCATCTGGATCTCATGCCCAGGCTGTGATGGGGAAAAAATTTCCCACGCGAGCCAGTGCGCCAATGACAGAGGAGCCGAGGAACGGGTCAAAGCCCCATGCCCAACAGGAGTGCGAGATTCAAAAGTGCATAGATCGTCACCAGTAGGCACAGGACTTTCGCAGAGGAGGTAAAACCTTGTCGCGTGTGGAATCAAGCCTCGATAGGCCTGCCGGCTGCCACTTGTTTCTCCGGATGCAGCTGGCATGGAAGGATGAACCGTTCCGTGACGACTCAAGCACGTCGGAAAGCAAACTCGAAGCGCAATTCTATTTTTACAATAGACTTATCGGAGCGAGTAGATGGCCCGGGATATTTCCTTTGTGCCACGTTGCAGGCATTTCAATCTCGGCGTGCGCATTTTGAGGCTTGGAGACCTGGAGATATATGTCGTCATAGGTGGAACTGCGGGCGATCTAGATCCTTGATTTCTCCTCGAGAGCCCTGTCTGCCTCTTAGTCTCGGGAAAACCTGCCCACCGCTGCTAGAGGCCTCGCGCTTGGACGCTGCTTGGTGACATAATTAAGGGTCCCCATCTTAAGCCGGAATTACGGTCATCCGGATATCGTAAAATAAAATTTTCGTGCATTGCATAGGACGGAGTACGGCGTACGGAGCAACCCGAGTGTTCTCTCCGGGTTGCCAAGAGTACAACGCATTTCATGTGGTATTTTACAACAACTTGCGAACATGAACATTCTATGAGGAAGCTAGGACAATCTGTAAAAGCGCAAGGCAGAACTAGGCTATTCTTTGAAATCTGGCATTCCATCTACTTCTCCATCAAGTCTTAGCTCTCGGCCCGTCTGTGGGAAATATGAATACTCTGGAGCCGTCCTGTAGAACCATGGGTGTGGAACCCATTCCGTATTTTCATCCGCATGGCAACCAAAATATACCTTACCTTGAGAACTCCGTCCCATCTCGGGTAACAATAAGCCTCGCCAACTCTGGCCGGTTTTTTCGTTTTTCTTAGACTTATCGAGCGGGTCCTGGCAAGTTGGGAACATGTGAGTTTTTTTATACGGGATGATCCTACATATCGCAGCATCGTTTAGTGCGCTTATCCAACTAAGCTATAAGGAGGAACAGCCTCTAGTATGCATGTGGAGTAAAGGATATAATTACTTTGTCCGAGTGTGACCGCCGTATACCCAAACCATCCATTTCTGGTTATCACTATTGGATTGCGAGCAATCTGCCATGGAGACGTCTCCAATAATCTCTGGCCAAACAACTTCGCCTTTCTCCTTCTCCGGGAAGCCGCCCCCATGAGGCCTATATGTTAAGCACTGTCCCGAACCTACATTTCGGATCTCCCCGTACCAGTATGATGGCAACTTGTGCTGGGCTTTGAATAACTTGACTTTTCCTATAAATGTCCACAGCTGATCCAGTACGGGATGATTGATTCCGTCCCCACGACAGCCCGAGGTTGTCTTTTTCAGAATTCGGTCGTAGCTATCGGGTATAGCGCATTTGCATTTGACGACTACGACCGACGCCAAATCGCTCTCAGTGTCGTGCGCTAAACATACATCTCCCTTGTCATTCGCAAACTCTAAACACTCCCACGTTTTGGATAAAAAAAGTTAGATCATATCTTCAAATTGACCCTCGATGTTGCAATAGAAACGACATCTCTGGAAAGGGCTTTGGGATGGTGCTATCTAAACAATTACCCAGAGATCCAGCCCAATAGAATGTAAGTGGTGTATTAGTTCCCTTTACTGAGATGCCTGAGAAAGTCGGGTCATTGCTATAAGAGTAATAATTGGGGGGTTTATACAATGATATAAGTCGACGTTTGGTAACACTATGGAATTCTTCAACTTGTGCAGTAACTGGAGCTAGGTTCCAGAGTATATATAGTGCTAGTGTCCTTCTCAATGAAGTACCGAGTAGCATATTTCTGACGATATTAAGCAGGGCCGAAAGACATCGCCTGCACCCGTTGAACGTTCTACAAATTGCTGGATTTCATTCTAGAAACTTTAAACAAATTAGGGCGATAGATCTAATATAATACTAAGTAACTAGTGTCATATTAAATTTTTTTATTAATTTGCGGATAGACTATACAGTCGCATATATAGCGAATGCTTATTTGTTATATGGCAAGGTTGGAAGGATGTTGGTATTGGTTACGTTGTGAAACTTTAGAGTAGTGCTTGTGGGTGGCAATGCTACCAATAACTAATTACATCTCTTAGAATAAAGTTGGAGTTAGTATGCATATGCGAGGACCCTGGGCGCTGCAAAATACATACAGACTGAAGCGTCATCGCCTGACTATTTACTGCCATTATCGCAATAAAATTCCGTGTTCTTGCTCGACCTGTTGCCGATTTTAAGCCGAAGTGCAAAAGATAGGTTATTTTATGGCGTACCAGAACACATATTACGCCCCAGCAGAATCGCTGCAAATGTATGCTCTTGGGTGAAATTCACCCAAGAATCTACCACAACACATTTCCACATTGCTTAATCACATACATGTACCTGTACACAGAACTTGCGAGAAAATGCTTATGAAGTCGAGGAAATATAAAATATAGGTACTTATTGAGGGGAATCCAACCTATAAAAGCGTACATCCTGACTGGCCAGACGACTAGGCAAAAATTCATGGAAGCATCGATAATGGCGAAAAGTTTGCCATGCTATATTAGCTGGGGCTCGTGGGACACAACCTTCATGTGGTCGTTGTCTCTAGCCAAGCTAGCAAATTAAAATGGGACTACATGAAATCCGTAAGCCGTAAGCTGTCCATTTCATCTACCAGTTCTTGCTCAGACCCGAACCACCCGTTGCCATTCGGAATCCTATAAAGCCATGGATGAGGCATCAATTTCGTGCTATCCGCTGTATGGCAGCCAAAGTATATTGGTTGACCAGGTACATAAACTAGCCCTCGCCAGCTAGTTTTCCCGTCCACAGAGTCCTCTTTGCCCGGCTTGGAGCACAAAGGCCACATATGAGTATGTAGTCGAGGTAGAATTCTATATCATATATTGAATCGAATCAGCGTTACTTTATCGTTGTAGATGCCCAAAGGCTTTGCTGAAGTTATATCTTTCGGTAGCAAAACTCTGTATATTGGGTTAATTTAGGGGTCTGCGAATACCTCGTATATTCATTACCATCGCTATACATCCAAACAAGCCACTGCTGTGCTTCAAAGGTTTCAATCCCTTTTTTCTTTACGCACTCCTGGAGTTCAACCTTTCCCAGAATTCCCGGTTGAGGCTGGTTACTGTACTTAGGAACAACATCGCCGTCCCTTACGAAAGTCAAACATAAATTGTTAAACGCGTTTTTGACTTCACCAGTAAAGAAAGACGGTCTTCTTGATTCAGTAGGCAAAAATATTACGTGCCCGGATAGATTCCATTGAAATTGCGGCTTCGGGTGGTTGATATTGTCGTCTCTGCAATTACCGGGGTTGCATTCACACTCTGCTAAATGTACGCTATTAGAGCCTGCTTGGGTCCTAAGGCAATAATATGGCTCGCCTGCCGTTGCATCCTTGATTTTTTCAGCACTATCGTGAACCAGGTCGCCGACTAAATGAACGAAATCTTCAATACTATCGATATCTTCAATTGTACTCTGAACTTTGCTGGCAAATTTGTTCACGTTCCGTTGCGCCTTTCCCACCGTTGAATCGAGTAATTTGTTAATCCGGCTTGTCGCTTTATTGATGTTTTTATCAGCAATAGCATCAATATCATCGACCGCATGGTCAATTGACTTTCTAAATTCGTCGACGCTACCCTTGGCTGCATTGGTTATTTCGCTGATACTGTCCTGAATTTCATGCTCGATTTCTGTTAAACCATTGTCTATTACCATTTCAATTTGATTGGCGCCGTTAGTAAATTCGTCAGCAGTGTTTGAAATCTGATCCTTAATCCCGTCAATGTCGACTTTGTCATTCGTTATCTTCTGGACGCCTTTCTTTATCACATCAGGAACGCTGTTGACGATTTCTTCAACGTTATCCTTAATATTTTGGGCTATATCTTTGCCCGTATTAATCGCATTTCTAACCCGGTCCTCGACTCTTTGGACCTCAGCCTTGTTTCTCACTTCGTTCAAGCTATCCCTAGCAGTTTGCCCAAAGTTCTGAATAACTATGGCGGCACTGTTGCCAACCAGGTCAGCTCCGTCCTTGGCCTTCTTGATGCTACTTTCAACTCGATCATGCAAGTTTTGAACGATTTCTTGACGGACTTGGCTGAGCGTTTCTATAGCTTGATCCTTGGCTTTGTTGATACCGCTGGCTGCGTTATCAGCCACCACCTTGAGACCGCCTGTAGCTTTATGAATGTCGCTCTTAGCTTTATCAAGGCCTTGTTTCGCCTTCCCAGCGTTGTCTTTGGCCTTTTGGAACCCCTCTACCACCCCGCCCTTAGCTTTGTCCACTAACTTCTTGCCTGAGTTCTTGAATTTGTTAAATAGGCCTCTTTTGCGGATTGGTTTTGGCTTATCTTTTGGTGCTACGGCTGTTACATTGATGGGTCAGATGAGAAAGAGAATAAATATTTATGCGCGCTGTGAACAGCCACGGATAACCTAGCTATATTTCTTGATATGAAAGGCAAGGGCCTTACCTAAAGTTAATGCCCCGGACCATGCGAAAAAGGGTATTCTGCCTTCTAGACCCGAGTAATTGAAATATCTATCAGGCCCGATATATCCTTCATTTCCACCGTCTCTTTTGTGTATGGTTGGGAAATCTGAAAGCGCTCGATACTGCAGCGGCAATGTAATGCATTGTATGCCGCTGGTGAGGGCTAGGATAATTGTGATGCTTGTCGCTGAAAAGGCCGGTCTCGAATGCAGCAGCATTGCTACAGGTATTCTGAAGAATTCTATAACAACGACCCGCTAATAAAATAGGTAAGAACGGTTTTAAAGAGAATGCGATTATATTGGAAACAGAGTTCAATACTGAACGCACTTTGCAGATGGCTAAGCGTTATTTTCTCATGCCCAGGGCGAACAGCCTAGTATACGCACGGCACTACAAAAATACTTTGTAAACTAATTCAGTACTTAGTATCGTAACTAGGCTTGTTTTTGTGCGGGCATTAGTCCTTTCGATACTATGGCCTTTAGAGGGATCGAAGGACGGACTGCTGAGAGCGCTGGTGCCACAAGCCAGTATCCGGTCCGCTCTGTGAGATTAAGTCAAACACATATTTGCAGCAATGCAACTTGATGTAGTCAGTAGAAGGAGGTTGTGTCGGTCTTTAGTTTAAGCAAAACTTCGTTGGGGCGAGGTCTCAATTGAGAGGATCGTGGACTTGCGATCAGACTCGTGCAAAGGCGGCTCGCGAATTAGAGCCAGACTTTGAATGTTAAATCAACCTATCTAGAGACCGTGCCTAATCCAACTTATAAAGGAGCGAGGATACTGTGCCTATATATTATTTGGCGTAACATCCATAAATATAAAGACCCTATGTATATGCGTGCGTGCACGCGGACGTACTAGTTGTGTATCAGCGATACGTGCCTTAACGGAGGATGCAATGGCGAGACTAGACGATCCCATAGACCCCAGGGAAAGCGTAGCTACATTGTTAGCTTTGTCTCTCGAAATATCAGGGTAGACAGCTCAACTACTACTTGCTGGAAGCAACATAGGGTATTGGTTGACGCACCGAGCTGTCCAGTCACAAACAACACAAGTTATTGTTGTAGTTTCTACACTGGCTACGCTACACATGCACACCGAAAATGTTTAAAGTCATATGCATACACGTGTCGCCACTTGTTTACTAGGATACAAACTCAAGGCCATAATAACTATAATATTGCTAAGTCTAAGGTAAAATATCATAAATGCAAGCGCGAACGTGTCCTGTAAATCATACAAGCTGTGCCGAACTCGCGGGTAAGCTACCCTGGGTTAGACCAAGGACCCGTATAGCCCACATAATTCGAAAAGAATGACGAGCAGGACCCGTTCCAAAAGTCTGACGGCGATTTACCCTTACCTCTGTTTTCTCGTATCGATGTACAAAATGTATCATTCTTCTTTTCATCGCTTGCGAGACAGCACTGTATATGCTCATAATCATCGTTGTTGGAGCTCCGAAAGAGTTCTGTTTGTTGTGAAGTGATATTCCAATACCACCACCCCCAGTTTACACCGTTTGGTGCAGTTTGCCACAGACCTTGCCCACAGCCGTAAGATACTAGCGACTGTGAGGGACCTGCAAGGATGGTTGGCTGCATGTCATTTTCGCATTTTTCTGTCCAGTTCATAGGGACGAGTCTAGGAAGAGTAGCCATGACAATTTTGGTTAATGATATAACCCACGATTTTTAGGGGCGGTGGGAAGCTGCTCAAATAGTTTTATATCGAGAGGAGGTTATCCTGGATAAGGGGTATCTTGACATGCAATACATGTGTAACTTACCCTTGGGGAACGCCGTTAGCCAGATAATCGTCCAGCTTAAAATACTGATAGTCATTTGCTTCGTCGCAATTTTCAGACGTCAAATTGCCATATGTTGTAGCATTGTGCGGCGAGTAATTTGGAGCTTCATTCGCTGGCTGAGGCCTCCACTGTATACATCTACCGGTTCCAGCGCTACCAATCATCCCTATAAAATCCTTCGTCTGATTCTGCGCCCTGTTTTTGCTGCCAAATATCCAGTACTCGCCAATGTCAGCCTCTACCCCCATCGGAACACATTTCCGAGTCCCTAACGGCTGATTCGTAGAATCTGGAGGCGACCAGTCGATCAGACACATGGGTTGATCGTTGGGCTCCACCCACGCTGCCACGTGGTATCACCAAGAAGCGGTTAGATGTATCATCCTAATAGAAACGATCCATGACTTTGGGCATGTATATATGTCATCTGATGTATTGGTACATTAGTACATACTGAATTTCTGTGTGCGGCCACCGGTGAATATGTTACTTGGGGGGAGATCTAGTGTATGGTCTCCCTGGTCCGGTGATTGTGGCCATGGCCTTGATTGGACATGGTCAAATTTGAGACCCACCCATATTGCTAGTGTAAGTGTCACTGTCGATAGCATGCTTTGCCGTTCGTAGTCTCTTTTCTCTTGTAAGTTTGCCGATATCTACTGCTGCCAATGCGAAATCCTAAGCACGATGAAATGCATTCGACATTTCTGCTAGAGAGGCTCAGCTCTTTTAAGGTAACCCCGCCATCGTCGAATATGAGGCAATCCACTTCTGTACCTAGATTGCTTTTCAAAATGTCGTAGTAATTGTAATTTTTGTTCACAACATCGTCTATAGCCTTTTTGCAATGTTGTGGGCTAAGTTCGCGCAACGTTAAAACTAGATGCATTTACCAGCAAGCTGGATATGCAGCTACTAGTTAGCTACGTTAGTGTTGAATGATGTTTCGTCTGCGGCACCGTCCGTGCATCGTGTATTTCTACCATGTGTTTCAGCAGGGGTCTTATAACCGAATCGACTTAGACTCTGCGGCGGAGGAGCGGATGTTGGTATTCCCTGTTGGAGATGACACGTGCACGGTGGCGTCTAGTTGGAGACGAATGCGGCGAGGCATATCGTATCTACTTAGACGCAAGTAAATTTTTCAATTCGTGAAGTCACGTTACCAGTTTCAATGCGAGCTAACAGCTCATGCGTCGAATATATACAACTACTAGAAATCTAAGGGTAAAGGAGTGTTGAAGGGTTTGGGTATCACACTGTCTAGCTGTGCTAACAAGGAACGATAAACTGCGACGGTAACGCCCAACTGGTTGTCTCTAAATCGCCACCAACGCCTTAAAACCTTTACGCCGTAACGCCATTAAATATGAAATGTACAGTACGCATCTCAGGACGAGCCCCGGGTTTACCGGTAACTGCCAGAGTGCACCTTTTTCTTTTGTTTCGGAGGGTCGGGTTCTGCTTTCCTCTTCCTTGAGGGCACATTTTCTTTTTGCATGCCTTGTTTTTTCTTAGATTCTTTCAATAACTGTGACAAGGAGGGCATATCTTCCTCAGATTCAGAAGAGGCCACACCGATATCTCTAGATTTCCCATCTAATGATCGTTGGGGCGACGAACCCCTAGAACTCGGTGGGGACGAGATGATCTGGATCGCTTCCTTGCCCTTCGACGCCTTCTTTGCTAGTTTTGTTTGCACAACGGCCGAAACTCGACGCGGTGGTTTGAACGGCTTCAAGTTACCTAGTGATGCCTGAGGGAGAGTTATCTGGCTAGGATGCAATTCGATATCAAGCTTCGCCTCAGCGGGGGGTGGCTGGGCATCAACGTCGTCGATGTCGAGGCTTTCTCGAAACTTGTCAATCTCGTAGTCGCCCATATTGTGCATCTTCTGCAAGAGCGAGACCATCAATGTTGTAGCGCGGCTGTGTTTAACACGGCCGGTCCGCTGTAGAGCCCGCTGCAATTCTGGATACGCGTTACAATGTGGAGCGGCTAGAACCTCGTTGTTCTCGCCGTAAATGGTCTGGTATCTCGTCTTGAGCTCCCTTTGCTGCCGTTCAGATAGAAGATATGTTTCCTCTGCTATTGGATTTGGGAAAACCTCTTCCTCCGACTGGCTCAGGGTAGGAAGGCCCTCATCTTCATCAATAACAAGATTTGGTTCCTTAGGACGGGCAGGCTTCGTCTGTTTCGGTTTCTTGGCAGCGCTAGTGAAACCGCCTACCGCTGCGGCAGTGGTAAAACCAGTCTCAACCCCTTCTGGCATATGCCATTTCTTTGGCGGTGCCTTTTTCTTGCCTTTCCGTTTTCCTGGTGGTGAAGCTTCTCTGCTCTCAGCAGTTATCTCAATCGCCTTCTTCACGCACTCACATTCAACATCGTTAGGTAGGATTCTCGGCGATATCGCTGTATCGTACTTGAAGGTGTTTCCCTGTGAGATAGTTTTCTGCATCCATCGGTAATTATCTTGTGCCTTCTCCCATTTCGATTCCTCTTTACCCTCGGTGACTAAGACCACAACGCCACCAGCACGTTTTCGACCAGTTCTTCCCATTCGTTGCAACTAGGACGACAGTCAGCGGTGCTCGTAGTACTTGTTTTATTCGAAATTTACTTACCATACGGATCGGCGAAGCGGACGCATCAAAACAAACGATGAAATCCACTTCACCAATATCTAACCCTTCTTCACCAATACTTGTCGCGACGAGGACGTTGAACTCCCCCTTTTTGAATCTCTCAACAGCATCTTGTTGCGATTTCTGGGACATTCCTTCACCATTCTTGCCAGAACTTTGACCAAAAAAGATCCGTGGTTTTACTATGGGCTCGTGTCGCTTCAATACTCTTAATATCTCTTCCCCACTCTTCCGATAGTTTGAAAATACTATCACTTTGGTGTCTTCTTCCCCTCGTTCTGTAGCCTCAGTGAAGTGCCTCAGGATGGTACCACAGAGATAGTCGAGTTTCGGATGGCCTAGAAACTCGTTTTCATTCATCAACGCACGGCATCGGTTCATCATAGAGAGAAACTGTTTATCCTGAAAAAATGCGGACACAGCTTTCCCTCCTCCCGTAGATTTGGATCCTTTCTCGCTCTGGAACTCTCTGACATAGTCGTAGAAGGGTTTGATCCCGTGATATAAGAGTAGTTCATAAGCGTAAGCTAAAGAGCTTAAATTGGCGAACAAGTTAAATATCGAACCCTTCAATGCAGGCGGAGCGGCCCTAGCCGCAGGGCTTATGGCATATCTCTTTTTAGCTTCAGTTAAGGCGAACGCTGTCAGATGTGAGGGTTCAGTTATGTGGCAGACTTTCATGTCGTTCAGCTTCTTAAGCATTGGCTTGAGAGCACTGCCAAACTGATCCCTGATCATCGTAAGCTCGTCCGTCAACGGGAATTTCTCCACTTGAATCTCCCTCTGGTGAGTGTATTCTCTAATGTCCAGTGACTCTTCCGTCCTAATCTCAGTCCTGGCGATACCCAGGGATGTAATAACCTCCTGAACCGACTCAACCCTTGACCCAGGTGTAGCAGTCAGGGCCATAACCCGAAAGCTGTTGTTGAAGCGTCTGATGTAGCGGATCACCTTGCAATATGCGAACTCTCCAGTTGCACGGTGGGCTTCATCAACCACTATCAGCACTATTCTCTTGGGATCGCATCGTCCGGAAGTCAGATCCGTTTCTAGGGTCTGTGGAGTCAAAAAAAATACTCTCTTCTCTTTCCAATAGTCGGCTCGGTGTCCGGGGCTAACGTGGCCCGTAAGTAGGCAAGCTTCGCGTTTCGGTATGCCCACAATCTTATGGCAAGCATCGATCTGCTGTGCTACCAGCGGTTTGGTTGGCGCCATGAAGATAATCTGAGACTCCGGTGCCCATCTGTACCAATTGTACATGACAGTAGCAGCGATGAAGGTTTTCCCGAGACCTTGAAGAACGGATTTGATTAGAAGATGGATTTACTGGTACGTGATTGAAAGCCATCGGAAGTTACCAGTAGGTAGAGCCACTAGGACGTTTGTAAATAGTGCTCTTTTGGTGATGTTGAACTGGTAATCTCGATGCGACACATTTGTTGGGTATATCCATGTCTTTGTCGCCTCTCGGTCGATTTTGTGATGCGTCGGTGGCTCGTTATGGCCAACGAGTCGCCAGCCTCGGCTCGTCGTTTTACTGGTATGTTCTTCCTGTACAACGTCACCATAAAGTGTCCGTTGCCGCAAATTTGACGATGCCCTATTTCCAGCCGGGGCTGGTCTATAGTCATCTTCTTCGTCGATGAGGTCGGAAGAGAAGATTCCCTCAAGATCCCCATAATCTTCCTCAGTAATCGTGGTTTTCGGCGTCCGATTTTGGGTGGGATTAGGTTTCTGGTTGGTATGGACTTTTTGCTGGATGGCTTCCTCGTATTGGTCGGTAGCCTCTATGAGAAGGTCGTCGTCCAAGTCGTCGTCGTAATCATCGTCGTCCTGGAAGGACATAGTTTAGAATGTAAATTCTCGATAGCTAGTGCAATAGCTGCTTAATGTGTATGGGTAACTAGTCAATTAGTAGACACTACTGCAGAGTAACGCTATTGCTGTGCTAAATGTGGTATGGGCATGCTAGTTCGCCAAGCGCAAAGGTGATAGAGGTTGCCCGGTATTGAGGCTATTGAGGCCGAAGAGAAGGTAGAATCAATGACCATGGATGCAGATGTGCATCGGGATGCAGCTCTCGCGTGAGGTTTGCGGGAAGACGCGTTTGCCGAGGACCAAACAGCGAACAACGCGCCCTGACTTCGTAAGCCAAGCCAGCAACGCATCGTCGGACCTAGGCCCCACCATTGGAGAGCGGAGGAAAAAAAAGATCAGACCATCTTGACTTCTACAGATCGCGCCACGATCCACAATTCGGGACCTTCGGCATGGCCGGCAAGAATAAAGGCAAAGAGAGTGGCGATGCAAAGGGCAAGGGGAAGGATAAAGATAAGGGAAAGGGCAAAGCAGATGCAGGCGAAGGTAGCAGCAAGGGCGGGGGTAAGCTCAAGCCAGCCACTTCGATCAATGTACGTATGCATATGGGTTCCACCAATGCAAACATTCCCCCCTGCCTTCATGTTGATCTATGGCAGTTCTAATAAATGTATATGCACATAATAGGTCCGACATATCTTGTGCGAGAAGCATTCCAAGGCGCTTGAAGTCATCGATAAGCTGAACGAGGGCAGTAAGTTTGATGCACTGGCCCGTGAGTACAGCGAAGATAAAGCCCGACAAGGAGGAAGTTTAGGATGGAAGATACGTGGGTCCTTGGTGCCAGAGTTCGAAGCTGCAGCATATGCCCTTGACCCATCGACTTGTGACAAGCCGGTCTGGACGGGCCCCGTTAAGACGGCGCATGGATATCATATAATTATGGTAAGGCAGGCAGGCAGGCGGGCATGCAGACACTGATGCAATATCAAATTCCCAGAAATGGCCTAAAGGAGATATGCTAATGTTATGTAATAATGTTCATATCATCTATGAATTAGGTTGAGGGCCGAAAATGAAATTTATGCGCTTTTAGCGCCTTGTAACAAGGTTGCATGCCATATTTCGTGTAAGCTGTGGCGTAACATCTTTATGTGCACAAGCGGACTAGTTTGCATAGCAACTCAGGTCTCACGAAGGTCGCGAGGCTTCGGAGCCTTTCCTTTTTTTTTCTTCCTTCGCCTCTTCCCCGGAAGCTTAAGTCTGTCCAAGACGAGGTTTCTAGATGGGTCGTACAGGGTCCCCAATATTTTACAAACGAGCTCTCCGGCGTCTAATTGACCGTTTCTAAACTCGTTTCTAAACGTCGCATGTTGACATATATGCATATCTGATACGAGAGACACTGTCAAAAAATCCTCAGTCGGCTAACGTTAGTGACTGACGACCTCAGAGTGAATCCACGGTACAAAAAATGTTGACTGGGATGCTGAAAGAGGAAGGCCAGGCGACCCTCCGCCAAGACTGTTTGACGCAGGTACCGGGCACCTTCACATTTTCGCTTATTCCCACTGCGACTGGCTGGTTGGTCTGAGGGTCGAGTGAGAATGTGAATACATGCACGCATGTTCGTCGAGCATCCTACTCAAACATGATCGCATTTAGGTCACAGGCTCTGGCAGCGTTAATTGCCACGCGCTGCCTATTAAAAGTAAAATCGAAAAACTGCGATCCAAGCAATACTGTGTTTAGGATGCTGCAATCAACTTCCGTTGACGACCTGAGATCACAATGGAATTTTCCCCCTTTGTTCATGCGAAATGCAATCTAGGAATCTCCGTGGCAAAACGGGGCGCGATATACGGGCATTGTGGACCCCGTCCGATCCCACAATTAGCTGGAGCGCTGAGGCGGTCTCTTGTCCCGCCCGCTGAAGCACGTTGAGATTCGTATAATTTGCTTTGTTCTGCCGCACGTGAGCTCCGTTCCACGCTGGGAAACCGCCTGCTGTTGGTATGATGCCAGCCTCTGCCAAATATAAAACATCTACAACGGTGAAAACTCCGTTGGTGCGTGCAACGAGAATGCAATCAGACTCCATTTAAAAGGATTGCATCCCTCCGCTGTTGTTTCTTCTCTCCTCCTCCTTCTCTCCCAACCATCGACGCTTATTCCGCATCTGGCTCACTATTCGAAAAGAAAAGAAAGCAAAGCTACCTATCTGCCCTTTCTGCCTTCTCCTGTCCATTGCTCCTTGCAATATACCAGTAACAACCTCTTTTCGATACCTCCTCACACATCCGTAGTTCAACCATCACAATGAAGGTCGCCGCAGCTGTTCTCACCACCGTTCTCGGACTGGCCGCCGTTGCTACAGCCGAAACTATTTCCCCGGACAATGCAAACAACGTCAGCCCAGCTCAGGCTACCTTGGTTGCCTGCCTTGCTGCTTGCACTGCGGGTGATACTGCTTGTCAAGCTAAATGCGTGTCTGTCCCAGCGTAAGTGTATCTCCTCTACCATCGCATCGCTGTACTTGTACAATATGCTAATATTCTTCGATTCTACAGACCCGACAGCGCGGCCGCAGACCTCACCAACCAGTGTGTTGCAGCCTGCCCTTCAGGTGGCAATGCGGCGGCTAACGAGTAAGTAGCCACAACCTTTAGCTCAAGCTATCAGCCACTAATAGACTCTCTTCTAGTGCCGCTGCCTCATGCGCACAGAATTGTATTACAAACCATTATTGGACTCAAGCCTCCACAGTACCGAAGACCAATACCCCAGCTGCCGCCAACCCAACCAATACTGCTAACCGTAAGCTCACACTCTTTTCCCATCTAGAACGCTTGAACGCAATTATGTGGATTGGCGCTGTTGAGAAAAACATTCAACTAACACATGTTTATTAGCCAACAACGCTGCTAAAACTACTGGCGGCAGCTCGCCTGCTGCTACCGGTGGCTCGAATGGTAACTCGGATTCCGGCTCGGGTGGTTCCAATAGCAATCAGCCCGCATCAACCAGCGGTGGCAGCAGCGGTAGAAACTCTAGCTCTGCCAATAGCACTTCAAATGCAGGCGCCTTTGCCCATGGCGGTTCCAGTATCGCTGTCCCTATGATGGGTGCTTTTGTTCTCTTCCTTGGCGCCCTCGCTCTTTAAAAAAAAAAAAGTTCCATCATCCAGCAAAGATACCTTTTACAGTCTTGTCGTTTCCCTTTCGTTTCTATATATATAGGTCTTAATGTCCTGTTTTCCGCTTCACTTCGTTTCGCATAGTGCCTTTGGTATTTGAAATTTACGCGAAGAACGGGCGTGGGTCACGTTGGGGAGTTTGATATGTGAATGCAATGCAATGGTCATGATTTTTCCATCCTTCAAAGAAAACGGTTCCGTAAAACGTATCTTGCCGGCAATCTAGCGGTATCGTAGTAACAGGGGCTTCAATTGATAGGTAAGTAAGTAGATAATAATGCGCAGAAGTTCGGAAGAACGCGAGGTTGTTATTATTATTATAATTAAGTATTCTCGTTTTGATATAAAATTAACCAGAATGTTATCTCTCTCTGATAATCTGATCGCATAATACAGCCCGCCACGGACATTCGGTCTTATCCGGCCAGAACAAAAGAACGGGCAAAAAAGGGAGTTTATGGGCGAGCTCCACACGTGCACACCGCCGCGTCCTAATGTCCCTAAAATTCTGGTCGCCGTTTGCCAGCCGTGCGCAGGGCTCACTCACCTTGGCTCCACTGCTGCGGCGAACATTCTAGTCTGAACATGACATCAAATCCTAGCCCATCACGACATCAGCCAATCGAACGCCGGGTTGCACCAGCAGGTGACGGTTGAACAGAGCGATTCGACAGATATTTTCTTAAGGATCACACAAGAGGTATGCGTATGCCTCCTCTGGCCGTAGACCGAGAAATGCCAAGGTTTTTGCAAATATGACGTGGGTTCTGCCCCACTTCGCGCACTCTCCATGCATGCAGCATCCTACCTGCGCAGTTCACGAGTGCCGTCGCAAAAGACGGCTGAGATAAATTTTCACGTCTGCAGGCATCGCATGAGGTAAAGAGGAGTATTGTCCGGCTCTCAGCGGTAGTATAAAATGCAGGCCCGCGGACCATCGTTCCGGCTGTAAAAGAAAAAAACCAAACATACATTTCGCACTTCGCACCCGCATCGCATTACAATCGCGCGATACTCACAACGTCGTACAACGCATCACGCTTTGACGATACCCCGACATACTTCGATAACAACCAAAATTATTGTTAATGAACTACCAATTGGCAAATACAAACGCAGTCATGTCTCAACAATACCAAGCAGACGGAGCCGCTAGCCATGGACGTGGAGGTACGGCTATATTTCCAGTTGCCAAGTCGACTTCACATCACAGCCGCGTTTATGTCTTTGCATGCTTAAGCTTTGTGGCTAGATCACAATTGCCATATGCATACGATATGCTGGGATAAGTCGTCTATCATTACACCACACTAACAGTCTATTTTGACACCAGGCGCTGGAAATATCGCTCCGGACGATACAGAATACGCCGACGGTGGCATCGTCCGTGAAGGCCACGCAGCCGGCAACTACTCCTCTGGTAGAGGCGGGGAGGGCAATTTCGGCCACGCCGAGAATAAGCCGGACGACCACGATGTCATCCCACCGAATGCGACTCACGAAGTCGCGCATCCTACGGAGGGACACGGCATATCTACTGGCGTAAGTTCCCCATGCTACTCTTGTAACTGATTTCACTTCCATCCATCGATAACTAACGTTCTCATACTTGGATCTGTAGCGTGGAGGCGACGGCAACATTGTTACTGCAGAGGGAGAGAAGAGCACCGTTCACCAAGGCTTGGCCGACAAACTAAAGGACAAGCTATTCCATCGAAAGAAGTAAATCAATATAATATAAATTGATATGGGGTTTTCACGGTTGAGCATATCCTCGAGGGCTACATCAGTTTCTGCATCAGCATGGTTCTCGGTATACTTTCGGCGTTCCCTTTTTATCATTGTTGGCGGGTTATTCTTTCAGTAAAATAGTAATATTGATAATGACGATACCCTCCCCAAAATTCAAAGAAAAATTCAAATATTTCTATTTTGTGTTCACTGCTTTAGGGGAAACAGGAGCGGGTTGAGAGAATTCTATGCTTTAGTACCTAAAATGAATAATCATAATCATAATAAACAAGAACCCAGAATCCGAAAGCTCAAACCGCGTAGCAAGTCACGCTATCATGTTTTCGTCTATCCCAATGCCAAAAACACGCCTCGCAGATAAAATACACGCCTATCTACATCTCCCACACCTTCTTCGGCAATACTAATGTACTCCTGTCATTGCGTTTATAGAACTCCACAAGCTAATACCGGGCTCTATGTCAGCAGATTTCCTTCGACCGAAGACTACGAAGGGGCCACGAGTGAGATAAACGAATGGATGCATGAATACTTACCGCAACAGCTGTCTTCTCCGGGGCATCTTCATGCACAAAATGTCCGACTTCCGGCAACACCAGCAGCTGATATTTCCCCTGCATCTGTCCGATTATTAACTCCTTATCCAGCCGGTCCGTCCCAGCCAGAATCAGTAGTTTTCCGCCTTTAGCTTCCAGAAACTTCTTGCTAAGTCCAATAAACCAGTCCTGCCAGAACGGCTGCGTCTTGCTCAGATCAGTCCGCCACTGCCAGGGTCTTGAACTGCCCGTCACAGACACGTTATCCCCGCCGCTGCCGTTGCTACCGCTGCCATTATAATCATACAACAAAGCGGGCACAGATACCCTCGCACTCCTTCCGTTTCTTATCGTCCGCGACCGAACATGCCACTCGATTCCCTGATTGACGCTCGCAAACCCGACTGGCCGACTAAGCAGATAACTCTGCATGCTCTGCAGCGCGTCCATCGCACTACCTTCTACCACGTCTAGCACAGCGTATGCGAGTAGTTTATCCCCTAGCAGCCCGCGCTTCGCTACATCTGTGATCACTGCACCACCAAGGCTGTGTCCGACAAGAACGATATTTGGAAGTGTCTCCCATCGGAATTGATCTTGCGCGGCAGCTAAAACATCGTACAGGTCGTCGGATAGCGTGGATAATCGGAAGTCTTGGTCGTCGTCGGTGAGGGTACCGCCGTGGCCGCGGGCGTCAAAGGAGAAGATGCCAGCTTCTGGGAGGATCTTGCGGATTTCGGAAGCGAGGACGGCAAACGATAGGCCAGACGAGCCGGCGCCGTGATGTGTAACGAATAGAGGACCTGACACGGAGTTTGGGGTGTAGTAGGCGTTGAAGCGCGAAGACGGGTTCGAGGATGGGGTGAGGTGGAGGTTTTCGGAGAAATGGTGGTTCCAGGGTATCGGTTCGAGGTTATTTCTTCGGCGGGCGGGTCTAGATGCGAATAATTGGATAGATACATTAGCATCTAGAGTATGTGTATCTTGATTGATCAAATGGAAAGAAGAATTTCCGTATACAAAGCCCGTACCATGGTGGCGCTAGTGGAGCTGCGAAGAAGAGTGAAGAGGGGACACACAATTCCAGCCTGGAGATTGGCGGCGCTATGATTGTGGACGTGGATGAGGCGCTAGATGCGGAGGACGAGTCGTCAAGAGGCGCCTCATGGTAGTCATCATCATTGTCCTCATAGACGTCAGGCGGGTCATCTTCGATGTCCAGCTCCTCAAGCTCCTCGGGGAGGGCGCCTAGCGGCGGGGGTGGCATCGCGGGAAGCTTAGCTAGTTTTGCCTTGAAGAAGTCTCTCCCGAAGGCACTCATCGCTGGCGACCTGTTGTAAATGCAGAAAATGGCCCAGCGCGGCTACCAGAAGGCATAAAACAAAATGCGGGTAGGGTTTTTTATGAGGTCAGGAGATTCTGAAGCTGCAGGTCGCGGTTCGGGTGGATATGTGTTGATGTCATTTGTTGCAACAGCAATACAACACAGCTTCGACAGATGGGACGAATAACAGGCTTCTTATATTTGGTCGCCTGTGCACACGGATCAGGCCACTATTTTTGCTGGGAGTTACAAAACTTTGGATGGGCCCGTTTTCAGTCTACATTTTAGCTTTGTCATCATACTATAATATACAAAAAACTACATTGCTATCGTGCCATCGTCGATCGGTTCGATTTTCTAGATCTCCACATGCAGTAAAATAAATTGCGCGATTGCTTGAAAAGGACATTGGAAACGTTAAATGACAGCGATAGAAAACACTAGTCCAGTTCTTGAAACCGACATGCAGCTATTAGCGTCACATGATTTATTGGGACGAAGTTATCGAACGGTTACCATAAGAAGAACTACAAAAAACCCCTTCTAGCACTTACTCATGATCAATCGGCAGGACAATATTTTGCTCGATCAACCTTACAGCCAGGAATGCCCGAGAAACGGGCACATATCGCTTCGCAGATAGTTATCTTTATCGCCTTGAACCCATTGCGAGTGGGGTGCGCTGCTCGGATCAGTCCCACGCCGTACGATGCCACACCCTCGTATAGTGTCCTTTTGTTGAGACCTGGATGTTCAGCCATGATTTCCTCTAACATGTCATTCGTCGCACCAACGAGTCCGAATGCATCATCAATTGTTGATGTCGCAGCCTCCAGATCAATGCTTTCGGGAGCATCGATGCCAAGATCTTCGCTGGTTTGTCTTGCGAATATCGTTGCATTACGTTCGGTGGCATTGCAAGTATCCGCCGGAAGACTACGCTTTGCATTATCGAATGCCCAAAAGGCCGGAAGATAAAACCATGTGTCCTGAGTTTTGTAGATGCGATCGTAATTTGGTTCGGGGTCAGCACCAGCTTCGCAGAATCGGTGTCCTTCGAACAACGTATCCGCATGGTCCACTACTATCATGCGATTAGAGTACTCGTTAAGCACGCCGAAGGCCGTGTTCACTCTGTTCGCGGCGATAGCGATCGCTGCATTAAGCTGGGTGACGAGTTGGTACCAATATAAACGGTTGGCGTAATTCAAGGGGTCGGGTGTATAAGTCGGATTTAGAGTCCACCCTGAGTACTTGAAATTGTTCGTATTGCAACTAGTTGCGTAGTTCTGGTCACCGAGGTGGAATAGGTTAAGGTAGGGAGTGACATAGATTGTGAAATGCGGTTTTGGGTTATTATTTAGTGCAAAATACGTCCGGATGATGCGCATGTAGAGCTTCTCGAGCATATCTTGGATAGGACCACCTTTCACAGTCATCTTCATTGCGTCTGCCTTCCTCCTGTTGCAATCATCTGAGTCTGTTTTCAGAATCGCAAAGACACACGCATTTCCAAGGGGTCCGAAGCCGATGTCATTCCCACCAATAGATAAAGTGATAAAATCCTCGTCCCCTCGAAGGTATTTTAGCTGTTCATCCATCGTTACAGGATCACCCACTGAGGCTGGCGGTTCTATTGCTCTGGCGCCGGTGCAGCTATAAAACATCCAGGTTGTCCCCCCTCCTCTGGCCACCGGGCTGATGTGCTCCCCTAGCAAGAAGGGATACGCACCGTCGTATACAAAACACTCTTTTACGAAGTAAGGCGCCTGGCGACTCTTGTAGAACGACTTTGGTAAATAACCACCCGCTCCAGGTCCAGCAGAATAAGAGTCTCCGAAGGCTGCCCAATACGTAATTTGGTCTAGGCTTGCAGCAACTGCCGAGGTAAATACTATAGGACCCAAGGGAAGCTGCTTTCCCAGCGCCGCAGAGCCCGGTATAGCTAGCGACAGCCATGCGGTGACGCTAGTAGTGTACCCGTTTTGGTTGTCGACCTGTAGTGTCGGAATTAGGCTGGTACCTTCTGGGGAGACAACCTCCTGTGCTCCTTTGGTTGCAATTCCATATATATAAACTTTTTCGGCATAGCTCGTGTCGACGAGCCGCTGTTGACAGGCTTCTAATGCCACACAGACTTGGCTGTAGAAATCCTGGAACCAGCTATAAAAGCCAGCTCCGTAGATGTACACATCACTTGACTGAACGATGCGAAGCGCCCATGCAACTGAGCAGAGCTTCCTGCTATTTGAAAGATCGCATTCAGCAAAGTCTGGATCCTCAGGGAAAATATCCGGGGTAATGTCAAGTGAAGCAAATGGCGCAGGCGACATTGGTTCTAGAGAGACAATGTAAAAATTGGTTAATGCGAAAGACACAAAGGGTCAAAACTTGATACCATATCGAAGATGAAGTGGAAGACCATCTGTTGGACGTGTTGTCGTTGCATTTACTGCCGCATTTCCCAAAAGGGAACTTTGCGTCCTCGTAAAATACAACAAGGCACAACACTGGAGCGGCCACTATTGAAAACGCCAAAACTTAGGGACACTTACGAGACTGGAAGTAAGGACTCTCGGTTTGAACCAGTCCCATGAAAAGATTCGTCGCCTTATACGCTTGATACTGGTAAAGAACACTATGTTCTGATGCTGTTCCCCATAGCCATGTAGCAGTAGTAGATTCAATTAGAACACCTCTACCGACAAATATGTCAATCTGGGTTTGAGCTGGGGTATCAACATCGTGGTCTGCAACCCACGCCCAGACGTTCTAATTTTCGAGTCAGCAAGCTACCTATACAGAGTATTTACACACTTTGTGTTACACTAACCTCTAAATATGCCGATGCTTGCGCAGTAATATGCAGTATCAAACTTGCTGCCATGCAGTTCGGATTAACGAACCCAGTAAGCTTAGGGCAGTTTGTAGCTTGCAGATTTGTACCGACAGCGCCGCCAATCCTAAAGTGGGAGTCCCACATTGCTGCGGATCCTTGGTCTGATTGTTTAACATTCCATTCCATAAGGATGGCACCAGGGGTTGGTCCTTGTGTGGTGAAAATCATGTCTTGAATTTCAATAACGCCGGAATCACCAGCATTGCCTACTTTGACCATAACCTTGGGATTGTTGATATCCGAGAAATAGCTTCCCGTTCCCATTATTTGCGACCAGGATTCCCCGACAATCCTACTTCCAACTGGAACAAATATTTGGCCCGTAACTTTATATATCCCAGCAGGGAAAAAGATAATCTTTCCAGATGCTTTCAGAGCGCTATTGATCGCATCAGTGTCGTCAGCTTGCCCGTCGCCTACAGCGCCTGCGTTTTTCACATTGTAGAAAGAACCAGCGCTGACGCTTTCGTACTGCGGCTTAGGGCGAACAAAGAACTTGCCAGTGGAATCTAGGAGACCTGCTGGCTTTGATGGTATGTATTTAGGTACCCCGCTCTGCGAAGTTCCTTTCGAATCATAAGCATCGTAGACTCGCCCCATTACCCAACTATTATTTTATGTTAGCGAATAAATTTACTTATCTGAGAAGGTAGCCCAAACCGTTTCAAAACATACCTTGTGATAACTCTATCTCCGCCGTCGAGAATTGTTGGGCCGCCAGGTTTCCCAACCACGATATTGCAATTGATAATTTGGGTATTGTCGATTTGAATATTTGTTACGCCAGATGTGAGAATTGCAATTGGCACACTGGCGAAATAGGAATCTAGCACAGTTATGGAAGCGATAGGCTGGCCGTCCGCGGTATCATCTCCCCCGACAACATCTATACCCACCCAGCATGAATAGATATAAATATTCTTCCAGGTCCAGGTCCAGTCCCAGATCATCTGGATTGCCGTTATACAGGATGTGAAATGTAAATCGCGGGCGGTGAATCTATCATCATTAGACGCGAGTCAGATTGCTAACTAAAATATATCGTTAATACTTCAAGCCCAGCTTACTGTTGTGCTCCGCAGCGGATACCATATTGCCCACCGTAAAATGTCAAATCACCTATATTGAGAATAGTTTCAATTAATGACTAAAGTTACTTGATGATCGAGCTACCTTGGAGCATCTTTGCTCACTGATAAAACCCCCGGAACCGTTCTCCATGTAAATTCCTACTTGATTGTTTCCCCCAGTGGTGGACATGATGAAATGTAGGTTATACAAACTGGTAGCCTAGGCAAAAAAGTTAGGTCAAAGATAATATAGTGCTTCCTAACCGCTTATTACTAACCTGTGCAACTTGCCAATGGAGTGCCGTTGGGACCCATTTACTATCGCCATCCTGAACCACAGGTGGTAATGCCGTGATATCGAAGATAATGTTTCTTATTTGACGATAGAAGTTGTTTTGATTGACATACCATTCACTACCGTTTCCGCCAGGAACATAGAAATCGCTATCAACCACCGCGATTCCCTTAAAGCTGGCAGTTGCTTTGAGAGTTGGACGGTCATTTGGCTAGTAGCATCCATCCACTATTAGCTACCTTTACTAGCTAGGGCAACATCGAAGCAAAGGAGCAGTTCGACCGCGGTGAATTACTCACATTTCCGACAAATTGCGTATAATAGTGCTGAAAGATTGGCTTGCTGACGATATACGTCCCTGATGGAAAGTAAACGAGAGCACCAAGGACACTGGAAGATCCACAATCACCCCCGCACCTGCCACCTGCAGATGCTGCAGCGTTGATAGCAGCTGTGTCGTCAGTCACTCCGTCACCTGTAGAAATGTAAATTAGACTTCCATTCTTAACAACCTGAGATATAGATAGATATCTTGGCAAACCTTTAGCCCCGTAATCTTTAACGTTCCTGAAGATTGGGTAGCCAGCAGGCGCGTAGGGGCTTGCTCCATGGGTCATGGAAGTCAGCCAGAAGTTATCTGCGGCGACTAGTCTCGGCTCCAAAAGCTGGCCACTAGGCTCTTCAATTGGTATCGCTGCAACAAAACTGATACTGAAAATCCCGCAAAGGGTAGAGAAGACTCTAAGAAGAGAAAGCATTGTGACTGGTTTTGCGTCTGAAGCTTCTACGAAGCTAGACAGATACCAATCTTTTGCACCAGCAACTTTGCATTGATATCTAGCCTCTCTACTTTGCGAACAATTGCCATTTTATCAGAAACTGCTGCCCAGCTGCTCAAAGCTTATTAGAATTTCGCGAAGCCTCTCACTATGCTTCGCCCCTTGATGAGACACTTACTCGATTCATTATTGATAGCGTAATTGGCAATGGATGGAGGCTGTAGCTTTTTCTGGATACCCTGCCATTGCTAGCCATTTGGTACCGAAGCAGGGCCACAGTTCAGCAGCTACAGGCCCCTCACAATAAAGCGCACGTAGACTACCAAGCAGGCATCAGGCCTGATCAAATTCAGTTCTTTCGCAATTTTTGTAGACCCTAGAGACCCGCAATTTTTCAACCATCATTATTGATAACTCAACCCACCCAATCAAATCCTGACCTTCTACCACAGGGCCTTGTCTAGCAGCTGTTCGAGGTATTTGGATTCTAAGATTGAGCCCCTATAGCTTACAGTGTTTTGCTAGGGCAATTCTGCAATATTATTCCGAAAACCAGCTGATTGAAACCCGGGGCTACCGATACCCTCAATCAATCCATCGCTCTCGGCGAAAATCAAGGATGCTGCCGTGTATGCATATCTGGAGAAATAAGCGAATAGAATTGCGACTGCCTGGAAGGATTTATGTTTTAAAAAAGATGCCAGTCTGAGCTGGGTTCGTCAACGGTTGCTTAGCAATCGATTCCCAGGATTTCCCCAGCTCTTGGATATTAAAATCCTTAAAATGCAACAGGCCGCTACGGGAGGCACCGAAAGCTTAAGGTTGTTTTGTGCGTCGGTTATCAAGAGCAAGCAGCTATAGAATTAAGCATTGCTGGGCATGGGTGCCTGGCTTGGCGCGACTATGTTTAAGCCCCCCTTTAGATCGCTAGCTCGAGGGCATCTTCGCCGATTCTCCGTGTATAATCAAGCTTATGTACTATATTGTATCTCAATAGTACTATGGTTCATTTTTAACAGTATCCTCAGCTGTCCGGCCGCTGGAGGGACTCCTTTGCTCCAGTGCATGTGCATGGGTTGACCTTGTTGCAGCAAAAATACAAATAGCTGATTACCCCATCATTATCTGATCACTTACATAATTTGCGCAACTTTGGACCTTTGGTTTCATATTGTTAAATTAGAGGTAAGTAGGTACTTCACACAGGATAATTGATTATAAACCGCACTATTAATACCTCTTCGGTTCTGGGTATCGCATCCGTCCAACCACCGAACCTTGGATCAGGGCTCTGGCATATGAACTGACTCTAGTTCTATAATGTCGTCGCAGTTGGCGAAGCTGAATTTACGGGATGCGCGTGTCCATGCAGATGTGATTCGGTCCAACATCATCAACTTGGATGCCTGCCGGTATCGCAGAGATGTCTGCGAAGGTGACGACTCTCAATAAGGCTAAAGTCGACATAGGAAATCTCGCTGATTGGTGAAGGCTGATATGCGAAAATTTCTCATCGGATCCAATTCCTCTCAGCCCATCGTCTTATCATAACCGGAGAGTATCTAGATTGATCCCTGAACGTCCCCTATGATGTCAGATAATCGTCAAGTACGACGGGCATCTTTTTCAGACTCTTTTTTTCTTTCGGTTTACCAAATTTTCTGTTGTACTAAATACACAGCCTTAGCTAGGAGCCGTGGTAGGAGGATATCTCTGATTATATATAATGACAAAAATAGCTTCAAAGCATCCAAAGTTTATATTATCGCCTCGTTCTATCGCCGCATGGTTAAAGGCCTTTCATCCTATTCAACCACTATAACTATTCACAATGGTCTTGATCTCTAAATTATGCACCCTCTTGGCTGCTTTATCACCACTCCTTTTAGCGCACCCTACCCTCGAAAGGGATGTGCTTCTACCTCGCGCGGGTTCTCACGGACTCGTCCCTAAAGACATCATCGCCCGTTGGGATGGTGACATTGACCATATCTCATACGGCGACGGCTGGTGCGTTTCATTTTCCAAAGTCCCAGTCTACTCTCGTATCCTCTGGCGTCTCGCTGAGAATGCTGTGATCGATTTTGAGAACTCCGGCCTATGGTATGGGAGGGCCGTGGGTGGGAAATGGACTGTTGAGATCAAACGAGTTGTTGTAAATAATGGATATTCCGACCAATCCTATATCCAAGATGCTTGGAACAGACTCAAATCCGGAACATTTGTTTGGACTTCTAGCGGAGGCTATTATATTGGCGAGCACACCATGGCTAGCATTGGCCAGTACGGTAGTGATGGTGAGGAGGCAACCAGAATTGAAGTCTGGGTTACCGGAGTTACTGCTTGGGGACCAGAGTTTTACCAAGTCCTCAAGCGTGATGAGCCAGCCAACAACCTTGAGAAACGCAAACATGAAAACGGTACCACCTACGGCGACTTTGCGTATCCTAATATCAAGTTCGATGAGAAATATCTTGATGAGCATGTTTGGAAGGGTCCAGATCCAGCTTATCTCAATATTCTCAATGGAACTGCACCTCCGGCTAGCCCGAAGCCGAAAGCAAAAACTATTGGCAAACTGTCCAGGCGGGCTAAATATTGGGATTCATGCGCTGCAGACGACGACAATATGGAATACTATAACCTCGTTGTCGACAATTCTGTGCCGGATTGCATGTGGCAAGACAATAACAACCCATATTGGACCCCTGAAAAAGCTAATTTCCCTAATCTCTGGTCAGCTTTCCCTTGTATCAATAATAAGGATTTGTGCTGCAATCAGTATTGTACTCGGGACGGCAGCGCTTGTTGTCCTTATGGCGAAATTTGTTAGCTAGTATACGAATTCAATACCTGACGACAGTTCATAACTTGTATGAGAGGGGAAAGGCAGGGCGCATTGAATGTACTGAATAGTTTAATCAAAAAAACAAATTTTTAGCAGCTAAAGAGCAGGTAGCGTAACCAGCGTACCGGAAAATCGTCCCTAGGTAGTCTGGGCTACGAGTCAGAGTTCATGATTGTTATGTTAGTAAATTAAACCTTTTGGGAGTTGATGTTAGCTGTGTTGTGTGCAAGTCTTTGTCATCTATTTAGACCTGGTCGTTTCATTATTCTGTATTTTCGTCGTAAAAGATACGGATGCACAATTGTTACAGCTACTTCCCGCAATTAGCTTTTATTTTGCGAAAAAATAGTTATCTCGGGGCGTCTCTTAGACCCATTGTTAAAGCTTCGGGGAAATTGCCTGTTTGCGTGATGGATTGAAAATGCAACAAACGTTTCGTGTGTCCAAAGTATTATTGACTATGCTTTTACCAATTTGGTTACAAAACTCGAAATAGTCGGTTTTCCAGCAGTTCGGCCGACCTGTGTCTCGAGATCTCATTAACAAGCTTGCAGCCCTATACTGCAAAAGAAGCTGTCGGTGGTCGGGGATTTGATAAGGACGTCGATTTAGTTCACGAGGCAAAGCTGACACGCTGACAATATCTTGGCGTTATGGATGATGGCCCTCAATATTTGCCTTCAATGCAACCTTGACGTATCTCCTTATACATCTCTCCACTATCTGCCTCTACATTACGATTGGAAATTTCCCCACCATCCTCTTCATCCGTCTCTTTGTGTCTCCGCTACCGATGCCACGAAATTTGTTTGATCCTTACATGTAATTTTATCTAGATATCTTAGTTGCAATTGTCCTCTGTATCGTTAACGTCTCCCATTTCCCCGTATTTTCATGCCGGCGCAGCACCGGAAATTTCGTGTTACACAATATTTGACTTCATGAAGTCCTTTAATTCTTAAAATACAATGATATATATATGCATTATGTGCCGTATTGTTCGTATTACCGCTGTCTTCCCAAAATAAAATCTAATGCTTGAATCTGCTAACCAAGCCCGCACTCCAAAAACTCGTCGAATTCCTTATACACGAACAGTAGACTCTCCATCCTCGGTGAGCTGCTGCGGCTTAGCCTTTGGCTCGCCGAGATACAAATACTAGAAACACACCAGTCAGTCAGCACAGTTCTACTACGAAATTCGACAAGCAGATTGATGGGGCACTATTAACTCACCGCAGGTATAATCGTCAAGAAGCAGAACACGCCCAAAGTGAACGTGAGCCAACTCCATCCGACCTGATGTTTCATAAACCCAGCTATTCCAACGTTAGCACTATGGAAACTTGGACCTTACAATAATATGGGATAGTAAACTTACACCACAGTGGTCCCACTGTCGTTCCTGCAGCGTAGGCAAGATTTCCCAAGCCGTAGCTCTGCGCAAAAGCCCCGTAAGGTCCAAAGACACCGGGCTTTTCTCTCTCAATTTGCTCAACCACCAAGCTCATCTCTGTATAGGTAGGCACAAACACCAAGCAGTGCGCAAGCCCGACCAACAAAAGCATACACCAGAGCAAAGCCTGGCTGGTTGGAGTGTTTCCACTAGACAATCCACACAAGGCGATGGCTATCGCACCTGCGATGCAGCCGGTGATAACACACGGCCGAGCGCCAATTCGATCGCTCAAACGTCCGGCATAAGTGGAGAAAAAGTCGCCAAATACGACAACGGCAAAGCAGAGGCCAGCGAGGGTTGATGTATATCCGAATGTCTCCTTTGTGTGAAGTGGCAGGACGGTTTCGAAACTGGTCATGATAACGGCCTCCACGAATGATACCCAAACTGCAGTAACGAGGCGCGGGGACCGCATGAGAGTAATGATTGGATGGGCGTGGGGTTGGAGATCAAAGTTAGGTGCGTCGGGTGGACCTGTGGGCGGAAGCAATGGCTGTCTAGGGCCATTGCCTTCGGATTCCTTGAGTACCCACTTAACAGCATCCTTCTTCTCAATAATGAGGATTCGTAGAACAATATCGATGAGGACCTGTCGCCGTTAGCTGGTGTTTTATGCTCGAAATGAAACCTAGGGTGTCCTACCATCACCACCATAGAAATGAAGACAGCGTCGTAGCCAAGTCTGTCGTAGATAAACCCGGAGAGCGATGGTGCTCCCACGAATCCAATGCTCATAGACATCCTATATTTGCGAGTGCATTTTAGTCAATAGTGTCCAACTCCCATAGCCATCTAGCTCAAAGGCAGCTTTTAGACTCACGCTAGAAGTCCCAGGCTCTCACCCGCGTTCGAGCTTCCCACCGTATCGATCACCAAAGCCAGACCGACGCTCCATATGCAAGCAGTCGCAAGACCCTGAATAAACCTTGCGAAGCAGAGGAGTTCGACAACAGTACTAGCCCAGAGCATCAACGTTCCGCAAAGCAGCAGAACGAGACCGGCCATCAATGGGTACCAGCGGTTCCTGTAGTGATCTTTTCCCGAACGAAAGACAGCATTAGCAAAGTGTTTAGAGCACTATCCGTTCAATCAGTTCAGCTACCTACCAGCGACCCATCCGAAAAAGGCTATAGAAATCAAGTTAGCTAACGTTGCTAATGTACTGAAAGGATAAATGATATAAATAACGTACGAGATCCTAGAGAAAATCCGAGGCCATAGACGGCTAATAGAACGGCCAGCCATCGTTGAACTATCATAGAACCATATTAGTAATTCATGGGAAGCTTGAACCTTATGGAAGGGATATCAAGGAACGCACCTTGGTCTTCGGGAACGCCAGATCGCTTCTCCAGCGTAAACGGGAACACTCTATAAAACGGCTGTCAGTGGTAAAGCCCATAAAGTACTAGTCGATCGGTTCGAGAGAGTTTTCAACATACGGTACTAAACAGAGCAACACGTCTGGTTAGCATATCTCTAGTAACTCATACTAACGTCATGAATCAAGTTTACCAATGCAGCCATAGAGCAAAACGTCGACAAAGATGGCGAACGAAACGCTAAAAACAATGAAACTGTTCGACGACCGAAATCGCCAGAATGCTGGCGGTTGTTCTTCTTCCTGACCCATAGCAACAGTCTGTGGCCGGGATTACGCGAGCCTAAAAAGTTGCAACCCGAAGTTGTTCCTCACAAGCGAGTGAAGTGGATTGGTTGGAGGCTCGTCGGATTGGTCGTGGTGCGAGTTCGGCCAACGAGGAGGAAGGAAATAAAGGCTTCCGAACTGCTATGGTTGGGCGTCAACGTATCCAGCGAAGAGCTGGAGAGAGTGTTAAATGAACAGTTGGCGCCGAAGCTTGAGAAGAAAGAAAAAAAAAGTTCCTGCGATAACGCTGCAAGAAAAGATAACGAAACCCAGAAACAAAGAATTAAAGCGATGCGACTGGCGCACTCATTTCGGGTCGCATTAAAAAGCTGCTGGTTGGGAACAAAAAAGGGTATCGATATACCTTGAGTTTTCGAAATGACGACAAAATGCGGCGCCCTTCAAAAGGAAAAGAGCAGTAACAGAGTGACAAAAATTTAAGGCCCGCCACTGGGACGCAAGTTGAAGTTATACGCTATCCCTTTGTGAGCCCGGAACTCGTCGCTCCCAAGTGCCGATGTGTCGAGAGCTGAAGAAGAAAAAAAGCGAATGATCCTCGTCAGATCGCGCGCCAGCTGAGAAATGAAAAGGAATGCTGGCGCACCAAACAGCTTGAGATGGAAAGTGGTCGGCTGTACCCTTACCTCTCGAACCACGCCCGCAGCAGTTGGCCTGCGACGGGGAATTAATTTTGGCAAACGGAGCAAGCAAGACGGGAACCAAGGGAAAGGGTGCTGCAGCGGGATCGATCAGGTAGGACAGAAGAGACTCCTGGTCGGTCTTCCATAGTACGAGTGTTTTAAACTTCAAAGTTGGGAGTATTTCGGAATTACCCAAATGCGATTGGGAGTCTCAGCACCAGCAAAAAAAATCACGATTGGACCATTTCCCGCATGCAAGTTTAATGCAGAGCAGTCGGCAGCCTGAAAGGAGGACGAAGTGATCCGCCGCCAATCATTGGAATTCATGGAAACTCCACCCAGAGCGGTACCATCTTGATGCTTGCATAGCCATCTGACATCGAGATACGATACGAGCTGCAAAGCAGTCACCCCTCCCGAGGCCGCGGCCTTGAAAGCTCAAAGTTTGGCGAATCAAACTGGATGCTGGCACCACTGGATGTCTTTCTGCAACTCTCTTTCGCTGTTTCATTGCATCTAAATGCGGCCACCGCCAGCCGTGAGTTGCGACGAAAAGAGGGGCTCTAGATCCAGAGAGACCCCTGCTCCGGATCTCAAAAAATTGTACGCGCAATGCACGGGCGCTGGCACTACTCTGTCCCTCAAATTTAGCGGATCGCAGGAAGAATTTTTAGCTTTTTGTGAGCTCTGGAGTTTTGCTAGTTTGCTCCCGCTTCATGCCTTATCAGCTCGCTTGCGATTACTTGCCAGGGTAGTTGACAGCCTGAGAGAAATATTTGCAATGCTGGGCCTCATAGAAGGTGCCGTCTGTCGAGAGACCAGCTCCTCACCTGAAGAAGCAGGTCTGTTTCACGATAAATGGGCTAGGAGCACAGACCTCTGGTAACTGTACAAATTTTTGGGACCCTATTCCTCGTCTGTCTGTTTTGTTTTTTTTCCTTCATCGGCCGATAACCGTTTCTTTCTAGTGGGTAGTCTCGGGTCTAATGGGGTTTGCCTCGTTGCTCAATTCGAGTCAAGTTCACTTTGGCAAGGGCGTCGTCTGACTATGTCCCAATTCTTCGAAGAGTTGTCGTGATAGCCATTGCATTGGTCTCCGCATTCGCTGCGCTAGGGTAGGCAACAAGCAGCTTCCGCGCCCAACAGCCGAATTGGGCCCCATGACACCTTGTTCCGTAAGACATATCCCGATTCGATGAGGTGCCGTCTACCAAATAAAAAAAAAATCTCGGAGGGCGCATCCCTGAGACTCCGCTTGGGATTATTAGGACTGCAGCCATGTGGTTTCACTTGAGTACTTTGGTGTTGGTACGGATTTCCCCCCCTGGTTACACAGAACTCTATTAAAAGTCCCGAGCTTGCGTCGATCCGGATTTCCAAGTGCCGGGAGGCGTACTCTCCCGTTGTGATAGCAAGATGGCTGGGAAACTGACAGAGCACTACATTATATGAGAAAACTCTTAGGCTGTGCACGTGCAGAAAGCGATCTTTACATTTAATGCATTTTATGGTACACTAGGCATACAAGTGGGTTAACTACGAAGGCACTAAGTTAGCGTATATAAACGAGATGTCAAGAAAATATATCTCAAAATACGATACAATATTTTGACCACATTCTGCATCAAAACAATTCAAAGTTGATATTGAGACGGGGATTGCTAGCCTTGCTATTATCATCCGAGTCCAACCACTGTCAGCAGCTCATATAACTCTCACCTATCCACCATCCACAATTACGTAATTATACGACTTAGCAGCATGCTAATGCAATTATAATGGATCATACGATTAGGAACAGCTCCTTTATGGGAAGTTTTTCGAAGCTGTTCCGTCAGTCCTCTCTGGATTGCATATCCGTCCGCTGACCTCTAAGTGCGTAGGCCATATACATATATTGTCAACTCATCGGTATCTGGGTCACAACGATACCGGCTATGCGGGCAAACGGGTTTGGCGTTTCTTATGGAAACTAACGGCCGAAGTTTTTATATAATAAGTCGGCACAAGAGCAGCAGCTGACCTCGCTAATGCAGAGCCGAGGATCGGAATGTGTGTGATGGGAAACCGAAACGTTATAACGTTAGCACAGCATCCGGGGAATCCTATATGTGTGAGATATTTCATATCAGCTGCACATATTGTTACTGGCCGATGCCTGCATTCGCGAATTAGTAAACTAGGTTCGCTAAATGTCATCTATTAGCTAAGTGAGCTAAGCAAGAAACGAATAGGCAGGTAGAGGATTTAAGTATACGGCATACATTTCTAGACTTGATATGCGGAACTCCAGTTTGGGAAGTACTTTTATATTTAGTTGCCATTCAAATACCAAGGAGTCATAGGTTTGGTGCAGTAGCTTACCTTCAAGTAAACTTGAAGAACTTAATCGAATTTTTACGGTCAAATAGATTTATGGGGCATGCTGTATGGCGGGGACACCCTGGGTTCACCTGACCTAGTCCGGATAGATAGTTTTGTGTTTTATAATCTTGGAACTCACGCGACTGAACTAGCTAGGAGATTCGCGACCACAGCTTCAGCTTGCAAAAGCACAGCGTAAAGTTGCTTGCATGGTCGAGGAAAATTTGAAAAAGTATGGATGTGGAGTCGGAACTATACCTTGAGACGCCTCATCATAATTTGAAAGTAGGGGAGCTAACGTGATAGGCGTGGTGCTTACGTATCTGGTATGTGACCTCGGCTGCATATTCTTAGCGGGGATGTTTTTTCGAACGGGAGGTTAGCGAAATATAATAAAATATCACCTGCATCCAACCGCGAGCTCGCAAAGCTTTTCGGAATGTGCTTACCGGCAATTCAATGCCTCCCAAAATTAAGCTTAAATCGACAAAAAGCCATCGGCTGCAGGTAAGCTTTCTCCCAAAATCTAGCCATAAAGTTAGAGTATTAATTTCGAACCCGCAGCCTGTATGCACATGGACGCATGTAAATTAGTCTTGGGCGCTGCCCTATGAGGTGCATATAAGCTTAGCTTCACGTTCACACAGCATTCGTCAAGTTATCTAAATTGCCTCTTTGAGTAAATAATTTCCCCTTTAGGAAATTCCTATAGGTAATAAGCATCCAGATTAGGAACATACCTCTCCAAATATAGAGACTATCGCTCCAGAATCGGACTGCTTTTACTCTCAACACAAGTCAAAAGGAATCCAACAAAAAGCCTTTAGCAATCTGAAATGATACCGTTAGATATGCGTATACCGAGCGATTGCGTTTCCGAAAGAAATTTGTTTATGTATATCTCTTTTTTTATTGAACTCCGATATTAATTTTCACCAGCCCGAGTCACCTTTGGCCACCAATAAAACTCCCCATGGTTCTAGGTATTTTACAAAAAACTCGTATCAACAGTCAAAGATAAGAAAACTCCCGCTTTTCTAACATGTCTTTGGAACTCAAGAAACAATAATCTGGGGCGCGCTGAAAGTAAGATGTACATAACGTGGATTCGATAACAGATGAAGACCTGCGAGGGGACAAGTCGGAAGTGAAAATCGAGAGAAATTTGAAGACCACCCGATATCCTGTAATCGAAATCAGAGACACCTTGAACCCGTTAGATCTATAACTTAACGCGTGAGAGCGCCTGGTGTAAATCTCTAAAACGAAAACGAAAAAGAAAAACAGAAAAGATGAACAAAAGGACAAATGTAACGCCTGTCATAACGGATATGAAGGATATTGTTGCACACGGTACGATATTTTTGACGATTGTGATCAAAGTCTGGTAAAATATTCACATGTAAAGAGGAGATAGAGTAACGAGTATCAAGGCCTCTTCCCCTTAGTTGGACTCGTACGCTTTCTCCTTTTCGCGGGCTCACACCCTGTATCAGAGCTAGGAACCTCCATATGTTCCATCCCCCTCTTTCTTGAAACAGACCGCAATCTCTGCTCGGAATCTTTTGTCTTTACCTCTTTATAATCGCTATCAGAGCTAGGAGTTTTAGTGTCATTGATCTCGTCCCAAATAATTGTAGAGGCTTTTGATGCTTTCCACTTTATCGTGTCGCCCTCACGCTTGGATGCTGGTGTATCCGGGCCCTGGTTCCTAACAGGGCAGGCTGCGTTCATTACTTCTGGAGCGGTTGAGAACGACTCGCCCGACTCCTCCTCTCTCAGGCAAAGTGGCACCTCCTTCCGCTTCTTCGTAGGTGGTGCAGCCGGTTCCGAATGCTGATTTGGTCGTTTGCGAGTTCTCTTAGGTGCTGGCGCGTTGGCGGGACTAGAGTCTTTGATACCACGTGTGGAAGTCGGTCGTCTATTCTCTTCAGATACCGCCTTCGGTGCCTTGTTAACTATCCTCAAAGGATCCTCTTCAATATCAGCGGCAATACCGTCCTCTTTTGCACCATTATTGCCAGTTGATTCCAAGACACCGGTGCTCCCTAAGGCTTGCATTTCCCCCTTAACTTCATCTACAGACCGAGTACTAGCTTTCTCACTCTCGGCCTGTTCACGAGTCGCCTTTACAGCAACCAGCTCTCTCCCGCGCTTGGTTCGAGCAGACTTTTCAAGTAAGGCATTCTACGCCTCCACGTTGAATATCTGCTTCATAAGCGACCCCTTGATAAAATCCGCAAGCCGCTCGCCATCCTCTTCCGAATTCTCGCCACTGACACTCGCATCCAGTAGCAATTTTGTATTGGCTAACCTTTGAATATTCTGCTCCACCGTCCCCTTCGACACTAGTCTCGACACATGAACATCTCTGGTCTGCCCAAGCCTCCACGCCCGGTCCTCTGCCTGGAGATCATCAAAAGGGTTGAATGAAGAATCAAAAATGACAACCCTGTTCGCCGCCGCAAGGTTCAACCCAACACCACCAGCCTTGGTCGAAAGCAAGAACGCTGTTATATCCTTCTCGTCTTCAAATTGATCGACGAGCTCTTGGCGAAGCGCTACGTTCGTTGATCCGTCAAGACGCAAGAATGGCACCTCAAGCGTGCCTAGCACCCGCTCAAGAATATTCAAGACGGACGTAAATTGCGAGAAGATAAGCACCCGATCTCCGTTCGCTTTTGAATCCAGCAGTATCTTCTTCAACGCAATAACCTTAGCCGAGTCCATCCACTCATTGTTCTGCAAGCGGTACTGATGTAGACTGCCCGGAAACTTATGGCAGAGATCTTCCAGCTCCCAGTCCGTCATCATCAGCATATCTTCGAGGATAGCAGTAGTGCTGTAGTCGTCAGAGCTGTATTCAGGCTCGCTTCTAATCGCTCGAGCCATCTTTTTGAGAATATTTTCAGTGTAGTAGCTCCTCGTGAGCAAGGGATGGATCGCCGCCTGCCTTAGCCTCATCAGCATGCCGACTTTGTTGTTTGTCTTTGTCCCATCACCCTTTTCGACAGTTGAGACTGTCAAATCCAAGAAACGTTTATACACCTCCGCCTGCGTCGGTGTCAGGTCGCACTCAACAACATGGCGGAACTTCTGTGGGAGGTCCTTTAGGACTTGCGCCTTACGACGTCGGAGAACAAATGGTGTCATCATCGCCTTGGCGCGCTTCACGCGCTCATAAGAAAGCAACTTGCTGTTGTCGGTGGCTTTGTCGGCAGTCGTTGCTTTGTAGCTGAAGATTGTGCTCAACTGCTCATACCTGTCTTCGAAGAGCTGCGGTAAGATGAACGAAAGCAAGTTCATTAACTCTTGCAGATTATTCTGAAGTGGTGTTCCTGTAAGCAGGACCCGGAACTGAGTCTTTAGCGTAGCTAGAGACATTGCGCGATTGGAGGTATTGTTCTTGAGTTGATGGCCTTCGTCAAAGATTGCAGCCTAGGGAGGCACATCAAGTTAGCAAGTGCGGAATAAACATTATGGGATGCTACGGAGCAGCTTACATTGAAGTTAAACTTTCGAAGGAACCAGCGGTCTATCTTGGCGTGCTGGTTAGTGCCTTGGAAGGTATTGTACGTTGTAACAATGACATCGAAGTCAGAGTTTTGGAGCTCTTCCCGAATCTGGTTCTTCTCGGCAATGCTTCCGTAATAGACCTCCACCTTCAATGTTGGACAGAATCTCTGGAACTCTCGAAGCCAGTTTTCGAGAGTCGAGGGCGGAACGACGACTAGATGCGGTCCCTTGATTCCCTTCTCGAGCAGTAACGCGAAAAAGGCAATCACTTGACATGTCTTCCCGAGACCCATTTCATCAGCGAGGATTGCGCCGAGCCCTTGATCGTGGAGAAGCTTGAGCCAATGGACTCCGAGCACCTGGTACGGCTTCAGCTGAATGTCTTCCGACATCAGCTTCGGTTGCCCACTCATTAGGTTCTGCAAAGCCTGTGAGAGTCCAGAATGGCCATTTATTGATACTGCCGACGATGGGCTCGCCCTGTCCCCTCCTTCTCCTGGTGCCACAATATCCAACCCTTCCCCTGAATCCGCCGACGTAACATCAACACCTAGCCCCTTCATTCCTTCCTTAATCTTCTCTCCCAATTCTTGACACGATTGCAGCAAGGAATCGACGGCTAGGAATCCTTGCCAAGTTTCGAGGCACTGTTCGACAACCTTTTCGCCAACGACCTTTGGTCCACGATTCCTTCCCCTCCCCGCCATGACGTTGGGGTCAACAATTCTGCGAATTTCATCTAGAGTTTCAAATGGACGATTCGAGAGTATCAGCTCGGCCGTCCCGTCATCTGTAAACGACAGATCGACGAGACCTGCTACATCAGTCGAATTGATAAACTTCAGGATATCGATCTCGATTTTGCTGGGCTTGCTAGGCTGGCTCTCGACCACACTGGCCTCATCGTCCGATGATACCAAGTTGACAGCCTCTGGAGATTCCGATGACTCGGATTGGCGAAGTTTCTTCCCGAGCACCAGCCTCCTCCGAGTTTTGGGAGGTTCAGGTGGAGAACCCTCCACCCCAAGAACAGGAGGAGCCGGCTTGGCGGGAGAGATAGCACCATTTAGATGTGAGAACTTCTCTCGAATTGTCTTCTTCGGAACACGCGCCGTATTCCTCTTTGCTGTCGCGCCAGTATCTAAATCATCGTCCAGGGTGATAACCTCTGGAGCTGACTGAATCTCTGCGAGATGGGCAATTGTCTGGTCGAATGCCCCGCCGTTCTTTATGAGAGCGTCTACGACCTTCTTTATGTCTAGCTTAGGATAGACCCTCATAACCCGAGGCACTAAGCTGGTAGGTTCGAAACCCCATTCGACAAGTTGCTGCTTCTGTAAGGTTAGCTTGGCCCTCTCATACATGTGATTGCTGTCCCTGACAGCCTTGATGACTTTCTGCTTAGCCATCGAGGGGAACTCTTTGGTAAGGTCCTGAATCAGCGGCGAGGCGTCTGTCAGGTCAATCACTCCGCTTGGCCTAGGAACTGCTGGTGCGTGCTGAGGCAAGCTCGGCTTATTCTGCATTGCCTGAGCGTAGTTGCGTTTCATTTTAGCAACGTCGGCGGCCGCTGCCCAATCTGGGCGTTTGCTAGCGTTGAACGTAAACTGTCCAGCGTAGCTGCGCATGTTGGAAACAGGGTCGGCCTTGGCGACTGGTGATTCGGGAACCATAGAGGTGCCGTTGGGACTAGCGCCATTGCTAGGACTTCGAGTCGGTCGCGACTGATAGAAGGTGGTTGCCGAAGAATTGGCAACGCTATCTTTCTTGCTATCATCCTCGTCGGAGGAAGATCCGGCATACGGGACCTCTGTGTCGTTGTCCAGGTCGATTTTGATGATATAAGGCCGTTTGGTGGGCGGTGTGATTATTGAAGAAGGGGCAGCAGTTGGCACCAGCAGCCTGGTTCTAGGCGGTATCGGCGACTCCCTGATGATAGGAGAGCTCGCTACGACTTGGACAATTGAAGCAGAAGTAGGGCCGGGCTTCGCAGGCGTCCCAATGATCTGTGTAGGGATTGTTGCAGGAGGCGATGATGGAAGGTCATCAATCTCATCCCCACGGAGGTCGCGGATCGGGAACGTCGGAGGGATGCTAACAGGCATAGTTGCATCATCGCTGAGGAGGAGGCCTGATGCATCTGGCTCGGACCACTGTTTGAAGCGCTTTGGGGAGCGACCCTCCATTTGCGAATCCATTGTGCAGGGTTTTGGGCCAAGCGACAGGTGATGTTACTTGTTCGAAGAGTGTAAAGTTTGTTGAATGGGTATCGAGATGTGGTAATGATAGAAGCAGTCGTCCTATTGGTTGGTGGCGTGTAGTGGAAAGGATATCGTCCAGATGATTGGGAGAGTAGGCCTACGTAGCCAATGTTGTGTGTGCTGGTGGTGCAGGAGTTGGCCTATGAAAGTCATTAATATAATCCCCAGGCAAAGATAGAAGGAGAAAAAAAAAAAAAAAAGATCCGGATCTGCCACTGAAACTACAGGTGTACCAACGACAGTCTTAAGCAGCAGCCTGGACCAACTGATAGAGCCAATAACTTCCACCAAAGCAACTGCAGCTCAGTTGGGGCCGTAGAATCGCGATACCTTGCACTGTGCAGGGGTGAATTCACAAGGGAAAGAAAAGTTGTACCTGAGATAGGAAGCAGGCCCAGGAACGAACGGTCGATAACCGAAGAAAAGGCCGTTTGTCGTAGCCGCTACACGCGAGACGGGCGTCTGTATCGGTCGACTGACTGGTAGTACGGACAGACAGGAGAAGAGAGAGAGGGAGACCCGGACGAGGAAGCTGAAGAACTGAAGGACGAGGGCGAAGAAGCAGGGAGGCCAAAGGCGCACCAGAAGAGGAAAAACGGAGGAGGGCACACGCGAACGAACCGGCCTGCGTTCCGGCCCGCTCCCAGCAACACCACCGCGGAATCACCTGACGCTGCAGCAACCACGTTTATCTCCAGAATCAGCATCTGTGTCTTTTGTCGATTGACACCCACGCGATCCACCGTGCATCCGCCCTCTCACCGCTGCAAATGGCCACCCGTCGCAACGTCAAGTCCTCCCAGGAGAAGCCCACCGAAGACGATGTCTCGCCGCCTTCAACAGCTCCGGCCGTCCTGCCGAGGGGCATGCAGGCCCAGAAGATGCAGGCAAACCCTGGCCCCGCCATCCCAGCGTACCTACCCCAGCAGACCTTTGTGTATATATACATAGATCCCCAGGCTGACCTGACCATCCATTGTCCAGTGACGTTATCATCAAGCTGTTCGGTTTCACCGCTGCCATGCTCGTTGGCCCAATCGGCTGCTACTACGTCTCCACCACAGTGCTCTTCCCCGGCAGCACTGTCATAGGCGCCTCAATCGCGGCCGTTGTCGCCAACGTTGTCCTCATCGCCTTCATAGTCGTTGCCATGAGCGAGGACGACAGCGATGATTCCAAGAAGAAGAAATAGCCTCATCGAACTCCCTCCCATCATACTATACACACTCCCGGTCCCCCGATTCTCACACCACACACTGAAATATACCTACCCTGTATATATTCTCCTTCAGTTAACTCGGGCATCTCAGGTGTTGGGCGTTAGTTTATCCATTTTTATCGAAAATTACGGGGAATATTTGGTCAGGCGGATCTAATTTACTAATCAGTTGTACTCTATTCAATGAATTCACCCAGGAGAGGAAGACATCGTAATCGTAAGATACATAAGTACATTTCAGTCGTATCACGCATTATCAACTATAATACAGTCTCCAGCAGCCTACGCCGCACAAAAACAAATGTATCCAATGCAAACTTTTCTTATGCCGTCTCTCCCTTCGTGCTCTTTTCAACTCAAGTCACACCACGCACCAAATTAGAGCCCAACTGGGCATATAACGTGGATATAAACTTGTAACAGACGTAGCAAAATATCCTGCTTTAGTCATGAGTCGGCATCTCCGTCTTCGCCCGAGTAGCCACCGCATCCTCCGCTCTCCACAACGATGTCACCGTCTTCAGCTGCGTATAGAACTGCAGTCCGTGTCGTCCATAAAAGTAGTTGGCATTTCCCGCAATCGAAGCCTTATTCCCTATACACCCCAGCCACACCGGCATTAGTACCCAATATCTCCATATAAACAAATTTCAAGAAACGCAGCACAGCATGGAGGTAATGCTTACCAGTGAACGAGAAGCTCGTCGCCAATGGCACCGGAATGGGCACATTGATACCCACTTGCCCGGCCTCGATATCCTTCTGGAACCGCCCCGCCGTCGCTCCGCTCTGCGTAAACACCGCCACTCCATTTCCATACTTATTCCGATTGATCAACTCAATCGCATCTTCCAGTGTGTCCACATTCAAGCACACCAGCACGGGTCCAAATATCTCCTCCTGATAACACTTCATCTCCGTCGTCACATTCGTCAGGATTGTCGGCCCGACGAAATTACCATTCGGGTACTTGGCCGGCTTATACCCTCTTCCATCGAGCAGTAGCGTCGCACCCTCATCCACTCCACTCTGAACCAACGCCTCGATCTTCTCTCTCGCCTGCGGGGAAATCACAGGCCCCAAGTCCGCACCTTCCTCAAACCCTCCGTTAACATTCAACTGTGCCGCCCGCTTCGCAATCTCCGGCAGCCACTCCTTCGTCTCCCCAACCATCACGAGCGTCGACAACGCCATACACCGCTGACCCGCAGCACCGAACGACGCACCAACAATCGCATTGATCGTCTGGTTCTTATTCGCATCCGGCAACACGGCCGCATGGTTCTTCGCTCCGAGGTTCGCCTGCACGCGCTTGCCCTTCGCCGACCCGCGCGTGTAGATGTACTCCCCCGCTTTATCGCTCCCCACAAAGCTGATAGCCTTAATCCTGGGTTCATCGATGATGAAATCAACCGTCTTGGCACCGCCGTGGACAATATTCACCACTCCAGACGGGAACCCAGCCTCCTTGGCCAGCTCTGCGAGAATCATAGCCGCGCCAGGATCCCGCTCGGACGGCTTCAACACGATGCAGTTACCCGTGATGGTAGCCACGGGGAGACACCATAGCGGAATCATAGCAGGGAAGTTGAACGGACAAATCGCAGCGACGACGCCCAGCGGCTCACGGTAGCTGCGAGTTTCCATGTCCTTGCTGACTTCCAGAACCTCGCCCGTCAGCTGCGTAGTGATGCCGCAGGCGGTTTCAGCGACCTGTAGGCCACGGAGGACGTCGCCTTTAGCGTCCGCGAAGGTTTTGCCTTGCTCGAGGGTGATGCTGGCAGCTATTCGGTCCCAATGCTGGCGGATGAGTGCGACGAAGCGGAACATGATCTGCTGGCGGGAAAGCAGGCTGGTCGCACGCCATGCTGGGAATGCTTTTTCCGCGCTGTCGACGGCGGCTTTGAGCTCTGCGTCTGTGGACTGCGGCACGCGTGTGACGAGGTTGTTGGTCGCCGGATCGTGCAAATCGATCCACTGCGAGGTTGACGACTCGACGAATTGATTGTCGACGAACCATTTGGTATTTGGGGGGCTAGAGATCTTGTCATGTGTCATTGGGTAGTCTTGCGCCGGCGCTGTGGCGGTAGCGGTTGCTGTGGCGGGATTGAGGTGGTGCGCGGTGGCGGTTAGACGCCGGACGGCCGTCGTCGTGGCGGACTTGGACAGTGGGGTGGCCATTCTGATGGATGGAGTGGCGTAGATGCGGGCTGTTGGAGTTCGAATGGTGGTGAGCAGAGAACGAGAGAGGAGCCTTCTTGCGGCCATTGTTTTTTTTTTTTTTTTCCTGCGTAAGGTCAATTGGTGGTGGAAGGTGGTGGTCGAATGGAGGAGGTTGGCGAAGTTAAATTGAATCTGGGGAAGCGGCCGAGCTTTAACACTTGAGAGCTCCGGAACAGGCCCGACGTTGACCCGCACGTAGCCGAACTGCAAGTTACCTTCACAGTCCCGGTGCGAGCTCTCGGAGAGGGCAAATATCGATGTATCGGATGGCTACTGCGCCCGAGAACAGTCGGTCCGTCAGTGGTTGATGATTGCGATGATGACTAGCATAGGGCAATCCAGTTGCCCGTCTGCGGTGAGGTTTTCGGGCTCGTGGCGATAGCCGACGCTGTTGTCGGACCTGCGACGTGGGGCAACGCGAAACATGCAACAACAGGCGCCGTCTACGAATTAGAATTACCAGAGCTGATTGAAAAAAATAAAAAAAGTATATCTCCTAAGCATATGAACAGGAGCCAGCAAGGACACGTATCTGTCTTCAACATCAAAATGTAACTCCGAAGGATACACAACTTTTTTCTCTCTCGTTCTCTTTCTTTCGCTTCCATGTAGAAATAAAAAAAAAACCGACGCCCTCACGAGGCACGAGTATAACATCACCGATAGGATCCCCTTCTAACGACCATCGCATCCAATCCACCCCTTCTCACGACGGACGAATAAGACAAAATGAGAATCATAATAATACTAATAATACTAATAATAATGCACACATGTTCCTACCCCTCCATTCTACCATCTCCCTTGACACTCTATTCCTTCTTGCTAGCACGCTTTGTCGCCTTGGGCTTATCAGCTCCTGACGTGGTGGCTTCCGCCTCACTCGCCTTCTCCTCAACCTTCTCTTTCAGGTCCTTTGCAGCTTCCTTTGTCTTCTTCACAGCCTTCGATGCAACTGGTGCTGCCGCTGGGCTGAAAACCACACTGATGGCACCGATCAAGATAGCCAAGACCGTTGCTGCAACAGCGCCGACACCACCAGCGAAGACTGGCATGAAGCGGATAGCCTCAGCAGGATCCTTCTTGAACAAAGTGATAAACAAGTCCAAGTTCTCTTTGATATACTTGACGGGGTCTTCCGCGAAGTCGAGGTCGAGCGGGCTCTTGGCTTCCGCCGGCTTGTCATCATCAGTGCTAGGCTTGGGTGCTGTTGCCTCGTCTTCCTTCTGCTCAATTTCCTTCTTGATGTCAAATGACGCCTTCTGGGCTGCCTCGGCCTCTTCAATAGAGTGACCAATGTAGATATTGTCAAACAGAATGCCATTGTTCATTGTCCACAGCTCAATACCAATAGCACCCATCGGCTCAAAGTTGGACGGGGTGTTGTCCTCAAAGTAAGCCGGGTTGTCGATCTTGCGCGGCTCCCAGACACCCTTGTACGCTGGGTTGCTGATTTGAGGACGAGTCCACTTGCCCTTGTATGCTGGGTTGGCCTTCATTGGCTTCTGCCACTTGCCGCAACCGGAAGCCTCCTGGCACTTGGGGTTTTGGATGGTAGGTGGGATCCAGTCGCCATCTTCCTCGTCGACCCATCCCTCAGGCTTTTCAGCCGAAGGGTCGGCAACCTCAAGAGGTTCATCCTCAAGCCAGTCCTCGGGCTTTGTGGCCTCCTCGTCAACAATCTCGTACGGTGCATCCTCATCCCAGTCTTCCGGCTTGGATGCATCAGGATCGGCGATCATGGATTCGTCAACCCAGTCTTCTGGCTTCTTGTCATCTGGGTCCGAGATCTCCTTAGGTGGCTGAACTGGGGGCTCGAAGTCCTCGAGGAGAGTTCCATTCTTGACACGGGTACCGTCGAGGCGGATCTCAAAGTAGTTATCCGGCTTGACAATGAGGGTGTACAAGGTGGTCTGCTTAACGATACGGGCCATTGGAGGGGCGGAAAGGTGCTTCTCCTCGTACTCGCCGGACTTGGGGTTCTTATGGTTGAAGATGAAGTGAACCTTGTTGGTACCACCGCACTTGTCGGGCCCAAACATGATGACGTATGGAGAGGTATTTGAGAACTCCTCATTGTGAAGTTCTTTTCTCTCACGGAGCAGCTTGATGTAGGCACCACCGCAGTCAAGGCCGTCTGTGATACACACATGCGCGTTAGCTTTCCACCCACCAACATCGAGAACATTTCCGTGTGAATATGGTCCTACCTTGCAGTTTCACTTCATACTGGACGACCAATGCCTGGCCCTTAGGGTCGATTGGCTTCTTGAACTTGGCGGATATGGCGTGATGTGCGGCCTTGTCCTTCACGACTGCGCAGTTCGACATCCCGTTAGCACGTAGATCCAAAACCCACAATGGCTTCAAGTATGTTGGAGGAACTCTTACCTAAACCTTTATCTCCGATTATCCCCTGCAGGACGTACGGCTCCTCGTGGCCCCAGGTGCCGACATAGGCCCACTCCTCTTCGCCAGTGTTACCCTTCTTGGCGTGACTGGGAGTCCACCGCGATTTCCAGTCGTCAGTGAACTGCTCCCAGAATGGAGCCTTGACAGAGGTGTATGGCTATACCAGAATTGGTGGGTCAGCATACAATAGTAACCAACGAAAATATACTATCCGTCTCGATTCAGGAACTTACCGTGAAGGTCGGCTTCTCTATGGAGGCAGTGGTAGTAGAGGATGTTGTCGTCGAGGTAGAGGCTTCATCGCCAAGAGCTTCTTCAAGCTCATCAGCAACGGTGTTGCCAAAGAAGGCTGCCGACGACAGGACAGCGGCGGTTGCCGCGTTTGTGAAGCGCATTTTAGACTAGAGAATCCTCCAGATCCTGAGAGCGAGAGGTACAGAGAGCTGGTCAGTTGAACAGGCTCACAAGGTTTAAAAGACGATACAATTGCGATTATTCTCGCGGGCAGCTTGTCGCAGCAGAAGCAAACAAAGCTTTCCCGGAAGAAAACGGAGATGGAGAAGGAATCACCGTTATACAGTGGCGATGGTCCGACGTGGGAGGGATGATGTGGGGAAGAGTGAAGGCAAAAAAAGACGTAATGCACGTACAGGAACCGGACAGTGTGAGCAAACCGAGAAGCAATTGCAAGGCCCGTCGAGGGAATTGAATTGACCAGCGTGTTAACAGTTTAGAAGCGTAGCTACGAGGAGAACAGAGTAGAGTGAAGAGGAATGAAGAAAAGAAGAAGAAGAAGAAGAAGGGAAGAGGTAAAGAAAGAGAAGAGTGCTGATGTCAGGTTCGCCCAGCCGATTTATTTGAGAATTTGGCGAGGGCCGGCAGCTGCGGTGGTCGCTCGTGTGGGTGAAATTGACAGGTTGGCCAAAAGGGCCGAACGTAGGTAGGTACCAACTCTCCCCACTACACCACCGCTAACTGCTTATATCCCACCATCTCCACCGCGCCCCGTGTGCCAGTGCCCTCGCAAATGATTGTCCAGCTTCGCCGCACAGCAGCCGGTATCCAGGCGAGACGAACCAGGCAGTTGGCTGGCTACTCTGGCTGCACGGGGACAATTGAGTTAAGCCAAAGCTGCTCCTGGTCGGCGGCCGGGGACTTGAATTCCCTGAAACGAAAGGTCCCCCACCCACTCGCATATCGGCAAGGCACGGTTTTGCCAGAAGAGTCCACGTTTATCTTATACTTATATTAATCTGCAATAAGGATGCTACTACGATGCAATCACAATCATAAGCACAATCCAAAATGTACAATTGCTCCCGTTCGCTCTTGCTATAACCGATCTGAGGGCGCCTGATCCAACATCAACAGGTTCTATGCAATGTTAATTCAATTCTTAAGAAACGTGCTAACATTAGCATTGTTGGATGGAGGGCTTACAAATTCAAAAAAAATTTTTTGTTACCAATTCTGTCTGCGTCCAGCCGTCAGCTGTTTCTGTCATCTGTCTGTCATCTGTCCAAACTGTCCAAACTGTCCACTTGCAGCAGGACCATTATGCTCTCCCCTGCATCGATCTCATCTCATCGCAGATAAAATGAATAAGCATATTATATCTCCGGGACACTACTCTCCGGAAACAGACGTTTAAGAAGAAGTGGTAAAGTTGATTGGTAAAGTTGACTGGCGTCGATTCCGAACCGTTGGTATCCCGCCTGCAGCTAACATCCAACGGCAATAGTTCTGCCGCCGACCGTCTTTTTCACTAAGTTTAACAGAGGGAGCCCCAGGATTGCCTCAATTGCGCGACTAGACTGACCTGGAGTCTCGGGAAAGCAGCTCCCCGAGACTACTAGTATGCATGGTCCCCCACAGGCTACCGCGACTCAAAACATTCGATACCAGGCTGCATGTTGCAACTGTTGCCCAATTTGGAAGTCGCTCTTGGGTTTTTCAATCGACCAAGAGTCCATGTTTACCTCCAGGTGTCGCCATATATATGTAGAGGCAGGAACTAGTGCCGCAGATCCAGTATCGGGGACACTAGCAACCGCCTGGCAAGTCTACATAGTAAGAGCCTGAGTACCGATGTTGTTAATCAATTGGGCCTTTCCTTACCGATTAGTGGCTTCTTGGACCCTGCCAAGCTACTCAAACATGTGAAATTCACATCCTTCATTACTACTACGACCACCACTGTCTTGCACAACGCGACGGGCCGCGGAGAGCTCACACAATACTATGTCTTATGCTACGTGAGAAAAACCATGAAGAGTGTATACTACCCTGAATTTACAATAATTGTTCAATTCTTACTTCCATGGTGACATCAAGCCCCTTATATGTAGATTCTTGAACATCTATTAGTCTCGGAGTCAGACTCGCCCAGAGACAGTACATATCGTGTCAAAACGACTCTCTTCGGGCATGTTCATATAAAATTCGTCACTCAGAACATTGTACCGTTTTCATACCAGAGGAAACACCCGTGCACACATTTTTTAACCTCTCTCGCGCACTCCTCCAAAAACAGATCTCATCTACCACCAGCTCCGACTGTCCCGCAAAATTGCACGACGATGAAACCCAAACCCCACGAGTTCCAAACGCCGCAATGTCACTACAAGTCGCGTCCGCCGAAGCAGTCGACTCGTCATCCGAAATGGCCGCGTTGAAATTTTCATAAACCAGATTATAGCACTTCGCCTTCGGGGAGCAAGTGAAAGACCCTTTCCGGCTCGGCCAGGTGCCCGTCCAATTTGCAAAGCTTACATTGCTAATAGCCGTAATATAAGTCTCGCCGCCCCCTTTGTCACTGTGCTCGCACTCTGATCCTGATATATCATCGGCCTGTAATTCGCATCCCCGAGGAAGAAGTCCGTGAACTCCAGTTTTGGGGACCACGCCCCACCCAGCTATCCTGCGGCGCGAGCACCCGGGCCACGTCTTTGATAATTTGCCAAACATAAATTGGTGATCTCCTAGTCAGGAGTACAAGTCAGCAATCGCAATCTCATTGAAGAAGCTAGAAGAGAATATGATATTGCTGGCAAAATACCTAGCGTGCCTGACGGGCAGTCATTACGGTAGACTACATTGCCGTCTTTCTGGGCTATAGTGTAAGAGGCGCGAACTTAATTCTAGTATCATACGGATATCGCTACGATTACCGTGAATGTTGCACAGACCATAGGCCATCTAACCAGAGAACTTTAGAGCATATCGTAATTAATATATAAAAATGTTAACAGCTGCGCAGTACTTAGATACTGATATATATAAAACAAACAAGCAGGGAGGATTAGCTAGACTTTAGGCTGGATTCCCTGAAATTTAGAGCACGTTTAGCCTATTGTTTAAAGAGTAGCTGTTTCGGTACTATGACCTCGCGCCGGCTCCGTACCTCGTTCCCAGGCGCGGAAGACGAGACTAACCGAAATCCCGGCTGGTCAACGGGAAACGTTGGCGCCATCGCGCAACACACAAATTGCGACATTTCTAAAACACCCCGCCAAGTGCATGTAACCGAGTAAATTTTGATATCGCGATCTCCAATTAACGGACAGCGAACAGACAGCCTTCAATTGCGCGCAGATATTACTACGAGGCCTATCACAATAGAAGAATGACTTCCACTCTCTCGGAAGAAGAGCAGACCGCCCTGGTCACTTCAGACGACCCTCACCACCCTGCCAATCTCATCTGTAAAATTGACTGCCCCTCCACGCAACCCCACTACCAATCTCACCTCAATGCGCCCACTAACCTACTCTATCCCATATCCAGGCGAACTCTGTCGCAACTTCTACACCCTCGGCTGGGTCACCGGTACCGGCGGTGGCATCAGCATCCGTCAAGAGTATGTTGCATCAAACAGGAAACTATACTAAAACATACATATATAAGTATCCTATAAATATATATATATATACTAACTGCGTGCTAGTGACAACATCTACATCGCCCCATCGGGTGTTCAAAAGGAGCGTCTCTCCCCAACCGACATGTTTGTCCTCGCCCATAGCTCGCTCGCCTACCTCCGACATCCAACCCCGCTCAAGCCCTCCGCATGCACGCCGCTCTTCCTTGCCGCATATAACGCCCGTGGCGCGGGTGCCTGCATCCACACGCACTCGCACTGGGCGGTACTAGCCACCTTGATCAACCGGGGCCGAAAGACGTTTCGCATCGCAAATGCAGAGATGATCAAGGGCATTCCGTGGCCATCGAAAGGCGGGTATTACGGTTTCCATGATACATTGGAGATCCCGATAATTGAGAATACAGCCAAGTATGTATACATTCATGCATACGAATCTCTCTATATACGCATCCGCGTGTATATTTGTAGCGTGGTGACTTTTCTTACGTTTGCTCGCACTGAATGTTGAATGCTAAATGCAAGGGCTGTCTATGCAGGGAAGAGGACTTGAGGGAGTCGCTGGAGAAAGCAATCGAGGAGTATCCCGTAAGCTATATACATGACACTCCTATTCCCCGTCCGCCTCGCGGGGCAAGCTTGCAATTCACAACTAAGTTAAGATGATATAATATAGGACACATCTGCGGTTCTAGTACGGCGGCATGGAGTGTAAGAAGAACTAACCGAATAATCAATCCCTCTCACTCTCACTTTCCATCCAACCACTAACCCACAACTCGCTTTCTACTAGGTACGTGTGGGGCGACACTGTCTGGAAAGCAAAGACGCAAGCGGAGTGGTAAGCCATTGACGGTTATTTTTTCCTCTCTGCGAAGAACATCGTCTAATCTGCATAACGCATCGTAGCTACGACTACCTCTTCCAACTCGCTGTCGAGATGGCGAAGCTAGGTCTCGACCCCGCCGGTCCAATCGAGCCTGTCGAGGAGACATAAAAATTGCATCCATTTTATAGACTAAGGATCTAAGCGAATATATATAGCGAGGGAGAGGGAGGGGTGGTAATATTGTAGTAAATAGGTGGGTAGGAAGACAGATTTAGCTAGATTTATGCGTACATAATGACATGCAAAAGAGTAAACCTCTATGGAAGGGTGTTCTATCCCGCGAAAAAAACAACAATAGCTGTCATATCATCGCGATGGCGCTTCGCCGCCTCCCGTCCTAGCGGTAGGCCTAATGTAAATAGTAGCCGGCCCTGCCGAGTCCCGCCCAGTGCATTGCGCAGCAGATGCACCCCGGCGTTTTCGTCGCCGTCTTCGAATATAAATGTCTCCAGCTGGCTTGGCGTTAGGCGGGTAGTCCGCCTACCATTGCCGCAGCTACTACTCTTATCCCCATTTTTCCCTATACCACTATTACTACTATCCGGTAGATGAGAATCTGTCCAACGCCCTACCAGCGCCACAGCATCCTCGCTACTCAGGAAATCCCAAATTCCGTCCGAACCAAGGATGAGAAAGTCCCCTTCCCTTACCGCTGCATAAGTAGATACCACCGGCTCCGCGGTGACGTACGGCGGGGTAGCAAGAGCTGTCCCACCAATGCTGTTCCGACGCAGTAGCAATCGCTCAGCGCTAGTATCACTACCCTGCTCTGCAGCCTCCATTATCTTTGTAGAATACGCAGTATCCGGTGCGGTATGTGTGAGGACAGGCGAAGAAGCCAGAGTTCTCGCTTTGAACCTTGCATCGCCGAATGCGCGGCTGACGGCCAAGTCGCCCATCAGCCGGTTCTGGGAGATGATACTTTCCTCGCCCGGATGCTCTGCGCATACCCGGCTGACCTCGGCTGGGTTGCTTGCAAAGTTTTGGTCGACGGAGAGAGGCTTTGCGAGCCAGCGTGTGCTGGCGGGGCTGCCGACACGCCTGCCTAGGACGGCGCGGGAGTCGCCAGTGCAGGCGGTGAAGAGGCGGTTTGTACGCGCTTCGTAGAAAGTAAGGAGGGCGCAAGAGCCCTGCGTTGCTATGTCGAATTTGGAGGCCAAGGGAGATTTTGTGCTGCCGATACTACCTGCCCATGCTGGCCGAGAGGATGATGATGGAGAGAGTGGAGATAGCGAGGGAGGTGGTAGCGACGAGGGCGAAGAGATGTGGGAGATTATGTCGTCGTCTAGGCGGGTGAAAGTTGCAGCAATGGTGGTAGCAATCTGCTCATCGGATGGTGGAGAGTGGTGGTGGTGGTCCAGCTGCGAATCATAGAGTTGGAGCAAGTCCGTGTAGACAGCTCGTATGAGCACGTCTTTTAAATATCGGGAGGTAGCGAAACCGCTGCGTATGGGCAATACGGCACCGAAAGGCGAAAGAGAAGATGTTAGTTAGGAAGGCCGCAATAAACTGAAAATATGGGAGTTAAAAAAAAAATTTTCTTTGGAGATGCATACTAATGTCCGTCGTAGACGGCGAAGAAGGACCAGTGGTAGCAGTTGCCGGGTTGGTTCTTGGTCTTACGGCTCAAGGGATCCGGGAAAAAGTCGTAGGCGTAGGCATCTTCGTTCTCCTCGTGCGCAGGGAGGGATGCTAACTGGGCTTTGCGCAGCCGGGACGCAGGCGGCGGAGCAACATCGAAGGCGCGCTCGTTCAGTATACGGGTAGCATCAGCGGGCGTGATTGGAGTGCCGGAGAGTGGTGCTACGTCCTTCGCCATCGAGGGCTGTGATGGTGAGGAGAGGTTGGAGGAAGAAGATCCGGAGTACGAAGACAGCATGGGTTCTACAGTGTCGACGCCAGCGATATCGGTGGCGGGGCTAGACGTAGAGGTTGGCAAGAGCCCAGATTTCCGGCGGGTAGTCACAGGCATTTTGTAGAAGCAATCCTGTATAACAGCTAGGCGGCCTGTCGGGGTCGTGATGGTGATACGGATGACGAGGTCGAGGCCAGGCTGGGATATAGAATAGGATGATACCGTCGAGCCACTTCAGCGACTACCTATGCACGCATGCAGACATGCTATCCAGCTGGCAGCCAGCATGCACTGTCGGCAGAAACAGTTAGCCGGCCGGAGGATCTGATCTGGCTCATGCAGGTGCTGCTGACCTGCATGATGGATGGACAACCAGGCTGGTGGAGACGAACAGAACCAGTCACCAACAGGCGAGCCAATCGAGGTTGCAGTTTTGAGGTTTGTTGTAGTACGACAACGCCGGGTTTCTTGTGTGTTGCTACTGTCGCGATGCTTCAGCGGTGCATTTGGGACTGGCAGGCCGGTAGTAACGGTGCTTCTGCAGGGCAATCAAGGACGATTGCTTTGAACAGCTAAGTTGATCACGGGTATCACCAGCTGGCATCCGGTGAAGCAATGTACATATTGGAGGGAAATCCGGAAATAGGAGGGAGGAAGGCGACAGTATATATCAGAAGCACTCTGTAACTACCACAGAGAGTAGGATACACGCCAGCCCTAGCACTCAGGTAAACGACTCTGGAGAAAGCAATTATATCAATTTTGCAAATTAATTAATAATATAACATTCTATCTTTGTCTCGTATTGTTATAAAACATGTCTGGCAGACCATTCATGTCGAGTCCACCTCGCAAAGAGGATCGTGACAAGGACGGCGATGCCGATGCTGGTCCATCTCAGGTATGCTTGCTCGCCACTTTCTGTATTTAATATATTTCTCTATGCAGATTCAAAGTGCTGAGACGCAGAGTAGCAGCAGGGATCCTCGGAGACCAAGCCAACCGCTCCACAGAGCAATGCTGGCCGATTCCAGGGCCTGAGGAAACATAAGCGCTCCGGGAGCGAGGTTGCGGTAGGTCGTCCCTATATTATCCTGCGTCAATGCTTATCTATCAACATGGCTAATACAGCGGGTATATCTGTAGTCGAACTGGGCGGGCGCCAAGCCGAAGGAAGGATTCCTGGCTGGGATGTTCCACAAGGCGATCAAAGAGGACAAGGAGGGCGAGGCAGAAAGCGATAAGAAGTAGCTGGCGGGCAAGTGTGCATATAGATACATATACACCCTTTATACCTCTAAATTCTCGAGTAGATTTAGAGAGTTAGAGCATACACCGTCGATGGGATACAGCAGCATATACGTACTCAAGTACTTACTTACTTTGTTATCATCTTATCGTGCAGACCGTGGCGCGTAGTTGGCTGGATATGTATATGTATAATTTTGGTAGCAATGCATCCGATTCGCCAGTCGTCCCCGTTGTGTTGTGGTTGTCAGCTGTCGTTGGCCGGCTGGTTGGCCGGTTGGCTGGCGGTGCTCTGCTCCTTTCATTCATCCCACCGCCGCCCCCCATCGCTCGCTCTCGTCATTGCATCGCTCTCCTCTCCCAGGTAGCGGCCCTGGAAGCTTCGTGATTTCTGTTCAACCCATTCTCCGTCTAAGCATCGGCTCTCGCTCCTCCTCGTAACCCGCCGCCCGTTCCTAGATCCTAGCTCCCTGTCCACCCTCGAAGCTCATGTTTGCACCGTTCTGAACGCTTTCGGCACTTTGTTTACCCGCTAATCTACCCACCTTCGAAAAACGCCGGCCACCGACTTGGATTCAAACATGTCCGCGCACGTAGCGAAACGGCCCCGTCTCCACGGCCCCAATAGGAACCCCACCCTCTCGCTCGCCTCTACTTCGTCCCTACTCGAATCCTCGCGCCGGGCCACCGCTACTACCCCAAAACTGCGCTCTCTCCAGCTGGATCACGAAAACTCCCTGCGCCAGTCTGCCCTCCGGCTCAAGTCCAACTGGGAAGACATTTGCCGCCGCTACGGACGCGACTTTGCCGGCGAGGATGACGAAATAGACCTGCACACAGGCGAGGTCATCGTCGACAATGGCCATTTGAGAACCCTCTCCGAAGTTCAGGATGATGACACTTGGGTCTTGAGCGGGGTGAACGACAACTATGATGAGGATGAGGAGGCCGAGGAAGTGGAGGATGAAGAAGACGAGGAGGATGATGCTGATGCAGTCTCTGCGACGACAAGTCTAGAGATGGAAATCATGGGTATGATGGGTAATGACCGGCTGGGCGTGCAAATGCTACGAGACGACGAGGCCGAAGTACATCGCGACGCTATCGATCGGTTGTTCGACGAGCTTGATGAAGGGAGGGGGATATCGTCTCGGCCTCAGGAGCCAGATTTGGCATTACTGCAGCGGAAAGATCTGGCTGGGCAAGATAGCATGCTGTCTCCGGCATCGTCCGGGCTGGCGGAGGAAACAACACAACCGGCGTTGAAGGGGACGGAAAAAGACGCTGTGATGCTACCATCGCCGGCCGAACTGCCTCCAGATGATGTCATCATGGAAACGCTGCGCGTAAAATATGGCCCTGCAGTAGTAGCCTATGTCCGGTCGCTAGCAGGAGCTGGTCAGTCCTCGGAGAACACAATGGAGGAAGTAGAGGAAGAACCATCGTTTATTGCTCAGCTTACGCCGGTGTCCGACTATGGAAAGCCACTTGCAGAGCAGCTGGCAGATGAAGCAGAGAAGGCAACAATAGCGGTTGTTGAACAAATGATAGATATGGAGGTGTCTGCCGCTCTTGGCAGCTGGCTGAATGCTGGACATACTGGAGTCATGGACATGGAGGCAACTGTGTCAGAAATGGAGCTTGAACCACTAACCCAGGAAGGTGTGGCAGCAGAGTTTTTGGAAGATGTTATCGCCTCTCCAGAAGCTACAGCTCTAGAGGACAGCCTGACGGAGCTTTCTTTAAATGCTGTATATGCTGAAGCCGAGGGCACTGTTGACGTTCCGCAGGAGGATGTCCTAGCGCTGGGGGGGGAAGATGGCACACTCGATAAACCATTCACAATCGAAGACACTCCAGAACCAACCATTGAAACATCTCAGCAAACACATCCCCAAGCAGAGGCGACAAGAGAAATCAACAGCTCTGACCCACAGCTATTGGAAGAGACATCTGTGTCCGCCCTCGAGGAACAACCGGCAATGGAGAAGCACCCAATAGATTCCAATCCCGATGAGATGGAAACCAACTCGGGCGTTATATACGGAGACATCGACGACCTCTCCACTATCGTTCAGCCACGACCGTCGGTTCCAGTGACCCCCAAGAATCGCAATCATACCAAGTCAAAATCTACCACTGCAAGCAAAGCAGTATCCGGATCCGCTAAGCGCGGACGGCCTCGGTGCAAACTATCGGATATCAAAGCACTAGGCCACCAGCAGGCACTCAGCTCACCCCTGAAATCAGCGCACCCCGCTTCCTCCCCACCCTTGAAGAAGCTACAGCAACTGCGGCGTGAATCCCACCAACCTCATAACTTTTGGTCGGCCCTACCGAATGACCCATTCTATGATCCCAAGTGGCAGGATTCCCATCCGGATGGTGAGCCTTCGTTCGAAGAATTCGAGCAAAGGAAACTCGTGCTGCAAGAACACTCGCTGAGGACTGAGTTAGACAATGGCGTTACTGTAGGTGACGACTTGACGATTGTAACATCTTCTCCCATAGCAACGAAAAAGACTCCGAGATCGAAACCAAAGACCACTCCGAACAAGAGCAATTCGGCAAGGACACAGAAAGTTAAGCGGGGATCCGACGCTTTCGAGACTAAACTGCACACACCGCGCTCTGGCAGATTTCTGGAGTATATGCAAAAAAGACTTAGCGAGAAGGACACGGTCAAGACGGAAACCTCGGAAACCTCGAACGATCAAAATACGTCTAGCGTTAACTCAATGGATGTGGAGGGAGCAGGTGCCCTCTCTGAGATGCATCCGAAGATCAAGAACGAATATGGCCTCTCCGACAGCGAAGATGAGCTTGCTAGAGAATTCCAGTTTAGCAAAGGCAAGCAAAAGAAAACGAGAGGCCGGCACGCTCCTCCTTTGGTAGTACTTGATGCTCCGCTACCTCCTCCAAAAGGATCCGACGATACGATGAAAGCCGAGGGAAACGGTCCCATTGATCAACAGACTTTTGAGGCCTGTGGCAACTCTGGCTATCGCTGCGAGAAGACTATATGCTTTAGTAAGTATTTATAATTCTGAATCTCCTTTGATGCAAGACAGCTCGCTAACCTTACGATTTCAGAATGCGTCGTGGACTAAAACTCTTAATTCCATATCCAAGCTACATATTGTACACAAATATTTCCTCTGCTCCTTTTGTTTCTACCTTAATCTTACAGATACCCTATTTGTATTGGTGTTTTGCTACGGCGCTCTTGAATCTTAGTTTTCTTCCGTTTCTTTCTCTCCAGCTTCCAGAATTTGTTCGATGGTAGTGTCCCAGTTCCCTCCAATGTCGCCAATCTGAGCCCAGAATTTGGACAAATGTCTGCTCCCGCTATCGCAGAGAATGGTAACCACTCTTTTACTCGAGTTCTCCCAACCGCGATCCTTAATCATTTTGACTGCAGCGACACAATTTACAGCACTCGAGCTCCCTACAAACAGGCCGTCTTGTTCGACCAAGTATCGAGCCATCAAACAAGCTACAGTGTTTGCGTCAGCTTAGCACCTCGGATAAGGAATCGATGGAAACAGCAGCCCTACCCTGCTCGTCAGTCACACGGATCGCATCATCAATCAATGTCCTGCCTGCTTCAAAGTTTGCAGTTACTCTATTGATACCGATCCCCTCAACGATTGTGTCCACCTGCGCTCGCCGTCGTGTACCCTCGCGCTCGGTCGTCTCGTTGAACATTACACCATACTTGACCTTATTCAGCAGCCCTGATCCCTGTGGATCTGCTAGCACGGTGGTCAAATGCGGTAACCGTCGCCTAAGGAAGCGCGCAACACCGGAGATAGTCCCGCCAGTTCCAGCACCTGAGACGAAAGCATCGACCCTGCCTCCACATTGGCGCAAAATCTCTGGCCCCGTGGTGTCGTAGTGGGCCTTCCAATTGGCCTCGTTCTCAAACTGGTCAGCGAAGAACCCTTGGGCATCTGAGTCTGGGTCGATTGTGAGCTCGTTGGCGCGAGATTTGGCTAGGTTGACGAATTGACGTTTGTCGACAATGCTGGCGGGGGTGACACGCTCAACTTCGGCGCCGAGCTTGAGTAGCAGAGATGACTTTTCTGCTGACTGGTCTGAGGGCATGCAGCTTCATACGACGCATCCGTTAATACTAGCTTTCACTACGTATGTGGATCAGAATCTGCGTACATATGGGCAAGGTATCCTCTTGCACGACAGATGTGCGCTAGCGAGACGCCAGTGCTACCGACGGTACCTTCGAAAACCTTGTCGCCCGAAAAGGGACGCAGCTTGCCTTCTTCTTCAGCCTAGGGTGCGTGGGGATTAGTTTATTGTTATTTTCTTTTTGGACTGGTTGTTTCTTCAAGTTTAGGATATGGTGTATAATAGTAACAAGGTGCATATAATCTTTTTTTTTGTTCCCTTTCGCTGTTTCGGGCCGCTTCTTTTTTCCCTCTCCCCTGATTAATTGATTCCTGCGGTGACATGTATGATATGCTTGTTTGGGATACATTTTTGTTGTATGATAGAAAGATGCCGGGGATATTGTATTAATGGGGCATAGAAAAAGAGGAGGAAGGGGAGCAATCCACAGACCTTCAGTATGATACTCAGCGCGACGCGGTCCTTCGGTGAGCCGCCGGGGTTCAGGAACTAATGTGTAGAAGACAGGACAGGTGTTAATGTATACTACTCTCCTATCCTTCTAACGGTCGTGCGCTTCCATATTTCATATATATATAGATGCATCTAGATGTGTGTACATCATATTCCATCTTATCTCTCGGTTTCTGTATACACTTCAACTTAATTTGAGTTGAAGCCGCGGAATGCTATACGCACCTCGGCCTTCGCCAATACATCGCAACCAAGGTATTCGGACAGACTTCTGATACGCAACAGAGGCGTATTACCAATGCACCCTTCGATTCCGTTTTTGATATCTTCTCCTCCCCGCAGAGGTGATTCCTGCGAAGGGGAGATCGGTCCGGAGATGAGGTTGCGGAGACCGAGAGGCAAAACCGCAGACGATGAGCGACGGGAGACGCCCGTAGATGCTGATCCATTGGTGTAGGTACGTTTAAGCTCGATATGTCCGTTGGTAGCGATGTCGTCATCGGCTCTCTGCGCTTGTTCTCCTTCTCCGGGGCTGCCTTCGATGTCGATGTTGCGAGCGGGCTTCGGCTTAGACTTTGGTTTCGGTGCTTCATCACGGGAGCTAGTGCTAGTGACAAGAAGATGTTGGATGGAAAGGCCCAGGAGGATGCCTGTAGCGAAGCTCAAGGCGACGAGCGCAAGAGGCCGCTGTGCAAACCATTGTCGGGACAGCGACATGATATGATCTATATTATATGCGGTCTTGATCGGAATCCCGGTCCCTTGGAGGAGGTCTTTGGCAATGTGGATATTTACGAACTGGATCATGAGGACCTAGGTATATATGGTTTTTCTGTAGATGGGGGGGACGTGTGGCTACATTGCTGCAGAGAACCCAAAAAAAAAAAAATTCAAAAAAGGTTGAAGCTAGAATAGGCCAAAGTTTTATCTTTAAATATACGTATATACGTAATTAAGCCAGTGCTTCGATATATCGAGAAATATACAATCAATCCGAAAATGTGAGGTTCTGCAGGTCTGCAGATAAGTGCGCATGGACGGGCCCGATGTGCATGCAATGCCCCGCGCTTGGCTGGCTTGCTGCAGCTGTGGTCCCATTGCGTCCTGATGGGAGGACATCTGGTTTTGAGGATGTAGTGCACCAAGGACAGCTAGATACACCGAGCGAGCCTTGTCGTCTCTTCGGGACACTTGCATTATGCACGGTGCCATTTCCAGTAGCCGTGATGATATCAGTTGCGTTGGCTGCCAACCAAGATGTCTACCGAATTAATTCCAGCTAGCCTAACCCTTCCCAAGAAAGAGCAAATAAGACTGCTTTCCTCGATGGTGTATGTACAGTACATAGTATACAAATAAAATATAATGTAGGTACAGTGCTCGTAGGCCCCGTGCGAATCCAACGCACGGTGCGAGCGATATGGGCGTATACGCCCACACTTGAGGAAAAAAAATTAAAAAAATAATACAAACGAATGCGTCTTTGCTCCAAATCCGCTAATGAGTGTGCATCACCGACGCGTTCTTGTACCATGTTAGCAGCGGGTTTTCCTTCGACCGTGTCGTCGTATCCGCCAGTTCCGCCCAGCTACGCATGAACTTCTCGTGCGTCTCCACACGCGCAAACTTGCCAGACAGGAGTTCGTACATCTTCGCCAGCTCGACAAAGTCCGTTGGAAAAAGGATGTCAAAGTATCCCTGGTGGACCTACAACCACTCGTCATGCCCGTTAGCCCTGCCAGGATCCCAAAAGTCGATGCGACAAAACATGTGCATGCACGTAGACGAAAAAAAATAAAACAAATCCTAGCACCATACAGGTGATAGAGAGTGACAAGGACTGAGAACCACATACGAAAAGCTGTTTGACGGCAATTGTCTCCCGCTTATACCGTGTTTGCACCACCGGAGCATTGATACCCTCAATTGCATCCGGCAAGTAGTTGAAGTCGCTCATTAGCAGCCGATGATGCGGGAACCTCGAATTCAGCAGCTCCAGAAACTCCATCGCCTTTGTCGGTATAAACTCCGGTGCCGTCAAGTTTTCCGAAAACCATACTCGCCGCCGTACCGCCCACTTGAACCGATTCCACCCGCCGCTATTCCTGATCGTCTCCACAAACGAATTCGCAATTACATTCCCAAATTCCCGATCATGAGCCGGATTATCAATCCGCCTCCGCAGCTCCAGATACCGTCGCGTCCGCGGCTCCAGCTCTGGTGTGAAAAACTCGTGAAAGTCGCCCTCCCCGTCGATGAGTAGGTACCCTTGCATCGGCTGCTGCGTCTCCAAATCGTACCGTATCATGTCATGTGCAAAGTTGTCAAACACCTCCAGCGCGAGAAAGTAGCACGGATTGGCGACATAGGTGCCAAAATCGAACACGCTGCGATTGATCACCTCCACGTGAGCACCATGTCCGGACTGTTCCACCGCCCGCAACTGCTGCTCTACCATCCGTCGACTGATCTCGATGATTTTAAACTGCGTGCGTACATAGACTTCAGGAACGTGCTCGCGTAGCCAGTCCAGGATGTTGATCATCAACGTGCCGTTTCCTGCGCCCATTTCATACACCATTAGGTCGTACTCCGGATAGAGGTCGATCACATAGTTTTCGTAAAGGTATCTTGCCAGCGCTTCGCCGTAGTATGGCCGGAAGAGCTCAGTGGGTGTGTGCCATAGCTGGCGGAGGTCGTTGGGAGTCTCTGAGTCGAGCTTGTCTTCGAAGTTGATGTACTGCTGTGCGAAAGCTTGCGTGAAGGCGGCATCGTTTTTAAACCGGTGGAATTCGAATGGCCTATCGGTATTGAAAATGACGGCTTCTTTAGAGAAGTACCCGTAGTGAGGGTTGTAAAGTGCATCTAAATGTATACAGAGCCATTGGGGCCACGCATTAGCTTACAAAGAAGAATCATTGACCTCGTCGAGTCATCGCGACTGGAGCGGGGACAGGAATAGATACCGTCAATGTAATCCCGAACCAGCATCTTCACCATCTTCGGCCGCTCCTTCCTTCTCTGCAACGACGCCGCAGTAACCAATGGGGCCCGCTTAAACTCCTCCATCAGGTTCACAGATGGCAGCTTCTCTCGGGGCAGCCATCCTGTGTCCGACACGACGCGAGAGATGTGGGATGTGTGTAGTCGCCGCCGTGGCGGGTGATAAAGACCAAGTGGTCGCGGCGAGGAAGCACGTTGAATTGTCGACCATGGCGTGGTTCGGTGTACGACAGTCGTCTCCGGCGGTCTCCTCCCGCAGGCAGGATGGCGAAAGAGCTGCCGGAACAGGCTGGAAAGGAGCGCCTGTGACGGGTCCATTGGCTGCTGAGGTCGCGCAGCTGCTGGTTGCGTGGGGATTGTCGAATCGAATGGTGGTTTGTTGGTTTAGCGACAGGCCCCACAATTTGCCCGCATTATCGATAGGCGAATATGCAACGGGCGGCGCACTGCCGTCGCTCACGCCCTCCGTCTGCATGAATGCGCCAGGCTTCTATCGATGCACAAAATTGCCCCCGCATATGGCAGTTATTCTTGAATTTTAGATCTAGCGCTAGTGCTCGTAAGCTAATAGGATAAGTACTTAGGTAAGTACTTAGTTACGTCCACTCGAAACTTCCATCATCGCATTCGTTCCGTGGTGCATGAACATGTGCATCTCCAAGAAATTAACAGACATAATTTATTTTGTAAACAAAATATGAGCGCATGATTCGTCCAATATCCAGCCATTACTCCCTATCAAACCTGGTGATGGCTATGTTGAATCTTATCTTACAATAGAATTGAAAGCCGAAGCTAAGGGAGCAATACTCCCGATAGTCTTCTAAATAGGAGAGTACGAAGAAGATTAAAGGAATAAGCCTAGATATGGCACTATATCAATCCCGCATCCAGACGATATGGTGATAGCAGCAGGCCAAAAAAAGAGGTAAAGATGGACCAAGATCTCGCTAGAGAACAGCAGCAACCTGAGAGAGAAATCATAGGATTGATTGGGCCGCATGAAAAAATGAGGTGTGCCCAATCGATCCCGGTTGATACCTAGCTGCCACTGCAGCAGGATATCCCGAGCACAAAACATGATAATGCATAAACACTAGGATTGGTTGAGAAGGGAGATTGAATATAAAATCTCCATAGTGCATCTGAAAGAATGGTCTTGCCAACCAGATCAGGAGAACTAAAACACATCTCCAATTAGCTATTGTAAATACAACCAATGCTCTATTGCTGATCTGACTCACCTTCCAGCGATGACCGCATTGCAAACACTCGCAGAACTGAATAAATGCAATTGAGTTAGCTTCACCTCAAATATTTTTCGGGATATAGCGTATCCTCTTACCGTAGTCATCGGTTCGTCGGCGGATCGAGTCTGAGCCTGACCGTAGGAAACATTGCGCTTACCACACTTCCCGCAGCGCAGCTGATCCGTAACGCTGGTTGGAGCCTTTGCAACCATCGCCTCCTTCATATTCTCCTCTTCAATCTTCTCGTCCTCACGCTTTCTCTCGGCTGATGCCATCTCCTCTGACGTCATCATGGCGAGGCGCAGGGGCTCAATGCGACCCGAAAGGACGTTCCGTCTCAAGTTAGGATTCTTAGGGTCTTTCAGGTTCAAGAAGATTGATCGAAGTTTCTGGCGGTATGGTCCGTCGGTTTTGTTCCCGTGGTTTCGGTATAGATGTTGCTCCGTGTCCTTAGCAAGCTTGAAAACTTCATCCGGAGCTGTGAGGCACAGAGACAAGACCCCAAATCATCAGTCCGGCTCTGCCACAAGGTTATGTAGTTAGGCAAGGGAGCAGTAGACCTACATGCATCAGATCCGATGCACATTCCATCGTATATCATCCCTAACGACTTGTTGCGAACATCCTCGTCATGAATATCGCAGTTGACACCATCTGTATTCCTGTTTCGCTTCATAGGGTCAACAGCAGAGGCGCCACCCTTTCGTACCGATGGAGTAGGAGTGCCCTTGTTAGGAGTATCGCGGCCGGAAGCCCCGTTCATGCTAGACTCCTTCTTCATAGCGACTCCTCCTTTGCTATCACTAGACGGACCAGTCTTTGGCTTGGCACTAACGTCCTTCTTCCACTTGTTGACAATATCCTTTGCGAGTTCGGAGACCGCCTTGTCGGAATGTCCTCGGAGCTTGTTAACGATCATGCCGATTTTTGTCTCCTGTATGAAACCAATTCCCACTTGCTATCAGCATACTCCTGCCTTTAATCTCGCAGATCTTCAGGAAGCCTATGGATGAGAGGGAGCAAACAAGCGTTGAGCAGGTGAGTAATAACCTACACTGCCCATGCAGGTATCCCTCATGCAGGCTCCCCTCTAACAGAGCTTCTCCAACAGGAATTACGACAATTACAACTTGGGACATACCCTCAAAACCTGCTCCGTCGCGACAACCTCGCCCTTCAAGCGCCCCAAGATATCGGTAATATGGCTAGATGGCAGCTTGTCACGAACGGCCTTATCCAGGTTCGCACCGTGGATTTTGATGTCCTTCGCCTCCATGCCCGGCATCTTGTCGGATTTCGTCCAATATCGGTTCGGCTGCGCGAATGAGGGTTTTTGGGAGAAGAAATCGGATGTTTGGTTTCCAGATAAATGGTTATACGTGGGTTCGTTCTAGAGGGAGCCGGTGGTTGCAGGATTTGAATTTCGCTCAGGAGACTTTTGCCTGCGAGGCTTGAGGCGCGACTGCGTCAGTGGGCCACAGGAATTAGTCAGAGGCCTCGTGAGGCGGGTTCGACAGAAAACAGCAGGTGCGAAAAGTGTTTCAAGGCCGAAATTAATGTCGCGAGGTCAATGTGCAAGCTCAGTCGGTGGCGCGATCGTGAGATGGGGGGAGAGGTGGGAAAGGACAGACGGGAATGATGGGCGACGGCGATGGCGATGAAGCTAGGCTGGTCAATTTTGTGTGAAGGCCGTAAACTCGCTCAAAACTACCAGCGCCCAGATGTCGCGTGTCTGGCTAAACTGCAACGCACCCAGCGTATCCGACTGCCGCTTTCTACGTCAAGTCAAACACGGCCAGCGAATCGGGCTTACAAGCTATAAAACAGAACGGGGAGATGGATAGAACTATTTGGGCAAAAGGCAAATACCATGTATGCATGGCATGACTTGCATTTTTCGCTATACATCTGTCTTGTGCAATAATTCGTCGGAAACCACCTGCTTCGCCCAAAACGCTCACGCAACGGATCGCTATCGCGCTCGCTATCTCGACGTAAATTACCTACGGAGCATGGATGACATGACCTCGGAATGGGCAGCCCGATCCCTGCTCACCTCTTGCAGGCTTGTCACACTTCTTAGATCGTTGACAACATCCTTAGCTGCGAGTTTGGACAACAGTTAGCAATGCTAGCAATCGCGACGCGCTGAGAAATCATTATTAGTTACCTTTCCCAAAGTAAACCTCCTCTACAAGTCTACTGTTAGCGATAAATCCTTCTATCAAAACACTACACCGACATTGCCAAATCAGAGAGGGCTACTTACGCAACAAGTTTCTCATCTTGAGCTCCATATCTTCCACTAGCCTTCCAATGTTGACAATATGCGAATTGTCATCATCGACAGGAAGGTCTGACTCGACCTGCCGCGTCATATTACCACTCAAATCCATCTTCCCAAGGGATTCCTCGTTGCTGTCCATATTCAGAATAACGGTGCTCGTAAGCTTGTAGTGTGCCGTTCGAGCCCGATCAAGGGCTTCAAACACGTGTATTGAGTCCCATGTTCCTTGGTTCTTCGAAGTGGCGGTGGATGCTGCCAAAATATCAAGTTCTTGTCAGTCTCTTGTAGCTCCCCTAGACGCGTGAAATCACGGGCCGTACATACATTTCTTCAGCAACACGACTCCAGCGAACCCATCATCCAGATTCCAAAAGTAGACGCTCGAAACACCGCCTTCGTAATACCTATCAGACACCATGGACGCATTAGTGGCCTCTTACTCACTCAGACCTCATGGTGAATTCCGGAGCCCAAAAGAAACGGAATGAAACTTGACTCACAGTTCTCTATAAACATCAAAGGCTTCGTTCGCTGCAACCTCCATCTTCCTAACCTTCTCGCTCGGCACTGTCCCATCCGCTATTGGAGGGTCGAACTCATTGCTCCATGGTGATCTGTAGCTGTCCCCGTCACGGTTGTAATCACAGAGAAGATAATCTCTCCCGCTCCTCTTGCATCGCTTTATCTGTAGAGGCTGGTCGACTGAGGAGAGGAGGTCTTCTGTTAGGTCCGGAACCAAGCCGATTAAGGCATTGAGGTTCGTCGTGATGTTCTTGGGGTTGAGGCGACGGAGGAGATCGCTGTGAGCCGGTGGTGTCTGATTAGTGGAACGGGGCTGTTGAGCCAGTGTACTGTTCGCAGCAACTTACAGGGCAGAATCGAATGGGTCAGCCATGGCGAGCTTGAGGTCCGTTGAAAGGGATAGCTGTGGAGTTGTAAGTGGGGGTCTGTGAGGGAGCACACTAAGCTCTGGCGCCGACAACAGCTTATCGCCAAGAATGCCCCTCTCCAACGCGCTAGACTTGTTGGAATTTGCCCGCCGACGTCTGACGACTACGAGACGAGATTAACGACCGCTGTTTTTGATGTAGGCGTAGCAGAATGCGATACGACTGAACGCCTAGTTTATTGTCACTATCTAACAGGATTTCGCTTTTCAAAAGAAAGCTGTGGCATCTTGCAAAAACCACAAATCCTCCCTCAACATGTCTTCTGATGTGCCTGCTCTACCCGCTAGCTCCTTCCTCCTCCCTACTCCTAATGTCACCCATCTCCCTAAGAGCTTCCCGTCCAAAATAGCTCTCATTGGCTCAGAACTAAGGTTCTTAAACTTTCCAGCCCTGTAAGCCCTCGGATTCAGCCCGGCCACGTGCTCACCAGTGTTTGTTATCTGCCCTTGTATGACATTGAGACGACGATACATCGATTCTGGAATGGACAAGACCGTACCAAACGCTCCAGTCATCGTACAAAACATGCAAAGGTACTCGGTTTCCTCTTCTTCTTCTTCTTCCCCCTCATCCATATCGTCGTCGTCCGTCTCTGTGAAAAGGCTTTTCTTCCTCGGTAAAACGCAGATCGATTTAATTTCATGCCCACAATAGATTTCTCCTTTGGGGAGTAACCTTGTACCATGGATAGACCCCGGGTCTATATATGCAATTTATTAGCTAATCAGCATTGTCAAAATATTGGTGCCTAGCTTCTGACTTACTTTCTGGATCGTATTGTAGAACGTGAACGTTCGACTGAGCATCTGCCACGACAAAGTAGCAGCTATTACCGACGGGCAGAAAGTCCCCAGCCGTAATAGACAGTTGCCTCGGATCTTTCCCAAATAGTATCATCTTGTACGGTTCCTCAGAAAAACCTACGAAGGATACTCCCTTGAGGACATCACCAAACATAGCCATTTTATCCAGTGTCTTCGCTACAGTCGTATGCATGTTCATATCCATGAATGCAACAGGCAGCAAGGACCCATCCTCCTTCAGGCCTCTAATCATGCATTTCTGGCCGTGTGTGATGAGCAGGTAGCCATCCAGTCCTGCCAAGGTACTCACAATGCCCTTAACTTCTTCTCTAGCAATCAGTTTGAACTTCTTGCCCGTCTCCGGCTTCCCAATTTCCGGAACGACGTCGATGACGTCGAAAACGTACACTGCGCCCCGAGCCGGCGAGTTTTCGCCTCTCAACAGGCCGGTACCGACGGCTATCAGTATCTTACGCTCTTTGGTTACCTCTGAGACTTCGAGTTCTACCGCCTTCACAACGAAAGGCACTTCATGCAGCGGAAATTCGTATCTAATTCCAATCGCTATGATTAGTACATCTCTTTAAGCACGATATCAGAATACGAACAACAAACCTATCAGTAGTTGTCCACGTCAATGGTGAGATCATAACAAGGTGACCCGCTTCGATGTCCGGCAGCATAGTCTCGTCGATATAACCCTCTTCCATTTGGTAATCCTCATCATCGATATCCGGCTTGGCAGTGCTAATAACCGAAACCGCATAGACACCCTTAGGTCCATAATACGCCAACGACAAAGGAGTCCTTTCAAGTGGGATCTGATGTGATAACCAAGTGTGTTCGAATGATAGCTGAGGTAGGTGGCATACACGGGCCGTACCCTATGTCCTATGAGTTAGTAACCCTTATCATATACTTTAGTAGCACGAGATTTACCTTAGCATCAATATATAGGAAACCCCTCTCAGTCTCCTTCGTATGGAACGGACTCAAGCTGCGAACTGTTCCACCCTGTAGTTTATATAGTTTTGGGAGACTCTTCGAAGATTTAGTAATAAAGGTTGGAGTATCCCCTGACATGAAAGCGACGCCGTAGCCTCCCAGGTCATCTATTTTAACCAGCGGGCCACTTGGAGTCTTCTCGGAGAGACTGATCGTTGGCAGCACCGTATTATATACCTTCCTGAAGCATATTCCATTACTAATGAAAGGTTCGAAGATGACAATATCGTCTCGCTTCGTTTTGACCTTAAATGCTAGTTAGTGATGTAATGTATTGACGCCTTTGAATAGACAGGGCCTTGCAAGCTTACTATTAAGTAAGGGGATCTGCTGATATTATCCCCTAGATCTGTTACAATGATTTCTTCAATCTCATCTCTTGCAGTATGGAATCTTAATGCCGCTTCGTCCGGACTAACAAGCTGCAAACTCATATCAAAATGTTCCAAAGACGCTTTTTGCTCAAAGTTTGGCAAACTAAAAATCTATAGCACCCAGACACACGTTACTGTCAATTGCTAGGAAGGATATTCTTGTTAGAACTTACTTGCAAGGTTCCGTCCTCAGTTAAGAGGAAACATAAGACTTCCGAATTTGCATCGGCCCCAAAAACCTCACCAGTTGATCTATACAGACAACCGTTGGTGTACTTAGTATTCTGTACGAAGCTCGTTAGCTATCCACTGGCGAAGCAGATGAGTGACCAATAGGCGGAGTTGTGAGTTACCTTGACGATATCCGGCCTATCTAGCCGTTCTAACTCAAGCGTTCGTTGGTGACACTGGTCAACGGAAATGGACGAGTCGCCACATATCAGAAGCATATAAGGGTCCGCAAAGCTTGCCGATATAATGTGCGGTCCTCCATCCGGTTCTTCGTCATTCGTTGATATGATCTGAATGAGTTGCAAGTCTAATCACACCACCTGAATCAGAAACAGAACCACCTACAAAATCATAGTATCTACATGGTCGATGATGAAAAGGGTGAATAACCATCGAGATGATGGGAATTGGAAAATGGAATTGATTGTCTTGTCTAGGGTACAGACCACTATCATAGACCTTCACATTGGTTTCACAGACTTGTGCCATTCGCAAACCCTCTTGAAAGGTACCGAACTCGAGCGTCGGGCACACTTCAGTAGTCTCAACTTCGGTGTCTTTCAAAGGTTCAAACTCTGCCCCAACTCTATAAACCAGAGTTTCGGAGGCGTTGGATGCAAAGAGGTACGTGCTGTAATCTTCTGTTGCACCAATCTGTTCTTCATACCCTTTGCTTACCGATGACGGGATCGCAGATTGCCCTTTCTTCATCTGTTTAGAATGAACTGCCCAAAGACGTTGGCAATCCTTGAAGTCAAAATTTGCAGAGACTCGAGGTGATATTGCTGTGTTGAAGACCGTTACCGCACCCTCAACACCTCTCCCTGTTGTTGTCATCAGTTCTAGCTCCGACAATACTCCTTGGTGAAGCTTGAGCTTATCGGGAGCTGTAGCAGGTCGCCCAAAAGCCATCTCCCGGCAAGGTCCAACGTTCTGTAGACGATCGTGCCGTCGGAACAAGTACTCGCCAGTTGGTCCACGAGACAAGTTACTAGTCGAAGCTTTCCTTGGAGTTATTGGGGTAATGGATGAGTCTCCATAAAGATCGTCTTCGTCATCTTCTGCCACGGCATCCTCGACGTCTCTTTCGAACTTGACTTCCGATTTCTGAGACAGTGATACTTTTTCACCTTTCCGCTTGTATCCCCAGAGCACAGCATCTGCGTCAAGCGAGCCGAGGAAGAGTCGTCGATTGCCAATATCCACAAGGGTCTCGCAGGGGGCGGACATAAATGGATACCCATCTTTGGTAGGTACCCTGCGGACAAATAAGCTGCTTATGCTTCGGCCTTCGGCTTTGAATGAGAGTATCACAAATTCTCCTGCTATTGTAGCGAGCAGGATATCCCCATTTTCGTTCGGTAACGGAACCGCTAGGCAAGCTTCTAGGTTCAACTCAAGGTCAGATTGGTCCGTCATGCTAAACGCAGAGTATTGTTGGGCATAGCTGTTGATTGCGACAGCTGACATCTTCCCGGCTTGGTCGACATGAATGATCTCGTGCTCTCCCAGAAGTAGTGTTCCACCGATTGGAGGAGGTAACGCAATCGCTTTGAATATATCAAATGGCAAGTTTTTAGCTGACATGATCGAAGTGGAGGCTCTTTGGTCTAGGTCGAGGGTGACCACAATAAAATGGGTGGGATCCTTCCTTTTCTCCAACATGCCAACGGAACTTTGCTGCGGTTGGTAGACGATCCCAAAGGTAGGTTCTCGGTATTCATGTAGGAACACTATGTCAATAATGTGCTCAACAGCTTCATCGAGCTGCGACGCACTTAAGACGAAAGAAGCATGATATGGCGTGTCCGACGGTTTCCCCTCTGCGGTATTATCTTTCATCTCCACATCCTTTTTAGAGGCGTCGTTGTCGTCACCATCATCTTCTAGATCGTATTGAAAGGAGTCATTGTCTGGTATTTCTAAGTCCTCGTCTTCCTTCTGCCGGAATGGGAGAATGGCGACTAGATCTTGATTGAATTTGAAAGCAGCGCATCTGCTCTTGGGATCGGATATGAGATAGTTGACGGGCGACTCAGGTATAACAGGCGATTTGAACTCATCACCTTCGTAGTAGTGCAAACTGATAGTTGATATCGAATGCACTGACGGGTCCCATTCCAAGAGCGAAAGCTTGGCTGAGTCGAAGGATACCAACAAGCAGTCTCCACCGCTTTTACTGGTAGGTATTCGAATCTTGACCATCGATGTAACGCTGCCGTATAGATGGTACTGGGTTACGAGAACAAGTTTGGTCGTTTTCTCGATAGTCTCTCGCTGTAGGTGCATGCCACTTTCCACTGCGAACGAGTCCTCATGATCGCGGCCTTCATAAACGCGCCTGTCGCTACCACCCTCAGGGTCCCCGGTTTCGTCCAGCGTAAGCTCGGCATCAGCGTCCTCATACTCAACAAGACGAAATATCTGTAAGAGTGATGTTTTCGCGACCACTAGATTTCGCTCCGTTGGAGATATGAAGTTGAGCGCGAGGGCGTTGTTGACGGCCGTGGGGTCCGTGATTTCGGTGTAAACCTGCATGCTGCCCATTGTCGCGAATCACGAGAGGGCTGTCGTTTCCAGATGCCTACAGCAAGCTTGTTAGATTGGAGGTCGACGCCAGCTTCTTCATTCCATGAGCATGCTGTGAGACGCGATGTCGGTTGCTTGGTTGCTTGGTTAAGTGGTTGCTTGGTGGTGGTTCGAATTTGAGCTAGGGACTCAACACACTTCGCGCGACACCGACACAGTTCAGTCGTCGGACTCTTTCGTACATCTACCTGTACGTTTCGAGTACCTGTAAGCTCTGGGGTACTCTACTCCGGCTAGCACTCTTCCTCCCGCGACACGAACGTTTGATTTGCAAACTCGACAATCCTAGATTGTGGGGTTCCGAGAATACCGCGATTCAGCTTCAGAACCCCCCGCAATTGAGCATGTGGGCTACACACACATTCACCAACCGTCCTCGATCACTGCACCGCCGTCGCCCCGCAACTAAGTCCAGAGGCGAATCTCTTGTATCGATACGCGCACTCCAGTCGAGTCTCTGGCGCTCGGCCACGTTCCGGCACGATGCATTTGCATGGGTCCCGGAATCGTCGTCATCGTTCGGCAAACAGTGACGTCTGTCGCGTCCCCCAAAACACAACTTGAATAATGAATCCTTTCCCATTTCAACCACCTCCGTCTTTGACAGACAGAGGAAACCCAGAACCCCACTATCGCGACGACAATATCTTTTCAAGGAGTCTCTATCCGACAGTTTCAAGATCACCTCTACAGTCTCAGGAGCCCACCGGCTAGCCTTTTTGCGATGGCGTTGCTGCAAACATCGCTCATCTGGGTCACTGGCGTTATCGCCCTGGTCATCCTTGTTGGCGTGGCCATAACTTTTGTCGCCATATACAGTTCTCCAAGGGAGCGTAGTTTCTTCGTATCCGTCATCACTGTCGTCTCGCTCACATCGCTACTCGCAACCGTCTGCCTCTTGCCTATTGACATCGCTCTTGTCTCCGCGACGACTGATCCCACCACCGGCACTAAGAAGAAATGGGCAGATCCGGAGACGGTAAACGGTATCCTACTAAGTTTGAAAGTAGTATATTATATACTATATTCTTTGGATGCATTCATGTGCCTTTTGGCAATGCCATTTGCCTACTTCTGGTAAGGACCATATACCCCCAGCCTTCGAAACTCTAGCCTCCGCTGACAACCCCCTGTGTAGGTATGAAGAGTGGGATATCGACTCTACGACTGGATCTCGCATCAAGGGCGCCTTCAAATACACAACGGTATTCGCTCTTCTCATGCTCGTACTCTTCCTTGTTGGATTCTTTATCCCAGTTGCCGCCCAAAGATCCGGACATGAGCATTACGATCTCGACTTCTTCAAGCGACTTCTCCTCGAAAATCGTGGAGAGCGAGCCCTGACATTCATCGTCGGCGTCCTCTTATGCCTCGGAACCATCCTATACTGCCTATACACCGCACCAGGCCTTGCACTCTTCCCAGTCTCGCTCATCAAATCGATACCCGCTATTTCGATCACATCAGCCGAAGAAGCCCGTGATGCGTTGGCAATCAACAGGGAGCGACAGCGAATCATCGAGGCCAAGAATGCTGGAGGTAATGGGCTTAGCCCGAAGGAGAGAAGAGAACTTGACAATCTACAAAGAGAAGAAAGAACATTGACCAGGAAGCAAAGGCTTGCGGATGAGGGCAAAAATAAATGGTGGTTGAAGGCTCAGGCTGCACTAAGACCCTTTAAATTAATTATTGGTCTGCTGTTGCTGGCCATCTCAACTTTGCTGGTGGCTTCGATGCTGGTAACTGGGTAAATATATCATTCATGTTCACACAGGCAGGGTAATCCATCAGCTAACACTAGTCATAAAGCATCGACAAGATCAAGTTTTCGAAATGCGGTGCAAAATGCGGCTACATCCTTTCCGACGTCAATATTTTCAACCCTATTAACTGGATCTTTGTTCAGTCTTCGAAAGTCTTCCCAGTTGACTACATCATTGCCCTCCTCCTCGTCCTCTTATTCTTCGTATCCACCGTGATCGGCCTCGCCTACATCGGTATCCGCTTCCTATGGATCACTATTTTCAAAATCCGCAACGGTCACACAAAACCACAAGCCTTGCTCCTGGGCACCACGCTGTTGACCTTATCCGTACTGGCGATAAACTATGGCCTGACAATGTTTGTAGCGCCGCAGTATTCGCACTTCGGCGGCCAGAAGTATTGCACGTGGCCAATGAATGAGCCAAACGTCATCCGCGACTGCACCAATCATCCGGACCATCTATTCTCTTGTTCTGCAAGCGCTACTGGCCCAGCTGCGGACGTATGCACGCCTACCGTTGTCTCGACATTCATCAACAGGATCACACTGAACTATCCGTTCTTTGGCGTGTTTGCCTTCTGGGCGCAGTTCGTGTTTATCGGGCTCTTTTTAATCACGGCAGTGACGGCCCTAGTTAGAACACCAAAGATGGACTTTGAGAGCCAATTGGATGACGAGGATGAAGCGGAAGAGGAGAGTTTGCTAGGGGCTACTGGAAATAGGTTCAGGGGAGCATGGGAAGATGTGAGGGGCACGACCAACCGGAGAAATAGTTAAACTAGGAATGAGGAGGTATAGTATCAGAGGTCTTATATTTGCATCCTGTGTTTCTCCTACAAAACCGGTTCTATATTGTTTTTATTTTATTTTTTTGCCTTTCACCATGGCGTTATATCTTTTGAGATGCGTATTCTGCCAGGCTGCGCATCTACCAACGGGTTTGGAACAAGCATATTGATTATGCATTCTTGTGTGTTTTTTTGATTGTTCTCCGTGGAATTTTAACATCAGATTGAGTTTATTGATATCTTTCCGGCCTTAATATGAGATTAAGCACGAGTTTGGGGTTGGTGTGACAGCATTATATGTACATGTACTTACCTAGGTATTCATCTACAATTTTACACTATCAACCAAGTCAACCACGCTTTTCTCTTTAGCACACACCCGCCAGCATTAACTTTTATTGACAGTCTGATTCCAGGGCTACTAGGCCTGGTTCAAATACACTCGGAGATCGAGCAACGCATTATTCCCAACAATCCGACATGTAAGCTGAATAACACAACAATCTCCTTTCGTGTATATACTCAGCGTATCTCAAGCTCTCGGGTTGAAGAGTCCTGCCTCTCCCCATGCATTATCCCGTACGTGTAAGTAAACCCTCTGATAGAAAAGCAGTCGCCATCCGGCCTCAGAACCAATGGGTAAGTGCTCCCGAGCGGAATAGACACAACGTCACCCGGCCTGGTCGGAGAGTCACAGCATCCCACCAACCCATCCTCGGTGATGAAGAAGCTTGAATCAGGGTATGTAAAATCCCACACCGGTTTCCCAAATAGAAGTCCGTTAGCATTGCTCGATTCTTCCGAGAGATCTGCCGGGATGTATTTCTGATATGTTTCCTCATCAAGCACTATCTTCAAGTAGGCGGCGAAGTTGTGTAGTAGATAATCCTCTGTAGCAGGGATACTCGTCTCATTCAATCCAAAGGAGAATGAATTGGCAACAGCGTTGATTACACCTCTGTCAAGAGGCACTGGACAATATAGTCCCTCCTGTATCACTTCTAACACCTCCTTCCAAGCTTCCTTCAATGTCGCCTTCCCTTCATCAGAAGCAAGGATTGTAGTACCGAAGTATCTTTCGTTGTAAGGTTGCGCGACTTTGATAGTCCCCGCAATGAATCCATTCAAAGAAAGAGCATTCGTGGATTTTTCAATGCTCCAGATAGCCTTGCTATCTCCCGCTGGTTTCCATGGAACACGGTTGCCAAATCGAAATGGATTCCGGAATAGCATGGGGATATTCCACGATGGGATCCACGAAGGGTTCTCCTTACCCGTGACATAGAGCAGGACATCAGTGTTCTCAAAGTTAGTCAAGGCAGCCTCGACAGAATCTCGGTAAACTTCAAGAACCGTTTTGTCGTAATTGGGTGCGATAATTTCAGCGCCTTTCGAAAACTTCATCAAACCTCGCAGACCATAAATTACATCCTTGGGTTCGGTAGTCTCGTAGTTCGACGCCAGGTACAGCATAAACAACCAATTCTCAGGACGCTTGAGTTCCGTAGTAGTGGCGGCCCACCAAACGTTGGTACGGCTGAAACCCCATCTTTTCGAGAAATCGGTTTCCATTATGATGTATCCAGCAACCGCCTCTACCAGATCCCACTCGATGGTTTCGGAGCCACAAAAGGCGATCCGCTCCCGATTAGCGTTGACCTCCTGGATGACCCAAACCCGAGTAAAGTATGGAAACGAATAGAACCAGGCGAGTAGTTTCCACATATCCTCAGTGCTAAATTCACATTTGTCGGGTACGGGAAGTGTATTGCGATGTTTGAATACGACTTCGGTTATATTATCTATCTTCTTGAGTTCCTCCGCTGTGATATTTAATTCTTTGCAGAGGAAGGATGAGACCGTTCTAACACATTCAATCGCCGGCGCTGCTTTGCGGTCTTCAGTGTCTGGGCCAAGCCACGATAGAACTGTCTGTGAATGTTCGTAGATTTTCTTCATCTGCATGATTTGTTTTCCTTTTTCATCATTGTGACTCTGGTCAATACTTCAATCACAAGTATGAGGAGTATTACCAAGATCAAGTTAGCATCGCACGCAGTCAAACGGCATATAGATCGAGAACCACCCATATTTAAGTAACTAGGTCGAAGAGCACAAATTCGATTACTTACCAAATGACATCTGCCCACAGAAACCTTGTCTGGTCTTCATAACGAAGATGGCTGATTGCCATATGCAAACTTCGCGTTATGTCCAGTCTTTTCCTGTCAACAATGATTGGATTCTTGAGTGACGCATCTCCCCAAGCGTAGGAGATTGCCTCGTACTTTAGAGGATTCTCCCAGCCGGTCACATGGAGCCGGCAATGGATAGGGCTATCCTTCTCCCCGGGCAACACCTCGAAGATCCGGAAGTCTGTGTCGTTAGGCAGTCTTTGGAATAGATACTGAGCCTCGGGAAATATTTGAGATTCGTCCATCTTGAATCGTTGATAGATGTATATGGAATCTCGACCTGTAAATTGGTATCTCAATTGCTGGTGGAGGCTAAACTCTTCAGGTTCTACAACCGACTTAACAAGTTTTCGAATTACTAGGCTGACTGTTAACCCTTCTATTCTATGTACGAAGTACACAGATATATAATACGGTATTTGGGTTTCTGTCAATCCACCTCAGGCCCTCTACAAGGCGGTCAAAAATGGCCTGCAGCCGGCCAAGAGTTTGAAAATATCCTTGTAAGCTACGTAAGGCTCTGTGCCTCATTCAAGCATGCAAGCTGTGATTTATTAGATGCCCGTACAGGTAGATAATTTTTGTAACCATTAGAAAAATTTCTGTCACATGTGCATCTGCAGGATCTAATATGTATTGGCCTGGCACAGTCCGGTGGGCGCTTATCGCCGTATCGACATTGACAGCATCCATTTTCGGGTCATAGTGTCGACGAACCTCCCTAACCAATCGAATCCTGCGTCGGACAAAACCAGCCCCACAACCCCGCCTCTCGACGCCCGTCCCCACTTCGTCAGGTAATCCAAAGGCTGTCTAGATAAGCTGTGAACTTCCAAGCCTAGTTACGTGTTAGACTAATAACTTTGCCGGCCCATCAATTAACAAACCCTACGTACGTCGCAAACCCGCGATTCGATTCCAAAGCTCAAACAGGCGTTACAATGTCCAACATAATCGCTAGCGCTCCGGTGCGATTCAAGCTAGTGTTTTTTGTTCCGATGGCTGCTCTTGAAGCATGCAAGACGGCTGTGTTCGCTGCGGGAGCGGGACGCTACCCCGGGCCCGGGAACTATACCGAATGCGCTTGGGTTTCTGTTGGTACTGGCCAGTTCCGCCCAGGAGATGCCGCAAATCCTCACATCGGAGAGGTTGGAAAGCTGGAAAAGGTTGAAGAAGCCAGAGTAGAGACGCTGTGTATGGATGCAGAGATTGCTCGAAAGGCTGTCCAAGCGCTGAAGAGGCAAGTAGTCTTCATGATCCCCAGGTCTGGAAGGGCCTGCAAATATTGGATCCAACATTTTAACCCTTGAATCTACCTATAGCGCACATCCATACGAAGAACCCGCCTATGATGTAATAAAAGTGGAGGAATTCTAAGAGAAACCGCAATTTGAAAACGGGGGTACTACGTACTCTAAAGTGTATACGCCTAGACAAAAACTTGTGATACTCGAGCGCTATGAATATGCGTTAAATATAAACATACCACTTTTCAGTTGTCATAGCGCTATAAATTATGGATTTGTCCGCCCCGTGAAGCTGTACAACCTGGACCGACGGACCCAGGTTTATGTTTACAGGGTCCGTTAGCTAGGCGTTCTTACAGGGCTATAAACAGTCACGGACAATCGTTATTTTGTAGTTATATTGACCATTTACTCTTGAAATGTATATGTATATCATGCGGCCGCGGCCCACTCAGCCTCGTACCTAGATCCTAACGATGGGATATGTATTGAGAGGACCCCAGCTGCCCAGGATAGAGCGTTGTCTTTGGTAGGTTTGCTGCCGTCCCAAAGCAAATCTTCATATAGTAATCTCCTTGTGCATGCGCTCCGCCCTTGTGCTTCCCGAGAATCGAATCAGGCATCAGGCGCGCCCCACAGAACTAAAGACTACAATAAACATATACATCTTTCGCTTTTAGGCTCAGAGCGTGATACATTACCAACTCTTGCTCTTTGAGCTCAGCCTATAAACAGTTAACAATAATGCCAGCTTTGGCCCTAGTCTTCTAAGCTAAGCACTGGCTCCACGCCAACTCTAAGAGTCTCCACGGTCCACACTTATTACCAGCGTATAATCAGCGACCAATTGGCTCAGAACAGAAAGCGGGTGAGTTATCGAACTAGTAGTCTAAATGCATAGTGGCTAGGCCACCACTTAAACCAGTCATCTGGGTCACTAGACACATGATGCCACGAGCCACCAGCATTGTCCTCACCGGCGACGCACCAGTCGATGTATTTATATATCCGGCGCTCCCAGGGGAAAATCCTGGAAACAAATTTAAACACATGCCACAAACTTGTCGGCACAGCAATGGCATCACTTTGATTCAGCAGCTTCTACAGCATGTCGCAGCAGAATACAATCTCGAGATCTATGGATCATTGGATAGTCGACATCAAGGTTCTAGTCGACCACTGCATAGGTCCACATCTACATCCGAGCGTTCGATTCTTGAGTTTGAACTCCATGACAGCAGCAAACCACCTTCCCGGACGTTGAAACTGAACCGTGTACAACGTCTTGACTACCAGCCTTTATGGCAAGTTCCACGATCTATTCCGGCAAGCTGGAACCACCAAGCGGACATATTGGTTTTCCAGGATGCAGAAGGCTTTTTCAGTAATAACGAAGATGCGGTGGGCTTCTTGCGCAAGGCTCAGCCAAAACTTCTGATATACAATATGTTACTTCCCCTTGCCCGCGGGAATATCTGGGAGGCTATTCGCAACGGCCCTTTCGCATCAGATGGCACGCAAGACCCGGAAAGGCTGGTGGTAATTGTCAGCGCCAACGACCTTCGTGCAGAGGGTATTCAGCTGTCATATGGCCTATCGTGGGAGAAGACTTGCGAAGATTTCGTCGAGCAACTTGGCTCTGTCGGAAAGCTAGTTACTTTAGTAACTTGCGCACACCTCATTGTTCTTTTTGGCTGCGATGGGGTCATATATCACCGCGGCAGACAAATGAATAGCCCAAAGTTGTATTTTGATCCAAGGTGTACTGAAGGTGAATTTCTTAGGCAAAACTTGGGAGAGGTACCTGGCCTGACTGAGGCCTTTGTTGCTGGCTTGATCACTGGTCTTAGGATATCACACCAGTACCAGCTCGAAGAAGCCATCGAGCTTGGCCTAGCTGCAGCGAGGAAGCTTGCCCACTCTGGAGTCAACCTCGGTTCGACGCCGGGTGATAAACCTGAGTATCTGGTACACAAGGTTATGGGCGAGTCTAATCTCTCGCAGAGTATCTTAAAATTCAAGATACCGTCAGACATCATTGGCAGCGGCGCCGATCACGACTGGTCGATATTAGATCGCATTGTTGGTGATCCCGCACAAGTAGCACGAGACATCGTCAAAATGGGCGCCAGCTCCTCTAGTGCAAGAGGGATTCCTGTGGCTCAATTTGGCCGTTTAGTGCTCGTCGACCGCCAGGAGATTGAGTCTTTTCGTATAATATCGAATATTGTGCGAGATTATATCGACATTCCGCAAACCAAACCGATAAGCATCGCCTTGTTTGGAACCAGGGGTTCTGGGAAATCGTTCGCTGCTATGCAGCTAGGCAAGGCTCTATTAAACAACCAGAAGGTTTCAGAGTTTTATATGGATCTTACGCAAGTAGCAAGTCCTAGCGAACTCACGCCGATGTTCAACTCTATCCGTGATAGTAATCTTGAAGGTAGCTTCCCCCTCGTTTACATCGATGGGTTCGATATCCCAGTTCCGGGATCTCAGAGCTTCTGGTTATTCCACCTTCTTACCCCGATGCTCAATGGTCGGTTCTTGGATAATAGTGTTAGTCGACCTATTGGACGGGCGATATTCTTCCTCGGTGCCACAAATTTTAAAACTTACGAGAGCTTTCGAAATCACATTGGAGGAGTGGCGAGCAGCTCGAGAGGTGGCTCCTCCGGCTATTTTGAAGAATTTTTAGGATGCCTTCATGGTTTCGTGAACATGCTTGGCCCCGATTGTGTCGATGCCAATGACAGGCTTTATCCAGTACGCCGAGCAGTAATCCTTCGTGCACTCCTTGGAGAACGTGCACCAGAATTGAAGGTCAATGGAAACATATCGATCGACGATGGGGTCTTAGATGGATTACTATTAGTGCCTTCATATCGGCAGGGTATTAGATCATTGAAGTCTATAATCGCGATGAGCAGGCTCAATGGAAGCAACCACTTTGGGAGGGCCGCCTTGCCACCTGCAAACCAGCTAGAGTTACATGTTGACTATGTAGGCTTTGCGGGATACCTGGACGGCCATATCCTTTCAGTGTCTATCAGAGAGGAATTAGCAGCCAAGATTCATGATGTTTACGTTCGAACGGTATTCTCTATGGGGCTTGAAACCGAAGACAACAGGCAGAATGATAACTACCAGCCGTGGAACCGACTAACAGAAGAGCTCAAGGAGTCCAATAGAGCGCATGCTGACGACATACCTCGAAAGCTTCGTCTAATATCATGCTTTCTTTCTGAAATACAGGATCACAGACACCGGGAACCGATCAAAGAGTTCGCTCCTCATGAAGTAGAGAGGTTGGCCCGAAAGGAGCACGAGAGATGGAACGCCGAACGTTTGCAGAAACAGTGGACGCTTGGAGAAAGGAATGATTCTCAGCGGAAAAGCTCTTTTCTCGTAACGTGGGACGACCTTGACCCGAAGTATCAAGAGGTTGATCGAGTACTGGTGACATCTTATCCAAACATCCTCCCTGAAGACTACCAAATCTACCGCATGGGCAACATTTCGAATTCTTAAAAACCCCCAAGTTCCTTACTCCTCATGTACTTGTACACACCCCTATATGTTTGTAGTTACAGCATTGACTTCAAAAAAGGTATCAAAGAGTATGCATGCAGTAAAATAACAAAACTGGCTAAAAAAAAAGAAAACTGCAGAGAACAAATTATCAGTTGGGTATCATATATGCATTTAGGAGTGATCAGTGCAAAACAGTCACGTCTCTATCCAGCCCAGCCTTCAACTCAAGCGCTTTTGATATATAACTTTTCCGGATCCGCGATCGATCTTTTTCTATAGTAGTCGTTCTCGCCCCACCATGACCACGTAACCCAGATAGTCATGACTATCAGGGTTAAAGGGACTGTGATTGCAAAATACACCCAGAGGTGTTTGGAAACTACCACCGAACCGTCGACGTCCCAGTTGAACATTGACATGCTGAAGATAGCCTTTAACGGCAGTTAGCAAAGCCCCACCGGGACGGACTGATATAACAATGATAATTGAAACTCACTGCAACGAAAGTTCCTGGCAGGAATAGCAGCGTAATAATCGCTATGGTTTTCATGAAGGAGCTGTCGCGACGAGCCGCATCCGCTGCCAACCCCGAGTTGTGGGCGATCTAAATGACATTTTACCGATCAGAGTACATATTTTCATCGAGAGTCCGAGGACTTGTCTGGTTAAACGCACCGTTATGTTGATTTTGCCATCAATCTATTATTCAAGGTTGGACGTCAAATCAGTATATAATGCATCTCAGCAAATTGCAAATTCGTTCGGCCAGAGAAGATTTGAAATGCGACCCACCATTGCGTGCTGGAATCTAAGCTTCTCAGGCACTGTGTCTAAGTCATGCCGCAAGGTACTGGAGAGATCGCTTTGGGTGTGAACGTGCTGTCGCAACCTTTGCGAGTATGTAGCCAGCTCATCTCGACTTTTCCGTTTTTCGATGGCTTGGAAGCATTGTAAGAGCTTTGCTCCGAAATCTTGTTCAAAGGTCCATCGCCGGTGCAGCATAAGATGCTCCTTCTCTAATTGAAATAGAGAGCTCCGTATTTCCTCCAGGCGATTAATCTTGTCGAACACAGGTGCCTCGGAGATCAACTTCTCGTCTTGATTCAGTATTCTCTCCGTCAAGAAGTTGACATGGTCTCTTGTCTGTTCAACTTGCCATTGGAGAAGGGAGACAGGCAGGAACATGAAGTCCGGGGAGAGCGGGGGTAGGAAGTCCGATGGGAATGGCATGCTGCACATCAACTTCTCTAGGTCGACGTTCGGATCCGCGAAGACAAGGCAAACCCAGTCCGCATCGCTCTTCAGTCGCCCATTGTTTAATTCTGTAAGGGCTAAGCTGAAAAATGGTAGTCCATCTTTTGGAGTTTGCACAATGAGGCCTAGGCAGTGGTGGGTGTTATGTGAGCATTTTTTATAAGCAATCGCAGACTGAAGCCAGAAGGCCATGCGAAGCAGCGCAACTTACTAATGGAATTTTCCGCTTCTACAACCGTCGTGCCCGTAGTACCCTTTTCAACGTAATATTTGAATTCATCTCCGATCCAGTGCGCTTCCTCAGCTGCTTTTAATATGAGCCCACCTGATTTAAAAAGGGGATTCCGATCAAAAGCAGAATTGAAGTCTGGAGATTGAACCAGACTAGGCATTATGTTAACCGATGTGAAGACGTAGATACGTGCCCATTTAGGTACTGGGCCTTGTATACTATTTTACTATACTTACAGCATTCTAAATCGATTTCTCTCCATATTTGCACGTCTGTCTCTCTTTCAGGTCATAGTTTTGTTAGCATCCTCATGAAGAGAATTTTACAAATCAATGAGGCGGATTTTCAGGGAAACGCACAGCTGGCGATGTTTTAATAAATTCCTGTGCCTTCTCTAAGCTCAGCTGCTCCCAGTTGATCGGGCTTTGTATTCGCCATTGCGACCTCTGTAGTTGCAAATTGTTAGAATATATCTACTATTACTCGATACCTAGAGCGATAATGGAGAGCTCGCCGGCATCGCAATATAGAAATCTCACAACCTCGATGACTGTCGCACTGGTTACAAACCCCCTATAGGTCACAGCAGACATGGCGAGATGCAGAATAAATGTACAGCCTAGCCAAGTCTTCGAGGTAGAAAGATATTATTGGTTGTGAATGAAGACTTAGATATTGTAATGGCGCAGCTCGTGTAGACGTGTCCAGGAACGGTAAAGTTAACCCGCGTTGTGGCTGTTGTATCGATATCGCCTGTAGCTAGAAAACTCCGCATGAACTTTGCGGATCCTTCAGTCTCCAAATGGCTGAGGTGTGATATCCCCTTCGTTCTGCCGCTGCGCAAATGGTCGCTTAAAGGGAATAAAAGGAAGTATTCGGATGTACGCTAGTATCATTGGAAATGGTCTGTTTAAACGTTTTCCACGATCGCGATCCTTTGGGAGAAGGATGTACTGATTTAAGTATGCGCGTTCTCTCAATGGCTAATCCTTCAGCCTCGTCGCTTCCACATGCGACAGACAGCATCCCGCTCGTAATACTGACGCCTAGTGCACTGATTAATTTTGCACTGGGCATGCTAGATGTTTGACAAACAATAAGGAAACAGAGTGAACGCGAACAACTGTGCCGCGGCGCACCAACTAGGTGAGGGGCACCAGCTCTAAAAATACCAGCATGCACTTTCAGCCAGGATGTTGTGCCCCGATTCATTCATCTCGTCGGAGCAGGGCGCCTAAAGCACCCATTCACCCGCTCCCGTACCGTGAGTCTTGGTAGGTAACATGACGGCCGATAATGCCATGCGCTAGGGACATCGACTGTTTATATTGGGAAGGAGGTCGTCGTCGCAGTCGACGAAAGTGCGCTCCAGCGGGCAGCAAGGCATACTTCAAGACAGACCGGACATACAATATGCTCTGTCGTTTGCGTATTAGCGCACGTCGACCGCGCATTTTTCAAGGACCAAGTTCGAGTGTCCTACCGATATATAAAATCCGTTGGAATCGATCCTGCTCTTCCTGCTCGTCACAAATATACTTACCGCAGCTGTAGCGACTGTTCACGGATCGATTCTATCTAGACAATTTTGGTGAATTGAAATACAAGCACCAATCGAAAGCCATAATGTCCTCGTCCGTCCAAACACCATCTAAAACCCAGTCGCCCCTGTGGCACAACAATCCCGCCCCACCATTGGACCCAGGCCTTCGGGAGCCCCTCGCACAAGAGTTATACAAAAGATACAAACTCTCCAGACTCCAAATGGCAGAGGGTAATTCGCAAGAAACCTCAAGTCTCAAAGAATCAGACGCCTCCTTCCAGCAAAGCTGGAACGAACTACCCGACCACTTAAAAGCATCCACACGCGCGCAAACGGACGACATACCTCGCAAGCTACAGCTTCTAGGTTACTCCATTAGGAAAGCCAGTGCAGCTAGCGAAGGTGGCAATACGACGACCAGCAAGGAACAAACGCTGGAGGCGTTCAGCGAAGAGCAATTGGATTTCCTTGGCGAGGTGGAACATGAGCGATGGGTTGCGGAAAGGATGAAGAGCGGGTGGCAGGCGTCGGAGCAGCGGGACTCGTCGGCGCAGAAGACGCCCTTCTTCGTTCCCTACGCTGAGTTGGAACAGAAATGGAAAGATGTGGACAAGGCGATGGTGCAGTGTATACCGGAGATACTAGCAAAGGAGGGGTACAGGATATACCGGATGAAGGAGTGAACGACATATACATATACATACTTTTAAGTACTCATTAATTAATTCAGCAGCTTGGCGTAATGAGCTTCATGACATGGACGTTTTTGGTTACCCTTAGCCTCAATAGTATCTGGACTCTAATTAAACGTACTGATCCACGCAAGATCACGCAATGGGCATAGACGTATTCCTAGTTGCGTCGCCAGCTATCCTGATAACACCGAATTCAGAGAAGGGGAACCATGCAACCAACCAGGATCTACAACCCTCCCCATTAAATTGCAATCTATGCGCGATCGGTGATGAAATGGGCAAGCGGTCGGATGTAGACATGTCCCTGAAGATCGAGTCTGGTAAATGTTGGATCGACAGCACGACTCGCCGCACCACGTAAACGAAAGAAGCCTTTGTTGATGTTGAACTTGAAATCTCAAAAAATTCAAGAATCCCTTGACGCTGCTGGGAAAACAAAAACACCATAGGTAATAGCTGGTGCACGGTTTCGCTATTTTCACATTGATTTTTCATGGATGGCTGTATCGTGAAGTACGTATATAGGCTACGGATGATGGGATACGAACGTTAAGCTCCAAATATATCAAAACTAAAAGAAAACTAAGCTAAACAACATTTGTAATGGGCATGTAGACTCGCAACCTCCTATTAATACATGGTATAGGCAATAATAGCATACAAATCCGAGTGGTCATATACACAAATTCGAAGTGAAACAGAAAAACAAGGCTCCGTGCAGGTGGATATCAATTCCGAGCAGTTACTCACGCATGCTACTCGCTGGAAGCAAGCAACAGGACCTAGTAATGCAGCTGCGGCCTTGCAAACCCGAGCACCCGTCTCTCAGAATGGAAGAGAATAAGTATGGATTCGACTAACGTTGTAGGTTACATCTTCATACACATTCCCCGTTCGAATTCGTCTTCACCTTGCCCCTCCCCGGGCTCTCCTTCTCACTCCGCATCATAGTTAAAAAAAATGTTGGAGAGAAAAATAAACAAGATGAAGAGAATATGCCCTTTCCCCACAGAATAAAAGAGATATAAGCCAGCATTGGAATAAAAAAAAAACTCGATGCGATATAATTGAAAGGAGTTCTAAAAATGAAACCAGAAGCCTAAGAGGAAAAAAAGGAGCTAACGCGAAATCGAAGGCCTTGAAGTTGTGGATGTCATGTCGTAAAGGTTGCCCGCATGGGAGAAAAACAGATGCAGAAACTTTTCCTCGTCCTTGTCAGAGTTCTTACGAATAGACATTGGCCTTCGGACAATTCGACAAACCCTTCTTGACGGTATCGAGGGTAATGTACTCTGGCCAGTCGAAGCTGTCGACCTGCTTGATGCTAATAGTCCCATCGCTGAGATAAGAAACCATGCCAATGAACGTGCCGCTTGTTGGGCGCTTGAAGTAATCAGTGGTACCGCCGCCACCCTTTGCGTTCGGGGTGCCCTTGTTCGGGCTTCCCTGATTGCTGTGGAGATGCGAGGTCATGTAGCCGCAGGCTGGCTCACTGGAGTCAAGAACCTCAAAGATGTCGAATTCACCACAGCCAGTACCCCAGCATGATTGCGACGGGTCCTTAGGATATTGTAGGCCACGACTAATGTGAGAATTCAAAGACCATATAGCGGGCATATTGTTGTTGTTGTAACCCGATTTATCGACAGGCATCGTGAATTCAAAAAAGAAAACCTTGTTGTCTCCCCCCCAACCCTCTTTCGATAGGCAACTTCTATTAGCATGACGAGCAGTTAGATCAAACTCTGGATTAGGGTCACTTACTCTTGCAGGCAGTCCCACTGTAGCCAAAATCGGCATCATCGCATGGGTCACCAGTGTAGATGGAGAACTCTTTATCGACACCGAAGAGTGTTTCGGGCGCCAGACATTGTGGACTCGCCGATGCCGCCTTTCCATCTGAGGACATAAAGGATGCAGAGTTCCCGTAACAAGTGGTCCAGTTTCCAGAAAGTTTAGGGTCGCCCATGTTGTTCATGAAAGTGACGTTGTCACAGGTTTTCGAACCCGATCTATAGCATGCGATCTTTTTGAAAGAGTTGCCAGCTGGTTTGGTGTACTTGCCGCCACCTCCTACTTGCTGCTGTTGCGCTCCCGGAGTGGCTTTAGGTCCTTTTGCATACTTTGTGACTGTCTGGACCACATCTTTTGTCTCGGTTTTCACTTTTTTCGGATTGCGCTTCTCGTGTTCGTGGTTGTGCAAGTGTCGACGATGATGGTGAGGAATGTCGCGCTTCACCTTTGGGGGGTCGCTAGGATAATAGGCAGCGAAGTTCTTGAGTATGATAGGGCCCCGTAAATGGAATGTAATCTGTACGTAACATATATATATTAGGCATCGCCATAACGTGAAGTTCTGAATTAGAGAAACCAATTCACCTGCTGGTTCAGGGGCGCTAGCGGTCCAGAGTAAGAGACCTTGGTAGTGTCGACTTTGCAAGCACCGCTTCCATCTTGCGTTAATTTTGGAAGGGTATAAAAGCCTGTGCTTCCCACACCGGGATACACCATCGCCTTCACTGCGTTGCCGACACCACCGTTGATATCGTTGACGCCAGCCGCGCACATTTGGCTCATGGCCAAAAGGGCGCCGAGGAAAGTAGCCTTCGCAAAAGGCATCTTGTCGATACTGATATTGGTATTGTTGCTCTGCAAGTCAATCCGAGAATATTCGCTGTAATATTCGCAAGCGCTATGAATGAATGGCGAGTGTTAATGAGTGTGACCGGACGATGGCCCGCGACGAAAGGAACGACGGTAAAGACAAAAAAGGAGTGAATATATTCGTGATGAATTGTGTTACATCTGAAAGACGCAATTCACATTTGCGAAAGGTGAGGAAGAAATAAGAAGAGAGAAAAAGAGAGAACGGGCAGAGTTGGAGGGGAAATCGTCCTGGTAATGAAGGCGCATGCCAATGCACCCACACCTGCAAGGAAAGGCGACTTGCGTGCGTGGAAAATTCGAAAAGGGGTAGCCATCCTAGCACAGCAGAAACGTCCACCTCAGGAAGCTGCTCCAATAAGGAAAAAGTAAAAAACGTGGGAAAAATAAACTGGAGGGGAACCACATCCTGGTCCACTCCTTAGTCGGCCCATCAGACTGGAGAAGACAGATGTATGGACAGGGGTCGGATGCCAAACAAGGAAGTCTCTTGATGATTGGCCAGGAAGTGCATCATTGAGCATTGTGCGGGCGAGCCAATCCCGAGCAGGCATTTTTTTAAGATTAGCTTCCTGAGACTCGTACATTTCCGCGCGCAAAGAGGAAAAATAAAAAATAACCGCAGACAGAAATTGCCTGCGAATCTCCTGTGTCTGACAGGTAGTAGTACCATTTGACAGGCAACGATTCCAATTGTCCAGGCTCTCGCGACATCGGATAAGGATAGAGTGAACTAATTGCCTTTTGCCCATCCGAACGAGCACAGGACAGGCATATCAAGACAACTTTTTTCTCTCATTTCGCTTGCCATCAAGAGTGATACGGAAGCTCGAGCAACAAAAGAAGGAAGAGCTAGACGAACGCCCTGCGATGACGCCAGCCTCGGCTTTTTCGCCGAGCTATCGATACAAGGCACCCCAATTGGTTATAGTAGCCGGATGCAAAGCGAGTGGCAGACGCAACTGCGAAAAGTCCAAGCTTACCGTTCCGAAACAGTGATAAACCAACTCCAGCCCTATATATAGGAATTAGTAGGCGTTCTCAGGGTCCAACAGAAGCGACAATTGGGGGAATTATCATCTTCATTCCCAGGGAACAGGTAATCGAGGGTCCACATGTTGATTTTGGACTTACGGCTGTAGAGAAGGGTTCGACAGAAGAAAATTTCCGAATCCCGGGTCAGATTCCTTGGCAAGTGGGTCGCTTTTGCGGAACACGATTAGAAAGGGCAGATGGGAGCCCGTTCCGGGAAGGTTATGCCTAAGGAATGTGTATCACGGACAACTGCGATCGAGAAGGACAAGTAGGCAATGACAGCGATAGGAGTGTTTGTGAGAGTGATAGTGTGGATGGCAAATTAGAGGATGATAATAGTGGAAAGAGGAAGTAGAGGTGAGATGGAAGAGTAAGAGAAGAACCAGCTTGCAATACCGCGCAGTGTGAAGCAGCTATTATTGCTGCAGCATGTTGTTGTCAGGCTTTGAGGGTACAAAGTAGCTACAGCTTGAACACCAACGCGCCGGGAGCATCCACCAAGTCGCAGCGACAACAGACAAATTGCTTCTTGTCTTCCAGGGGAATGCATATCAACATCACCGCCAGTAGCACCTAATCACCACCGCGAATGAGCAGGTACCACCATCCTACTAAAGACCCACGCTCGAGCGCAATTATTCCTATCTAGCGCCCTCAATTACGCAATGTACAACGCGTCCACTCTCACCGTAACTTGCCCTGGCGACAAATGACCCGGGCTACGGCACAACGGCTAGCATCCGGCAGAGATCTCTGCAGGTACCGTTTTCAAGCAGATGCCGTGTGCCACCTGGCGAACGCTCGTTCGCAGAAATTTGGTTTTGGACAATTCGTTTTGACCAATCGCAGAGCTGCTGGAAATGTTGCCAGATGCATGTCTCTGCAAACCGACAGCTAATGGCGGCTGAGTACCTCCCCCTCGTTGAGGAACATCAAGATCGTATACGCCAGCATATGTTCTTCACCCCATCACACATGCAGCAAATTTCAAAACCAGACCCATAGTCAAGCATTGATACGTCACGTTTGTCGTCGGTTGACTAGCCCAACGATCAGGTCCGCCTCAACAAGAATACGGTTCGTCGTAGCCCACGTTGAAGCTACCCCACTGACGCCATATCAAAGCGCAAATCAGCCATGGATCCAGATTCATGCCAACGAACACCAAGCCCAGGCCCTTTCTGCTCGCGCTTGATGACACTGCCAGAGGAGCTGATCGAAGATATTTGCCAACGATTGCAGCAGAAGCCGGTGTATACTCTCGGACCCCCGCCCCTCCTAGCTCTTTGCCTGACTTCGAAAGCTCTCAACCGTATTGCCGCACCCCTACTCTACGAACGATTCTCTGCTTATGACCACACAACAAGTTTTATTCTTTTCGTCAGGACCGTTTGTGAACAACCGCGGCTTGCAAAATGTGTGAAGGAGCTTCAACTCTTGTTTCCACCCCAGTTTTATATCGACGACGAAGCTATAAAAGTCAAGGCAGCGATAGCTGAGCACTGGGGCTTCGACTTGGAAGCAATGAGCGAGAAATATGGCGATCACATATGGGATAAATTCGGTTATGAGATCGTGACCCAACTTCTAATCGCCCACACTCCTAACCTCAAGATGCTGGACCTCTGTATTAAGGACTCTCAACACAGAGCTGAGGTGTTTACATTTCTTGGGAAGCTGGCAGCCCAGCATCCGAGAAAGCTCTGCCTCCAACATCTCACAGAATTCTCGTATAGCCACTATATCCGAAAGTTCGCTATTAGCTCATTCAATGGCTTGCTAGAAGCAGCTCCTAACCTCCGCGAGATTAGTGCACTACGCTTTGCGGGCCCGTATTCTGATGACCCTATCAGGATCAAGAAAGTGACTGGGCTGCAACTTTATGATGGTGTCACATCGGAGGTTGGTCTGAGGGCCTTGGTATCTTCTTGTGAGAAGCTAGAAAAGTTTGTTCTGCACACACCTATGATTGTATCGCATGAAGGGGGAGAGGCTTTCTGTATGAACCTGCAACCGGTAATCCAGATGCTGCAATTACACAGAGACTCGCTTCGGATCCTCAGTCTTCATCTACCACTAGCTTGGTGTATTCATAAGGATAAACGCCAATGCAAGGAGGACACGGAATTAGCTTCTCTCAAAGAATTCCGTTCCCTAGAGACATTCAAACTGACGGAGGACCGATTACCGTTTCTCACAGATGGTTGTTACACTGATATCTTCATCAACATGCTACCAAGGTCAATTCGTTGCTTTCATCTGCGTGATGCGCCTGAGGGTGCACCATCCAGTATGATCGCACTTGCGGATTCTATGCCTACAAATTTCCCATTTCTAAAAGAGGTACTATTAATGCCGTATAAAAAGGCAGCCTCTATATCAACAGAAAATAAAGCCGTCTTTCAAGAATGTGAAATTGAGATATTACAAGAGAAGTTTAGGGCACTTGGGGTTAAGTTTATTACTCCCAACCTTGTACGTGGTTATGGGCGAGATATGTGGTAAGACGCAAGATCCTGCTTCACCATTCACCATTTGGGGGTTCGCGAGTTTCTGTACACGGCAATGTATCTAGCAAATTCTCAAACGGCCAATCTTCAGGTAGCGTGAACATCCTCAAATTTAACAAGCTAGGAAGTGTTTAGGACGCGAGGCTATCTGAAACGATTTGGTACTACGGTGCTCAAGAAGTAGCTACTGTATATATTATTTATATTGCCTGTATCCTCTAGAAGGAAATTTCCTCTCATGAAATCTACTAGTGGATATCCGGAATGGGGAATGTTGCTTATAATCTAGGGACTGAGTGAGAGCGCACTGACAACAGTTTCAAAGATCCTCAAAATGACGAATCGTCAAGAATGTTGCCTGAGAACAGTGCAACAGGGCCATCAAATATTGCTTTTTTAGTGTTTTAAATTTCCCGCAGCCTGCCAAGGGCTGGGCAATTAGGGGTAGTTCTCCTTCTGGGCGGCTGTAACACGACGACCCAAACATTCGTGAACGTCACCTGTCGCTTTCATGCGAACGTGTCAGCCTCTGTGGCTGTTTTTGGTGAACGGCCCTTGGTTCGATTCGGCGAATCAGGCGAGATCTGAGCGTGTTGAAGACTCCGTGTTCTGTCGGAGCGCTCGAAACCCAAATATCTATCGACTTTTGGCAATGCACAAGACGAAATGATACCACTCCTGTGGTCTCTAACGGCCGAGAGGAAAAAATTTCTTTTCCCAATGTGAGTGGATTCATCGTACCACGGTGAGAGATTAATTTTCTTAGATTGAGCCACTCTTTCAAGCCCCATGGTTGCCCAGTTCACACAATGGAGCCCATTGGTTCGCTGTTTTTGGAAGTTCGTACGTATAATGCCACGGCCGATAATCGCCCCAACCGCCACTAGCTAGAGCTCTTCAGCTTCGGGCTTCCGTCGATTGTATATCTTCGCCTTGTGTTTTTTCATATCAAACGGTGCGTCTTTCCCACGGTGGCCTGTACAAAACTCTCCCAAATTAAAACATGCCGATACTAGTGTTCGCAAAAGGCGTCGATAAAATTTATTTGCGCAAAAGCAAGTTTAGGTCACCCACCTTCATTAAAGCATCCATCACAGTACAAGTCGCCTTCGCAGCCTAAGCACTTGATAGTGGCGTCCTCGTTGCAAATACCTAGACGGGGTGTCTCGAGTTAGCACTTTCAATGGGCGATGGCGTCTCGTGAAACCACGTACAGCACCAATGTTCAACGTCGTCCGCCATGTCGTCCACTTGTTGCTTAATAGTCTTTTTGACCTTCGCCCCGGGCTTTGAAGTAGGTGCTATAGGTAGGCCTAGGGAGCTCGTCGGTAGATTTGATGGGGCTGGCGGCAAGCTTAGCCCCTCCAACGCCGCAAACCGTTTCCGTAGGTCTTCGTCCTCGTCCTCGCCTTCCTCCTTCTTTGCAGATATCGGCGACTTCTGGCTCGAATTTCCCTCTAGTGGCACCACTAGTTTCTCCATGGACTTGGCCTCTTTCCCCTCCTCTGCATCATCATCCTCTAGGGCTATCGACTCCCGAATCTGACGTAAAAGCTCTTCCGCCTCGTCATCCGAGTTGGCCTTCTCCTCATGTTCGACAGACTCGAACCCCTTTGTTGTCCCATCCTTTGAGGTAGAATCTTGCTCATTTTCCGCCATTTGCCTCTGGAAATTTCGTGCATCAGCTAGAAGCTTGTTTACAGCGTCCGAGGCATCTTTATCTAGCTTTCCTAGGTGTTCGCCTTCCTTTGAGAGAGACTTTGCTTCCTCTATCCACGAGGTGTCCTCAGCACCGAGCTCCTCCAATAGATCCTACATAATACAAAGCATATAGTTAATAGAAGGTAAACGAAGGTGCTCGCAAAGGATAGGGCGACTTGTACCTCGAGCGACGGTTCATCTTCTGCTTCCTGGTTAGTGGCGGCGGGGTCGTTATTCGCCTGTCCCAAGTCGGCCTGTCGGCCCCATCCGACTGGCTTTTTGGAGAATATGCTCTCGAACCTCTTCGCGAGGTCATCGTCCGCCATCTTGATTGCGTTCCTTCGTAGATTTATAAATATGTGAATATCGCTTTAAGAGATATATTTACCGTAATCTCGTGGTAAGGATATGCACAGGTATTCCGTATACACCCGGAGCGCAAAGCCAAACAGCTAGGTTGACAGTCTGTCGGTTAATTAATCTGTCGGTACTACTATTATCGCTGGAAATATTGTATCATATGTTAACGGATGAATCGACCTCGTGATCCTGATGTTACGGAGGTCAAAAAAGTACCTGCAGGGCGGACCATCTACCTGCCTGCGACAAGTGCAAGTAGACGCTTTTTTGCTCTGGGCGGCGGCGGGGTGTGCTTTTCGCTTGTTGCCGTGTTGTAGAGGACCCTTGTCCGGTTTTTCGCCCATTGCAAAAAGCAAAAGGTCGCTTTCTGCTCGGCTCGAGAAATTTTTTGGTGATCGTTTTGCGCTGCCGCCTCACCTCGCGCGATACACTTCGATGCCCGTCGACAGTTGAACAACGGGATCGCAGCTACCCTCTACACCATGGTTAAAAAGGAATTGTACGTTCCATACAGCTACACTATCGGGAAGTTTCAAAATACTAACCAATTCGACTAGAGACAAGCGCATAACCGCGCTGATACGAAACGGCGTCCAAGTACGTGCACACATCCATTGCATTCTCTTCAAGTCGCAAAACTCCATCGGTCCCGCACACGCTCACACTAATACCTCGAATAGGAGAAGAAGCGCTCGTTCTTCATCATCGTCGGCGATCGCGCGAAGGACGTCATTGTCCATCTACACTACATTCTCTCCCATGTCGACATCAAGCAGAACCGCTCGGTGCTGTGGGCCTACAAGCACAAGCTCATCGGGTTTACCAGGTACGACACAATGTAACCCCAAAGGACTGAATTCCGAGTTACCATAATACCAAGATATATCTAACTAGCTGGGGGAACATGCAGCCACCGTAAAAAGCGGGAAGCCAAGATAAAGAAAGAGGTCAAACGCGGCATCCGCGAAGCCAATTCAGAGGATCCATTCGAATTGTTCGTCAGCTCTCAGGATATCCGCTATGTGTACTACAAGGAGACGGAGAAGATTCTCGGAAACACGTACGGCTTGTGCATCCTGCAGGACTTCGAGGCTATCACGCCCAACCTGCTGGCGAGGACGGTTGAGACTGTCGAGGGTGGTGGGCTGGTCATCATGCTGTTGAAGACGATGACAAGTTTGAAGCAGCTCTATACCATGAGTATGGTAAGCGGTAGCGGAGCGGAAAGTTCGAGTGTCTTTGAGAGATATGGCTAACTAGCTGACTAGGACGTCCATTCCCGATACCGTACAGAGGCGCATGGCGATGTGGTCGCACGGTTTAACGAGAGATTCATCCTCTCGCTGGGAGACTGTCAAAGTTGCCTCGTCATAGACGATGAAATGAACGTTTTGCCGATATCAGGTGCTAGGCATGTCAAGCAGCTACCCCCAATATCGTCAGACAGCGAGAAGGACTCAAAGTCGAAAAAGGAACTGGAAGCCGTGAAGGCATTGGTGGCAGACGTCGAACCAACGGCATCACTTGTCAATCTAGCGAAGACTGCTGATCAAGCACAAGCATTACTAACTTTCATTAAGGCCATCACGGAGAAGACTCTACGAAGTACAGTTACCCTAACAGCCGCGCGTGGTAGGGGAAAGTCTGCAGCTCTAGGCGTAGCTATCGCGGCCGCGGTAGCGTACGGCTACTCCAATATCTTTATCACATCGCCCAGTCCCGAGAACTTGAAGACACTATTTCAGTTTATATTCAAGGGCTTTGATGCACTAGGCTATACCGACCATCTTGATTATAATATTGTCCAATCAACAAACCCAGACTTCAACAAGGCGATTGTCAGAGTCAATATCTTTAAGCAGCATAGGCAAACTATCCAATATATACAACCAGCGGATGCACATGTTCTGGGACAGGCCGAACTGGTTGTCATCGACGAGGCCGCGGCAATACCTCTCCCGCTAGTCCGAAAACTCTTGGGCCCTTACCTAGTATTCATGGCCTCCACCATCAACGGATACGAAGGCACCGGGCGATCACTCTCCCTGAAGCTCATCCAACAACTCCGCGACCAGTCCCGCAGCAGCAGCAAATCTAACGGGAACGCGGACGGGAAGGCAGAGAACGGCGTACCGGGGACTCGACAGCTCCAGGAAATCGTCCTGAATGAGCCTATCCGGTATTCACCCGGAGATACCGTGGAGGAATGGCTCAACAAACTGCTCTGTCTAAACGCAACCCTTCCGCGAAAGTCCAACATCAAAGGCTGCCCGCACCCAGATGAATGCCAACTCTACAATGTCAACCGTGACACCCTCTTCTCATACAACAAAGTCTGCGAAGCCTTCTTGCAAAGCATGATGGCGCTGTATGTTGCCAGTCACTACAAAAACTCGCCAAACGATCTGCAGCTCATGAGTGACGCACCCGCGCACCAGCTGTTCGTCCTACTGCCACCTATCGACCCTGAATCGAAGGAGATTCCAGAGCCGCTATGCGTCATCCAAGTCGCCCTAGAAGGTCAAATATCAAAGCAATCCGTAATGAATCAGCTAGGGCGCGGGCAACGAGCTGATGGCGATCTGATCCCCTGGTTGGTAACGCAACAGTACCAAGATGAGGACTTTGCCACGCTCTCCGGGGCACGAGTCGTCCGTATCGCGACTAACCCAGAGTACACTAAGATGGGGTACGGCTCGCGCGCGCTGCAACTGCTCGAGGACTTTTACGAGGGCAAGTTTGCAACCCTGGACGAGAATGAGAGCTACATCGATGAAACTATGGTCCGTGTGACAGACGAGGAGCTGGAAAGCGCCTCGTTGACGACGGATAAAGTTCACGTGCGGGAGATGAACGCGATGCCTCCACTGCTGCTCCGATTGAATGAGAAGCGATCAGAGGAGCTGGACTACCTTGGTGTTTCGTACGGGCTTACGAACCAGTTGCACCGGTTCTGGAAGAAGGCGGGCTTTGTGCCTGTTTACCTGCGGCAGACGGCGAACGAGCTGACGGGCGAGCATACCTGCGTGATGATCAAAACGCTGGCGGAGAAGGATAAGCAGTGGTTAGGCGCGTTTGCGAAGGACTTTCACAAGCGATTTATCAATCTGCTAGCATATCAGTTCCGGCTGTTCCCTGCGGTGCAGTCGCTATCTATCATGGAGTCTGCGAGTAATGGTGCTGCAAGCGCTTTTGAGGGTGCTGCGGCGGTATCGCTGACCAAAACACAGTTGGACGAGTTGTTCTCGCCGTTTGATTTGAAGCGGTTGGAGTCGTATGCGAACAATATGCTTGATCATCACGTCATTACTGATTTGGTGCCGCTGATTGCGACGCTGTATTTCACGAACCGATTGCCGGCAGGTGTCAAGTTGTCGGGGGTGCAGTCTGCGATTCTCCTTGCGATAGGGCTACAGAAGAAGGTGACAGATGATATAGAGAAAGAGTTGAATGTGCAGAACCAGCAGATTCTAGCGATGTTTGTCAAGATTATGAAGAAAGTGTCGACCGCGCTGGGAGGCGTTGTGGAGCGAGCTATCGAGGAGGAGTTGCCACCAGAGCATCATGGCCGGCGGAAAGTGGGTGCTGAAGAAGCCATTGATGATGAAGATGGCGATGAGGCTATGGTGGATGTCGCGGCGAAGTTGAAACCGTTGGAACAGAGTCTGGAAGAGGATATTGAGGAAGGGGCTGACGAGGTTAAGGCGGCGTTGAAGGAGAAGCAGAGAGAGCTTATTAATGCGTTGGATTTGCAGAAGTAAGTATTCCCGCAGCTTGACTATATCCATTAGTTTCAATATACTCATATAAATGCTTAGGTTTGAAATACCTTCGGCCTCCGGAGACTGGGAAGACGCGGAACGTCAGGTTGCAGGTGGAACAGGAGGCGGCAAAAGCTCGACGATTAGCGTCAAGTCTTCGAAGAAGGTGAAGAGGAAGGCGGGTGAAACCGCGGCGGAGATTTACGAGAAGGAGATGAATACGAAGCACTCCTCTAAGAAGAAGAGAAAGTGACCACCTCATTCATATGCTTCTTTGGTACATAAAAGCGGTTCATTTTCTGTACACATTATATCTGCGCAGGAGTTGTCATTGGGGCATCTATAGAGAGGACGATGTACGATACAGAGTAGACTTATTTCAAGGAAGCGTGCGTGTGCCTTACCATCTACGCATCGCGACTTGAGCATATATTCACCTACGAGCAGTGCAATAGTATAGTGGTATAATTGATGCTTACTTCAGTACTTAGCATACTTGAATCAAGATTTATGGAATGTATTCTATCATATTATAAGTGAATACAGGGAAAAACCCCTTCGTGTAGCCGGCCCTGGGGAAGGAATTACTTTTATGACCGTATGCAGAATATTCACAGAATGAAGACTAGGATATCAGGACTGAACATCTATCTGAACCCCATCTCCAAATCTCCCAAACTGGGTGTACAGGCTCTCTTCGTCGTCGTCCTCAAGTTCAAATTCGTTAGCGAACATTTGTTCTTTCATCTTCAGCTCCGCCATGCCCGCGCGCTCCTCCTCATCGAAAGCGTCCTACATCTTCTCGATGATGATCGCACTAGCACCGCCGCCGCCGTTGCAGATACCTGCACATCCAAATACAGCCTTCTTTTGCTCCAGCACGCCAATCAACGTTGCAACAATTCTCGCACCGGATGCACCAAGCGGATGGCCTAGCGCAACAGCACCGCCATGGACATTCACTCTCTCTGGGTCGAGGTTGAGAAGCTTCTGGTTCGCAAGAGCGACAACGCTGAATGCCTCGTTGACTTCAAAATACTCGATCTGGTCCTGCGAGAGGCTCGCGTTCTTGAGAGCCTTCGGGATCGCGAGCGACGGCGCGGTGGTAAACTTGCTCGGCTTGTGCGCGGCTTCACCCCAACCGAGGATTTTGGCGACAGGTGTGAGACCGAGTTCTTTGAGCTTTTGCTCCGAGACGAGGATGACGGCAGCAGCACCATCAGAGAGCGGCGAAGCATTGGGAGCGGTGACGGTGCCGTTTCCTGGCTTGAAGGCCGGCTTGATAGCTCTTAGCTTATCAATATTGAGCTATTATCAAGAAGCGTGTCAGCTAATCACACGATGAAAACCAACTAGTATGACAAAAGAAGCTTCTTTGTTTTTATTTCGGATACGAACATTCTTAGTCTCATCATCAAGCTTGACAGTCACTGCTGGTTTACCACGAGCCCCCGGGACCTCAATCGGCGCAATCTCGCCGTCGAACCAGCCATTGCTGTGGGCCTCCTGGGCCCGTTGGTAGCTCTTGATGGCGAATTCGTCCTGTGCATCTCTACTAAGCTGATGGTCGTCCGCGCATTCTTCAGCTGCTAAGCCCATGTGTGTACTATCATAGGCGTCGCTCAGGCCGTCCTTTAGAATGCCATCGATCATGGTCATGTTTCCGAAACGCGCGCCATTTCTCAGGTTGGCGGAGTAGTATGGTACTTGGGACATGCTCTCTGCGCCTCCAGCGACAATGATCTGTTCAATCCATCACGAGTCAGAATATTTCCTAGAAAATGTATACACAATAAATTGCTAAAGCAAAGAGGCAACTAACATCTGCATGACCAGTCATGATTGTTTGAGCACCCAGGATGATTGCCTTCATGCCGGACGCGCAAACTTTGTTAACGGTAGTGGCAACGATGCTCTCGCTGAGGCCAGCTCCGAGAGCACATTGTCGAGCAGGATTCTGACCGAGGCTGTTGTTGTTGTCATGACTTGTTAATACAATGAAGCCAGGCTTATGTTGGTGTATGCGGAAGGGTGGTGGAGCGTAGCGTACCCCGCGGACAGGACATTTCCAAAGAATACTTCCTCGACCTCTTCTGGTTTGACGGTAGGGACCTTTGCAAGAGCAGCTGCGAGATGGCGAAAAGAGTTAGCATGGAGGACTCGTAGAAGATTTTCGAGACTTGCATTGGCCACTTACTCTTGATGGCATGCGAGCCTAGCTGTATAGCGGTGAGTGAGGATAGAGAACTGAAGCACGCGAGCCGTTAGCCTAGTTTCCCAGCAGAACACCACAACAGCAACATGAGCACTAGGTTCATACCCTTGGAAGCCGCCAATTGGCGTTCTAGAGGTGGCCACGATGTAGACTGGTGTTTGGGCGGGCATTTTGACGCGACTAGGTCCTTCTTTTCGAGTCTGGTAGTCTATATGGTAGTCTGAGGTGGGGAAAGCAAAGTTGAAGAAGAAGAGGAGCAGGAAGAGGAGGGTGCTGAGCTGTTCGGCTGGATGTAGAATTATAATTAGCTAATGATTAGAGCAGCTCATGGGAGCGTCTTTAGAATGCGCTCTCCACGCACCTTTAAATACCGCGGGCGTCCAAATCAAATTGACAGTGATGGTTCAATGGATGCCGGACTCCGAACTCGGATTGAGATCACAGCTTCACAGCGTGTTTAATGCGCAGAGTTGTTTGTTGGGAAGCAAGCTCCACAGCCTTTTTTTTTTTACTACGGCGGACGTTCGGTAGCCGAGCGCGGAGGGCAGAGTTGTCCCTTGCAGCAGCCATCGCCAGAGCGTTCTCGGCCCAGCCGAGCGCAGCTTTCTTAAATAAAAGAACACTTTTGATTCGGACGGGGGCATCTAATGCTGGATAAACAATATGCAAATACCTCGACACCTGAAAGGACCTTAAGATCGTGGGAAATATAACAAAATATAAATGGAAATGGAAACTATGCTCGCAAACAACTGGCCCGCAACGGAAGCGGAGTGCAATCCGTTGCCATCAACATAACTCCCATGCATCTGTTCCATCATCCCCCATCCTCTCTGTCGTATCCCATGGTATCATCTATATATCCCAGTACAGAAATAAAAAATAAAAATAAAGAAATTTTAAACCCCTGTGACAAAAGGAGAGAACGAAGAGTAAAGGACTCGGAAAATATATAGCATAAATGGCTAATTACAGTTTTTTGTTTTTTTTGTATCTTTGTTCAGGATAGTTGGAGCTGAGATCATGGACCGCAAATACAGTAGCAAGCAAGAGAAAAAAAGAGATCATATAGTATACCACAAGTCCAACTCCTACTGGTTGGCATACTGCCACGATCGCTTCGTCCCCGCGAAAACATGCGCGACAGTATTCTGCCAAACGTCCGGCGAGACCACAGGTATCGATGGCTGGAAATAAGCGGTCGTCGACGGCATGATGCCCTCAACTAGGCCATTTTCGGGCACAGTTGGCAATGTAGATGGAGGTAACGGTGCCGAAGCAAGTCCAGGGAAACCAGTACTCCAGTGACTGCACGTAGCGTTAATGTTAGCTGACTGAATAATTTCTCATTGTCGAGCTCGTCTATGTAAAGTACGTACTCAAAGATCCTCTGCGGATTCCATCCCATGTCCAGTGGCGGGTTGTGGTGGTGCGATTTCCTCTGCGGAGTTGGTTGCGCAACTTGCGATTGCTGCTGGTGCTGGTGCTGGTGCATCATGACCATGGAGGGATTTGGTGAATCCCCTCTCTCTGAAGTCGGCGGCGATATTGTCATCCTCGATTGGCTCACCGGGGCGCTCAGAGAACTAGACAACGGCGACCGTGTTACATCAACAGGCGAATAAGAGCCAGCGGACGGATCAGGTGACATTTGATGATTGCTAGGCGATGAGTAGAACGGGAAGGCTGGATTAAGGACGAAAGGCTGTGTGACGTCTTGAGAGAAGGCGGCTCGTAAGGCTTCAATCTGCGCTTTCGCCTCCAAGCTGGCAGAGATGTCGATGCAGACCTCAAGGATCCGCATAGCCCGACTGAAATACTCCCGCGCGTCCATATTGAATTCTGGGTCCGGGCAAGTGGCAGCGACCTTTTAATTCCCAAGAATTAGCAAAGACATTGAAGAATAGCAACGTCGGTTTCTAGAGAGTTAAGACACGTACCAAATTCACCATAGTGCAAGTCACCATTGCGTATATTGTGAAATTAATCCCTCTGAGCATGCACATGAGGCCCCGTATTCCATACTGCTCCATAACAGCTTCTGTCAACCGACATGCCTTTCTCGAAGAGTCATAACACGCCCTCAAGTGTATCTTCCAGTGATCCGACACAGTAAAGTTCCTCGCAAATGCCAGTGCTGGCCGGTGGAACATGATTTTTGCCAGATACCCATATACCGATAGATTTCCCGCAAAATGAGAGAGTATGGGTTCCATGGGCATATTGGGATCCAAGGGTACATCGATTTGAAGATGCCGTGGTAAAGTGATCAACCAGTTATCGAAGCTTGGACCGCAAGCGAGGAATTCCGGATCCCCAGCCCAATTGCCAGACGTCTTTAGTCTAGCGAAAACATCGTTAATTCGGCGAATAAGCTTGAGCAGTTCCACAAAATATGAAAAGTTCATATGGATCGTCAATTCCTTGTCGCTCATGTCGTATACAGATGATGAGGCTGGTATATCGATCGTGGCAGGATCGCTAGTCATTATGTGGCGCCCTAAAAATCATGTTAACTCATAGGTTCTCCATTTCTTCAAATGTGTAGCAAAGAACCGTACCTTGAGGTGCGCAAATCATGAACTCGAGCATGAAGCACGCCTGCCAGACCTTCGTTTTAGTAAGGCACTCGACAGGTCCATCCGAGCAATCGCGATTGTTCTTATGCAATTCAGCATGTTTGTCGAGCCCCAGGTCTTTGGCCATTGCCATCATCGTGACGATAGAGATATAAGACCTGAAGAAGTACCCGCGTTGCGGTGCACTCTCTCGCGCTTTCAACAGAAGTAGTAAAGCCTGTATAGTACTGATTCTCGGGACGTCAAAGAAAGAGTCCATGTGCTCTGCAAATACATCAGTTCACCCAGCATTCACCTTAACCAAAAATCAAGGCTAAACCTACTTGAAGCCATATTGAGCCATTTCAGACCAATCTTCTGCTCGCTGGATATCCGCCCGGCGCATGCGAAAATCGCTTCTAGTAATAATGGCGATATCGAGGAGCGCTCTCCATGCCATTGTCGATAGAATGAATTTTTGTTGACAACAGGAAGGTAAGGGTGAACTTCTGCAAAGAAGATGCTGAAAAGTACTTCAGCCTCCTCATCCAAGGGCATCTCCTCTGGCGGTATCTGCACAGCGAAATCGTGAATTCCTGGATTGAATATGGGATGCTGCTCATAATCCTCTATTGATTGATCAACGGCCGGCTTAGAGGCTATCTCACGGCTCTGGGAATGAATATACGAAGCTAGGTAACAGTTAGTTTCTGGTTTCCGCTATACCGCAAACACCATAAAACGTTCTTGGGGCCACAAAGCATACCAACACCAGTGTCTTCGATTTTCAACTGTCCAAGGACCTCCTGGACGCCCACCGTATTGAACGTAGTCGCGGGGCTTTCCGAGCGCCAACTGGCGTGAGAGGCTTCGCTTTGCGGTATTTGTGGAGGTAGGGACGGCGGGGGCGTTGTATATAAACTACTAGCGCTGAAGTCCACCGATGTATCTATCGGCAATGGTTGCGGACCAGGATAAAGAGACGGCATGAACGTGGTCTGCGGCGCAACTTGCAGTTGCGCCGCTGGTCGAACACCAAAGTGGTCCCTTCCAATATACTGAGGTAGGCTACCTGTGCTCGTAGATCGTCGCAGGAATCCTTGGTTAGGCATCTGGACCTGAGGGGGAGGAATGTAAGAATCCTCCTCGCCCCCACTCGAGTGGCCATCGTCATCTTGAAAGTCGAGCCCTTGGGACTGAAAGCCTTTGTCGAATTGCATTGTCGGCGGAACACATGTGAGTTTTAGCCGTTTGCATGCAGAGCAAGGCCATGTATTCGTGGTTGCAGCATCGCATTTTATCTTACGCCGTCGACAGCCCTCACAAGCCCGCATTACTATGTAGCAAACATTATTAGTGGTTCTCCAATACAGAGCATCTGAGGGGTCAGTTACCCTTCAGTCTCTTGTGGCGGTTGTGTTCGTCCACAAAAACATAATCTATCAATTAAAAAGGGTTCCTATTAGCACCGCGGTACTGGTAATCAAGCGGGGTATCTATTTTGACGCTCCACATACTCTTCTGGCTCCCGCTCGCAAAGCTCTCCGAGGGAAGAAAAGTGACGTTCTGCATCTTGAAGGCCAGGAGCCAGCAGCAGTTGCCAGTTGCTATCGTTTAAGTGTGAAGGCCAGAGAACAAAGATTCCTTGACGGAAGCGAAACGGATGTCCCAAGGTATATACTTTGGTAGTCTAAAACGATATGACTAGTGTGGGTGATGGTCGTTGAGAAACAAAGGAAGGATATTGGTGCCAGTGGGTTCTCTTCGTAGTTGGAATAGTAAACCAACAGTCGGTAACTTGTTTGTGGCTTCGAAAATAAGGTGTTCAGCCTGAGCCACGTCAAGTTCTCAAGCGCTGTATTCTGTCGTCAAGCCGGATATGTGTACCCAGCAAGGCTATGTATGAGCAGACCAGGGAAGGGCCTATATAGACCTCGTTCTAAACCCCGATTGGCCCGTCATATAATTATGATATTGACCCTAGAGCTTGTCAAACCAGACAATGTCGAATGTTAAAAATAAATTGGTTTCCCAAATTGGGCACCGTTTAAAAATATATGCGGCGAGAAATAAAACAATTAAAATATATTGTCTCCAAGAGACCAAGCTTTGCTGTGATTAGTCTCCTTCGTTTGGTCAGCCAAATATGTTGCTCTGGTAGATTCTCCTGTTGAACCTCAAAGTCGAGTTGTATTGAGTTGTGCAATCCTGTTTAATTTTGATTCGTCCGCCAAAAGAGCAGGGTCGCCTACGCCCAGGGCGAGAGTAGAGTTTCCGTTTGTGAGAGATATATGAGGGGCCAGTTACGTTTCACGACATGAAAGACCAGCGAAACCAAGATGAATAAAACCGATATGAATAGACTCCGTGCGAGATGAGGGGAGGATGAACCGCGAAACGCTTTTTCTTATATGATATTGCCGTTGGGAATAAGCTCGTTATAGTGGGTTAATCGATGTCTGTTGGAACAAGTCGAAAGGAGATTCTAGTAAGGATGAGGCCAAAAATCGAATACGAGGTCCTGGTAGTTGGATTCGCGGGGCAATTATATGGGGACGAGACGTCGCTCTAATGACACTTCCATTTAAGTTAGTTCGAACGAACAGGCAAAAGCTAGAACGCACGAAACGGCGCAGACGGTTACGTAATCCGTTATGAATGTGGGAACGAAAGTGGCGCTTCGAAAAATAAATGAAGGAAAATTATATTTGAAGGTTGTTTTCTTGCAGACATGCCTTTTTCGGTGAGCGATTGGTTCTGAACGGGAAATCTGCGAAATTGCTGCAGCGGCTACGGGCGCATCACCACGTGCGTAGAGACCATCTGCGAATATATATGTGGAAGTCCTAACACTAAATGCGTGTACAGCAGCGGCCTCCAAGTCAGTGTCATTCGCTCGCCAATCCGGCTAGAGCAGGTTTTAGGTTACAGGAAACAAGTCGCCTAAGAGAAAATGTGTAAGGGAAGGGAAAGCTCAGGTGGTCGGGCTAATTTTGCGATATCTGGAGAGTTTGGCAGAAAATAAAATCCACTTTACGACATGGCTTTCCGCGTGAAGATAAAGAGGGATCGTGGATGATGGTACCTGATCGTTCTTGCCGTGGGCGCACTGCGTACTGTTGCAGCGCAAAAAGAGTGACTCTATCGAAACCCGGAATAGTCGCCTCTTCTTTCCGCTCCGCAAAAGGCTGGTGTATCAGTTTCGTCGCACAATCAACCGCAGGAGGATCCCGCTTGATAGCAGTAGTGCTGGCTGGGCAGTTAACTCAGAGAGTACGAGGTCGCTCGCTCGTTTGTTTGTTCGTCTTTGTGCACACCGACCACAGGCCCAGTCAACTGCGAATAACCGGGCAGACTAGGGAGGATTGGTGTAATATCTGGAGCTCTGAAATTATCGGCGAAGGGAAAGTTGGTGACTGCGCCGGTTAGTGGTAGTTAGTTTTCTTTTCCTTCCACGGTCAGGAAAGGGATGAGAAAGCGCAAGCCGAGGGAAGGATAAATTTCTCAACTTGTCGAGGTGGGATTAGAATTCAATCTATGGAAAATACCGCTTCCTTGTCGTCCGTCGTAGCTTGTCTTGTCTCGAAAACCAGGCAGCCGGTGTGGCGAGCTAGCTTCTGCATGCAAATGCAAATGCAAGTAGGGCCAGACGGAGGCTTCTGTCTGAACGTTAAGTGTGAATTTCGACAAAGTGGGGACGCAGGGGCCTGGGGGAGGGGGTTGTAAAGGATCTGGGATCTGGTGTCATCAAGTTTACATTCGCATTCGCATTCACCATAGCACACAATTAATATCAACAACAGCGTCGACTCGATTTCTGTCTTTCTCATGTCGGCGAGCGACCCAGAAGAACCCCCCCGCGATAGATGCAATGACGCTCAATGTTGAATCATCCGATGTGAGTATTTTTCCTCTTGTACATGTATGCAACTTGCCGGATGCCTAACAAGCAGACCGGCCAATCAAAGTTCCGAGCGTCGGACCCTCGACGGAGAGCCCGCATTAATGTACCTGACAAGATAACCAGCCAAGTTGTCCCAGCTGATCAAATTGCAAGAAGACTTCTCTCGAGAACTCCGGCAGCGTGTGCCTACATTGTCGCTGTGAGTGGGGACTTGAACCAAATAATGTTCATTGTCCTGCTGGTCTCATGCGGTTCCAAAGACCCGTCCCGCCCAAGCCTTTTGGATGAGGTTCCTCAAGTGGGGTCTGCCCTAGGGCGCTCTAAAACCTCTCATCTAATCCTCTGACATGCATGTTACCACGCTGGTTCGATTCGAGCCTTGTCACAATTTTTCCGCAAGTGCGAGCCCAAGCCCAAGCCCACTCCTCAGACCTCAATCCTGCAGCCGCCATCCCATGCACAGGAACGAATGAGCGAAAACCCTTGCAGAAGTGTTTGTTAGGCCCTCACTGCATGCATGATGATGCCCATCGGGTTCACCGTAAGTTTTAACGAACCTTAACCACGGCAAACGAACGTTGGTAAAGGTACCCGACTCAATCCACTCCAAGCAAAAAGTTTATCTGTCCACGCAAGGGAACATATCAATCCCGGCCGCACCCTCCTTGGCCGCGGAAACAGAGCACTCGGCCGGTCGTCAAGTCGAGCCGCTATCGATGTTTCTTACCGTCGGGTGACCGCGCACCGCAGACGGACGCTCACTTTGTCCTGCCTTCTAGATCGATTCTGTCGCCTTCTGGAAGCAAGGCGCGGCCAATCGAATCGATAGCCTAAGGCTCGAGCCGTGTTCTTGGCCTTTGGCATGGCTCTAGATGTGATACAGTGAGGAGACCGGCACTCTTATGCCATATGTGAGTAGCCGGCGAACGGTCAGGGTTTGCGAACACGCAACAAGCTGCAATTACAGTGCGCTTCTCCCACTTGACGAATGTGATAAAGTAACCTTCCCAAATATTATCCAAAACTCGACAAATCTCAACCCTTCGGTTCGGCTTACCATAGTATAGCCCCAGTTATATGCTTTACAAGCGCATTTAAGCCGTGTCTGTACCTTTTCACAGTTAATATATTGTATTATATTATATTATACGATTAATATACTTGCTGCCCTGGTACGAGGGCTCCAAATGCTAATTCATAAGAGATTCCGCATTTTCCGCCGCCCATCCGCACACAAATGAAAAAGCTAGTCTGCTACCATGCTACCACAAGATTGGCGAACAATACTCCATGTGAAATATAGGTTTCTCTTGCATTGGTGTCAGGGCTCGCTCGCTTTCACGAAGATGCAGCCTAAATTTTATTCGCTAGCCGTGAATATATCCCGTGCGCTCGTGAATTTTAATTTTACTCAAAGTTCCCAGTGAATACAATAGATAAAAGTCCATATGCCTGCCGCATCATGTCATCGGCAAAATCTGATTGGTCCGATTTGACAAACTGTCGGATGCGACGCCCAGTTTGATAAAAGCGGTAATAAAATTGTTGATAGAGGAATACAAACAACTTAGAAGCAGATAACGTTAAACCCATCACAATAATAAGTCTCGTAGCCAGACTTGTTTTTGTGCGGACACCACTTAAGCACTTTCACAAATAATATTGTTGCTGACAGTCCTGAAACTCAATTCTATCGTATCCACATTTGGAAGACTACGATACCACCACCACGCTATATATTTTCATATGATGCACGGAAAAGGATGTTCCTTGACACCGTGCATCAAGAGCCGAGCATCACCAGACTTCATGAAGGAGCCGACTGTATCACCACAAAGATAGGCTTGCCCCTTGAAACTTGCACACGCATACGATTTCCCGTTGATTGATATATCGCTTCACTTCCTAAGAGATTTATAAAACACGAAACTTGAGACGGCAGCACATCTTACAAACATTATAAACCCTTTCTCGATCCGATTGTTCATCCCGTTCAGGTTATAGATGAAAGTCCAAGCAAGAGGACCCACGCTTCTAGCCGATTTGGGCATTCTTATGGATTTCAAAATGCCCAGGGTGCCCAGAAATAATATCTGAACGAGTGATTCCGGGTATATGCGAGAGAGCACCAAAAAGCTAGAAATGCGGGTCAATGCGGATATCCTTCCCGTATACGCGTAGACATGGAAAATTCGAATATTACTAGAAAGCTACTAAGTACATATTTACCAAGGTAAGAGACGAACTGCTGAATTTTAATACGAGGCCATCCACTCACCAACCTGGGAGCTTGAAATCCCTCTCTTATATCTCATCGAGGCGCAATCAAACCCGCCTTTCAAGCTTTTCGTAGTGGCAACTGGCTAATCGAAGAGATGACGAATTTCTTAGCTCGCGCTAAAAGGAACCATCAATCAAGCCTAGGATACACGAGCGCGGCCAAAATTTAACCGGCGAGGCAAATGAAGGGCACAAAAAGTTGGCCGCATGTTGTGGCACCTGTCAGGTTCGATGATCAGCCTGCTCCTAGTTCTCGGGATCCCTCGGCAAGTTTAAGCGTTATAACAATGATGGAAGATATTTGAGAGTGTGTCGTCGAAGCCCATCCCATGGATCCATGAAACGCTTTCAAACAGCGGGTTTAATCGGTATCTGTGCGCAAAGGAATAACTTGGTTTCAGGATCAAGCTTCGCCACTCAGATATATTTTTGATTAAATAAAGGCCCGCCTCAGTATCATCGTCGCCAGCCATACCAGCTCCGAGTGCTTCCATCTGTGACATCAATCTGAGGTTGCTTCAAATATTTAGCCGTCTCGCCTGCCGCTTCGATGAGGCCATCCCACGGCCACGTGAGATTAACTCTGATCCACAAACTAGTGGTTGTTGGTTGCTACCGCCATTAATTTCAGGTCTGACCACTAGAATTACCTAGGTAGTCCTCTGTGGAGTATTTCTAACCCGGAATATCGCTGTTCTGCACGTGTCAGCATTTAATTAATATTACTTCCTGCGATACCATGTCTACGAAATATCAAACACCCATTCTGTGCTGTGCCTTTCTTTCCCGTCTTTTTTTCCCTTCTCCCCTTGCTTTATCTTGCCCCTGATCAAAGGTAGCAGAATTATTTACGTTGCATCTAGATAGCGGCTTTCTCGATATTTTCGCAGAAATAGTCATGTACCCACCCAAGTCTGATCAGGTACAGGAAGGATAAGGCGGGCGACGATATGCGGCAAGTACTTGAGCTCGCTAGCATGTTCTGCTACATGCAGGACGCAGCGCGCAGGGAGATTAAGTCGAGCCGATAACCAGGGTACGTGGTGACTGTGCGACGCCGCATGTATGCATATGCATGTTTTTTTAAAACAAGAAACCAATTCGATCCAAGGTTTTCTATTTCTTCTACCTTGGAATACACTTTATGGTGCCCTCAGAAGATCTTTTGCCTGAAATCCTTGGAGTTACTTCGATCGGTTAGACGTGCATGCATGCATGTGCGTCGTAGCGCAGGAACAGGTTTTCTGCAGAGGCCGGTGTATTCTTTTGTACGCTTTCGAGCCGGCATTCGACATTTCTCGTGCGATCGTCTGCACCAACCGGCTTCGACGATCTTGCTGCCGGTTTTTTTTATTTTTATGCTCGCGCATGCCATGACCATGTGTATGGCACGGTTTCCATAGGCGCGGTTTGCAAAGCAGAGAGACGTGTATCTCTTATTTCCGTGGCGGCGACCGAGAATAGCTTGCCATCGAGACGGGGTTTGCAGCTATCGTAGAATATATTACGCCGATCGAGGCGATGTCAACGGGATTTCCCATGCGTGAAATATTGGAATCGCAAGCTAGTCTGGGTCCTTGATACGATGGTGCATTCATATTGATATCTCGCCTGTGGGTCTCTCTAGCGAGTGGAGAACAGAGGCCGTGAAGCTTTGAACTAGCTAGCTAGCTTACTAGGCAGCTATTGATTTTCCGTCGAGATGCCGGTTGATATGCGTGATGTCCATCGGTCGAGAGGAAGCACCCTTGCTACTGCTGCTGCTGCTGCGCGCTGCAGTGTTGCGGTGCTGTGCTATCGATAAGCTGGAAGCTGCCTCTGCGTTTGCTAGTGGCGTCAACCTCAACCTCAACTTCAAAACTTAATTGCCACAGCTTCGCACGATCACTATACCCCTGGAAGATACAATCGAAAAGGCATCTACAAGACCCCCTTAAAATAAACAATCTACCAAAAATATTACATCCCAATATTTACCTTCTCTTCGTCATTGTCATTCCCAGGCAAAATGTCGGACATCATCAACGCCAACCCCACCATCCTCAACGCCTCTGACCTACCCACCCGCCACTCACACGCCCGCAAGAAGCAATCCTCATCAGCCTACATCGCCGACAGCATCTCGCGGCTGCCCACTTCCCGGTCTCTCCTATACGATCCTTTCAACGCTGCCGCCGCTACCACTCCGGGCGAGGACTCCGCCTACGCCTCTGCCGCCGATGATGATGAAGACGAAACCGCAGCCGAAGACATTGACGAACAGGAAATATACGGTACATTCACCCTCAGCCCACCTACTTCCTTTTACTACCTACAGACTCTAACCTCCTGGCTACCAAACAGACCTTGTTTCCACAATCTCTGATCCAGAGCATCCCCTCTCCCTCGGTGAACTCGCCGTTATAAATCTCCCCCACATCCACGTAACTCACGGCACACCGACACCTGAAAACCCAAACCCCATGTCACACGTCCTCGTCGAGATCACGCCGACAATAAACCACTGTTCGCTAGCCACCGTCATTGGCCTAGGTGTCCGTGTGCGTCTTGAGCAGGCGCTGCCCTCGCGCTTCCGTATCGACGTCAAGATCCGCGAAGGTACCCACCAGAGCACGGATCAGGTCAGCAAGCAGCTGAACGATAAGGAGCGGGTGGCTGCCGCCTGCGAGAACGAGACGTTGATGGGCGTGCTGAGCAATATGCTAGCGACTTGTAAATGATCGAAGGGCGCCATTTTTACTACAGCGATTTATTTATTATATATATCCCTACCCTCTTCTCCTTTCTTTCTCCCTTGACAGCTTAGTTAAGCTCTAGACAGTGCGGATACTGTATTTGTGTCTTTTTTTTTACAGGTTGTACGATTCTGAATTTTAGCGCGGAGTAATTCCCTGAATACAATAGCTTTGTCAAATGGACAATACCCTCTCGCAATGATTTATTCAGCTGCTGCTCTCTTTACAGGACGCTCGCTCACAGACCAATGAAACGTAACTTGGTGGACAGCAGTATCAGCTTCATCATCATTATGACATTCTCAAACTTCGTATCGTACAGGTACACTCTATACGCGATATAAAAGTATAATGAATGCACCACATGCAGCAATTAGAAGACTAGAAAAGACCCGCCGCGCCACATCATAGTATATATCTATCCCTCGAGACGAAGAGAAGCAAAAATCTAATTGAGCAACCCTGACTCCTGCAAACTCTTCTGTAGCTCCGGCTCAAGAAACTTCGCAATAGTCACATCTTCACTGAGGCCCTTCCGCCTTCTAGTCTTCAACGTAAAGTCCCTTGCAAGCGCCTGCGCATTCGCCGGCTCCAAAGCACGCAGCTTAATCTCCTTATCCAGCGGATCGCCGGGCACGACGCTCCACTTGTCGAATACCAGCGAGACGAACGCCTGGCCCTGTGTATGGATCTAGATCCCACAAACAATACACATCAGTGATTCTGAACTATCCAAAAAAAAAAAAAACGCAATTTCAGGAGGACGGTAACTCACCCTCAGATCTGTCTCGAATCCAAACGAGTCGATGACAGGAATAAGCCCCTTCACAAGATATAAAGGAGTACCAGCGATCGGCCCGTCGGTGAGTACGTGGCCTCTCCGCTTCGCCAGGACCGTATATAGAGGGCTAACAGAGTCAGCCGGTCCTGTCATATGGCAAGAATACATGGGCTCCATGAGGCGTGGTGAGGCCATCAAAAATGATGAATAGCACGCCCGTCTCGCTGTGGGGATGATCTGACCACCGCCACGGTATATCGCCTCTGACGCGAGCGATGCATCCATCAGTCTGAATTTTGTATTTCGGATAGCTGTAGTTCACCAGATAGTTAGTGGATGCTTCATTGCATTGAAATCAAGGAGAAAGAAAGCAGGGTGGAGGTAGAGTACTTACGTTCCTCGCACAGCGGCCCCTCACGGGTACCCCACGAGAACCCCTGCTTTATCGAGTCCCGCACAGTATTGAGCAACTTCTTGTCCACCTCAGATGGTAGGGTGTCATCCTGCAGAATGTTTGGGCTCGTTTCCTCAGGCCCAAATGCCCAGATACTTCTACTCGCGAGGACATCCCACCCATGGTTCTCCTCAAAGAACTTGCCAACTTTGCGGATAGGCCACTTGATGCTCACTTTCCCTGATTCGATGTCCCTAGCTACATCTTCTTCCAGCGGTTCCGCAACCATGGTAATCTTGTTTTTCTTGTTCGGGGTCATCGCGTAGCACTTGAGCGCCGACACCTCCACCACGGTCTCACAAAACCTTGTGACGGGATCGGAGACCTTGAGCTCCATCTCGGAGTACAACCGGCGCAGGTCGTGAAGTACGCAGTCCATGTACAGTTCTCCTGTTCCCAGAATAATGTGCTCGCCCGACTCCTCGACTTTTGTGACGACAAGAGGATATGATTTATTGATCCGTCGCAAACCGTCCAACATCTTTGGTAGTTCAGAAGGATTTACAGGCTCGACAGCAACCTTGAAAACCGATTCTGTAAAGTGTTTGATGGGCTTAAAGATGTATGCATCATCATCCATCTTGGGCGGAACCAGCGTCGCCGTCTTGACGATCGAATTGTCAATACCACCAAGCAAGCACCAGCATCCAGCGGGAACCCCAGATGTGGGGATTTGATACCGAGTCTCCGCGACCCAGATATTGGAGATGGTTGCAAGTGTCATATCCTCCTCGTCGTCGATCGTATATCCTTCACCCAGGACACGAACCTGATCCCCGACTTTGACCGTTCCAGACATGACCCTCCCAAATGCATTGAATCCCGTTGCATCTGCTGTATTATACAGCTTGGTAATGTGAACAACCAACGGCCCATTCGGATCGCATGTCAACATGGAGTCCGAGACGGTGCTATCCAGAGGTCCAGTGTAAGATGACTCAATTTTCGCCTTGGCCCCGTCAACCGGCGAAGGGATGTGCTGTAAGATCATATCCACAAAACCCGTTGCCGTCCCAAAGAACTGCTCGCAAACAGCCTTCAGCAGATCACCCGCGTCCATTTTGTACTGAGCAGGCTTCAGCGTTATACCCAAACCCGCCAGCGTCGCCTTTAGACTCGTCGCGCTTTCCCCAACGGTATGTGCGTACAGCTTGTACAACGGCTCGAGCACAAAATGTACGAACGTCCTTTTCGCGCCCTGTTCCGCAGCTTTCTGGCGTGTGAACTTGCGGCTCTCCGGGCTAAAGTAGATATCTCCCCACATTCGCTTCGCAAAGCCATCGGTGTCAACACCCGGGTAAGTATCAGCGTACATCTTCGCGAAGGATTTTAGCGAAAAGCACCACCTCATCTTGGTCGACGCGAAGCAAACGTTGCCCTTTTCCGGTGACAGTCGCAGGTCGTCTCGTCCAGGCGCAGCCTCCGCGATTATCGTATTAACCTGCTCCACCGTGTGCTTGACCTTGAAATACGCATCCGTAGGCGGGATCTTGAGTTCCAGTATCAGCCGGTCCATCTTGTTCACAACCAGCACAAGCGGTAAGTTCTCCGTGACGGCATACTTGACAATCTGCTCAGCATTGATCATCAAGCCTTCGACCACATCCACGACCAGCGCTATGCCATCTGCAAGCCGAAAAGACGCTGCAACTTCATCCACAAAGTTCACATGGCCGGGTGTATCCATAATGTTGACGAGATGCGACTTCCCCGCGGACGACTGTAGCACTAACGACATTGGTGAAGATTTGATCGAGAGGCCGCGTTCGCGTTCCAGCGTGTGTACGTCCGTATACCGCAACTGTGGTTCCTCACGCCGCCCCACCGCTTTCTTCTGGTCGACGATATGCGTTTCCAGCACCAACATGTCCATAAACGCTGTCTTGCCATGGTGTAGATGTCCTGCTATTGCAACGTTGCGCACTTGGTCCGGAAAGCTCATCATGTCCATCATGAATTCTCGCGAGAAATGCGTCACGGGGAGCTCTGCTTCCTCCACGATGAACTTCTTCACCTTAATCGGCGCGATAATCGGTTCTGATAGCGGCTGCGCGTCCTCCTCCTGCACCATCGCCTCCACTTCTTTACCATACACCTGTTCTGCCGTCGGGTAGTACTGTTTATCTTCGTGGAGAATCACGGCGTTCGAGGTACCCTCGTCGACTTCCATTAGCTGCATGTCGTTCCCTTCTTCCTCGTCTTCCGGTTCGGCGTCATCGTCGCGGTCAAAGTCGACGTAGGCGTCGGCGCCATCATCTCCCTGCGCGGAACCCTCGTCCGAGTCCCCGGCGTCTCCTATGTAATTCCCGAACCTAGCGAGCGAGAAAAGGTCATCAGTTGTTGTCTATTTTTCAATTTTTTAATGCCCAATGGCGCGGGATGGCGAAGCGTGACTGTTAACCATAGGCTTTCAAGGATCTCTGTAGAGCTTCGGTTCTAGCATATTTTGGGGTGACTTACTCGTCGTATAGGTCGTCCATGATAAATTGAAGAGAACCAAGTGGTTCAACCGACTATATGATAGGGATAACGTTGTCGTGGGTGCCTCCCCGATGAGCTGTTGCTTGGAGTCGTGGATGATGGAGAGCTGGTGTCGCGCGAAACTCTCTTGGCTCGAAATTTTGGGGTTCACAGCAACGCCACAATCGGCCCGTGTTGCGGCGCTGTGGCTTCTGCCGCACCCGCTGCCGCAAGTGCCGTCAAAGACAGGAGTCTATCGAAAGATACCAAGATTACGGAGGGTAAATGTTTATCTTCGCAAGACATGTTAGGATAGGTATCTGTTTTCTAACAATTGATTAAGACATGTTTAAAATCTATGGTACATTTTCCCAAATTCTCTTTATGACACCGTAAAAGAGTCCATCAAATAGAAACAATTGAAGGTAATATAAATCTAGCAGATTGCGCGCTTTTGAATGTTATAGGCCCAATCATGCAAATGCACCGATAAAAGCCATCCCGAAAGCACCAGCAAATACGCATAGCGACGCTTGTATCCTCTTCTTCCCCTTTAAGATCTTCCAGCTCTCGTCCGTTAAGAAATCCTCCGCAAGGAGCTCGACAAGGCCACTAAGAAATCAAATGTCAGACCTCACTCATCCACCACTAGCAAGATCAGAGGAAGATAGAGCTAGACTTACGCAAAAAGTAATAGTCCGGAGCTGATAGCATTCATCACGCCCACCATCAGAAGGCCAACCTCACTCGCCGGGTCGTACAGGGTATGCGTCGCAAGTCCAATAGCTTGGCCAATCGGCGTCGTGGTCCCACTAATTAAAAGTTAATCTCATTGGTATTCATCATGACCGGAGCAAAGCCTCGGGGTATGCTTAAAGTGGTTACTTACTATGCAAGTGCCATTAACCATGGTTTCATAGACCCCTTCGGGAAAATAGTGATAGCGGATATCCTCGCGCCCAGTGCCAGCCCCTCAAAAGCTTCTAGATAGTAAAGTTAGAGTTCCTGTGGTTCGCCGGCCTTATAATTGCATATAGAAACACTTACGGTGGAAGCAAATGGCGATAAGCAAGACTATGAAATTTGAGCCCGTTGAAACGCTCAGTGCCATTCCGATGAACACGCTATGAAACAAGATTCCAGCCTCTAGCAACATCACTTGCAAGAGGTTCTTCTTCTGCTGGGCAATCTCCGCTGGTGACATCTGGCTTATATGCGAAACAGAATCCTGTCGCTGTTTCGCAGCACTTCCACTCCCCGTTGTTTCGAGTTCGATTTCGTCGTCGTCATCGGAGTCCGAGGTAATCGGTTCGAGAGCAATCACGTCCCGACTGTAGACATAATGCTTTTCGTATTAGCGAATGAGCCACGTTAATATCAACGGAGTCGAGGAACCAGACGAACCTCACCGCGATATTATTCAGTTGAGAGCTGATGCTACCGCTTCTTGTGCGACGATGCGACGATTTGCCAAGCAAGCTACTAGCTGCCTCTCCGTTCGCCACATACTCAGGGTCCTCTTCCGGGTGAAGATCGGGTCTCAGGGCTGGAGATCCCGGTGCTACCATATTCTCAAAGTCGCCATGGCCATGACTATGAGTTGGCGCACCGAAGCCGCTGAATACCATCTCAATGGTGACCACGAAGAACACGGCGGCCAAGGCGATGGCGCCCGCCATCGCGGGATAAGTTTGCGTCCAAAACTTCGGCAAACATGGGTCCGTAAGGGAGATAAATGCCGTAGGAAGCAGCTACATATCAGTCAGCAGGTGTGAATAGATGTCGATGTCAATTGTTGGAAACTCACATGCACAAAAGCTGTCGCAAGCAGCACCCCGGTCCCAAAATGGCGCGCCAGAAACCTTGAATGCCCAAGTTAGTTCACTGCCCATGCAACGAATATCCGATCCTGACAAAAATCCTCTTACAAGAAATGATGGGGTACCTTCAGCTGTGGCACCCGTCTAACAATAATAGGGAAACCACAAGCTACACAGGTTTGTCAGCAAGTTGGTATAGAGGCGCGGTAGTCAGCGTGGCTCACCGAAAGTACTCAAAGTAAGTACAATCACCAGAGCTATGACGTGCAGTCCGGTATCGTAAGAGCCGGACGATTTGCTACCGCATGTCGATTGGCGTTCGAGGGACACGTAGCGCGATGGCTCCCCTAGCAAGGTTGTAACGTCAGCGCGGGTCAGGCTGGGGTTCGGGCTAAGTGAAGGGTACCTTCGGCGAGTTCCCTCATGACTGCAGTCGCCGTTTCTTATATTAGCTAAAGCTGTTTCCAACATGACACTTGGGGAGCAGGGGTCATCCAGAGAAGCGCGTACCATTGCCAACATGAGAGGCAGCAGCGTCCGTCATTTCACGAGGTTGCTGAGAGTGGCGATGTTCCTCCGGCGGGGGATTAGGCCAGAGTGGATGTCGATATTAATCGTCCTGATACTCTGAGATCGTGCGTGCGAATGAAAAGTATCATCGAGTAGAGCTGAAGCCGGGCATGTCGGAAGGGCAAGGATAGAGACGAAAGGCGAGCCGTCGGCAGGAATGTGACGGCAAGAGCTCTCTCTCCAACTTGAAAGGAGAAACAAGAGCGAGGCAAAAAGTGAGATGGATTCCGCAAAACAAGATGAAGGGCGCCACTACCTGTCAACAGAAGCAACGGTGGCAGCCTTTTCGACGAAGTCAAAAGCCAGAAGTCAGGGGTGCAGCCACAGCGAGCTATTTGGCTCGGCTGCGCATTGGCGAGCTGATGTTTGGGCAAGGCGGACGCAGTTGCCAGTTTGATTTACGAGCGCCGCCATTGGCCGCTTCCAACACGCCCGCAACACATATCATCGAGTCCGGTTCTGGCGTTTGAGGGCTCAACGTTCGACACGCGCCATTCGACAAATTCGAGCATCCAACGTCGACGCCACTGATGCGCCGGAGAAAGCCTTCCGGCATGCGCCATGTAAGACGCCCTCGTAAGCTGATACTGTTCTTCGATCCTGTCGCCTATCGTCCAATGGCTTTCGGCCGGCCGAAGCCAATATGCAGCTGCAATGCAGAAGACAGTGCATGCAGACGACCAGTCTCGCCAACTATAGTCTTTCGAATTCAATCATACAAACCCCAATACGGACTCTGTGCAGGCCCTTCTTGCCATTTCCCAAAGCCAAGGATGCACACCCCCTGTATAAAACATTTACCGCGTTGGTCCCGCCTTAGTAATATTCGCGGGGTAATTAGATATCTATAGCTATAGCTACCTATAAATGACATGGTTGATCGGTTAGCTTGAAGGGGGTTACAAAGCGGTATATCAGCTTTCAACTGATTCACATCAAAAGCGTTAATTCTGAGGCTTAAGGTTACAGCTTGGTTACATCTTAATACGTACTCCGACTTCCATGCACAGGGTAGGCTTGGAATCGGTTATATAATTATATTGCTCGGATTTAACGCATCCGTATACGTTACGAACATTGCATTGCAAATATCACAAGGCAGGTATTTCGATCGTACACCTTACCTCTGCAGGGTACATGGTAAACCCAGGGCCTCTACAGACACACAAATGTGAAACCAGAGGGTGCTCGACGAGACGTGTGCAATTAGTGCCATGTCGACGGATAGGACCTCCTTGCGTTCACGCGTGTCTAATACAAACTAACTAAGTCTCGGCATAGCCTCGATGATTAGGCGCTTTTGGCAGAGCTATCGGCATACGGCACCTTCAAATGCCACTACAGAGCTCCGAATTTAGCTACTTACGTTAACCATGCCTAAGTCTGGTGACGGAGTACTCGGCATAAACGGAAAATAGCGGAAAGGAGCCAATCAGGCCTTCGTTGAATTGTTTTATACTTAGACGGCTGTCTTGCGCTTAGACGAAGCCCTGGGTCAGGAGAAACCTCTATCTATGTTTAGGTTTGTGGTGGCTTGATTGAGGTTACGCATTGGTATATGCGCGCCGGACGGGTAGCCGGCACCGGCACCGGCACCTCCTCAATGGTATTTCGATACGATGAATTATGCCGAACGCGCGTCCCCCTCAACTCCGGGATACCTTAATACATCATCCCCACATCAAGCCGAATCATAGGGTCCGCAGAAATAAGAGGCAAGTGTATCGGAAGATACCAATTGATCAATTTGGAAACTGGTAAGCCTCTATCGCGGCTACTTTACACCAATCGCAAGCTACGCTAAGCATGATCCAGATAATGTAACAACCAGGGTTTCTGAACGCTAATATTGATATATAGGTAGGATTTTTCGATTTGTACTAGTGATTTCCTTATTACTGAAAGGAATCAACTCCGATTCCGCCGACCATTGCTTGATGAGGAGAAATATACAAGTAAAATTGCCGCCGGCTTTAGCAGGACACGGGCCTCACAACCACGACCTTCTAGAACCCAACCTAAAACCGTGACTGCCCCTCGGCTGCTGACTTTGACAATCAGTGTGTATGTGCTGACTCGAGTATCCGTACCTGTAGATCTAGGAGCGAATAGATCGGACCAGGCCATCGATAGAAAGTCCCCACCTGGCAAAGCTAGCCTTGCATTCGTCAATCCCCACACCGCATATGTCGACCTCAACCCTATCGCTCTTCGACCAGAAGGGTGCCTAGGATGAAGATGCATGTCGCATATATGCGAGACCAGGAATACCTTGGTTATTCAGGCTGGTGGAGTATCACATGTTTCGGGTTTGCGGATTCACAGCTCAAGCATGCCAGCTCTATCGGATCAACATGCCGACTTCCTCTCTCCTGCTGCTCAAGAATAAGCTGTGGAGCTAGGGGGAGACATGATCTTCATCGCTATCGCGTACGTACATACAGGGCGGGCACCTTCCGCACTGGACCCTGATTCGATCGACAGCGGAGATAAACTGCTCGATGTTGAACCTCTAAGAAACAGAGTAAATGAATTATATAAGAGAATTAAGACCCTCGCAACGTCTCAGCCACCACCATGAACATTGGTGGGCAGGCAGTAGCTTCAGAACGTCATTGCACATATCGATATCCATATCGTCCTGCTGGAAGAGGAAGACCAGCCGAAACGGGAAGCCGCAGTTGTTCCCACCGCCGGGTACGATTTCGCAACAATGGACTAAAATGACAGGCTCTAGCCTGTACGCCTGCCGGATCGCATGTTGGTGATTGGGTTGTGCCGGGGCTGTCATTCGCATTGTCTGCGGTCGCCTCTATGAAAAAAGAATGAAAGCGAAATCAAGGGTTCCTGCAGATATTTGCAAGCTGTATCACGACCCACAAGACAGCTTATCGGTCGCAACCGGGGACCTCGTTTCGAAATGCGACAGTCATGTGTTGGACCGTGATGCTTTAATTTAAGTTCTATTAGAGATCATCACGAGAGAGGTTTCGAAAAACTCTCTTGCTGCGTACAACGGGGTATGGGAAACGTGGTGGAGATTGAATTGATAGATCTGCCGGCTTGGAGTTAACTGTCATGGCAAGAATGACGATGATATCATGACACAAATAATATCCCGTTGCATTGTCGCCTGATCGGAAAAAGCGGGAACAACAAGAGCATTCGAGCGGGAGGCTGTCCGACCGCCGTTAACATTGCTATCATTGCGTGGTGGTTGGGCTTGCACCTCGTGCAACGTAGTTCTGGCATCGATGCTTCTCAAGTTTCTCCACTCGGGTTACATGAAAACACTGCAATTCACTTGCGTTCGTAAAAGGCTGGATCCCCATCGGATTCCATCACAGATGCAGCCTGACCAGCAAAGTCAAACGAGCGACCGACCAGGGGACTCCATGGTGCGGATGGCTGGTCGAGCTGGGCTCGTGGAGCGATAGCAAGATATTCCAAGATCCGAGTCGTCGAGCTTGAAAAATTGACAGCTAGATGGCCGGGAACCGGTATGCGCTATATATGCACATTTCGACGACCTTGTACTTGGCTGCGATAAAAATTTCTGGGATGTTTCAAGGAATCCGAACGTTGGTGAACACGACAGCCTATTGCGGGTCCATGACACCTGCATGCATGCCAAAATCACGACACCCAGCAGAAGCGAATCCAGCCATGACATTGGCTAGCATGTAGCATCCCCGCCTAACTCGTGCCGTAGCGATTCAAATGTTTCTTGGGGGTTGCTTCGGCACCCGGATTAAACTACCCACCCAGACTAGATAATCCGCAGGCGCGGTGAAAAGGTGGGCAAAGAGTTATCGTTCAAGATATTGATACCCACAGATAGCTATCACTCGCTCCTGGCATGTAGCATATCCCACCGTCGAGGTTGCAGTCGCTTTACGTTGAGGTGAAAACTCCATTGCGGCTAAATGCTCACTCACCGCCTATTTCTTTATAATCTGGTATTTTTAGAAATTGCCGCCCGCCCGTCCAGACAGGAAACGGAAAAGAAAGCGGTTTCCAAGATTCGCCACCGCACACCGGATGGATGATTGATCCTGAGCCATGGCGCAGCCTTGTTGGTCTGGAGTGCCTGCACAGACGTCTGTTGGAGCTAAAGTCTGCTACTTTGTGCGATCTCGCAATAATGATGGATCGAGCCCGGAGCTTGGCTTTCGTAGGATCACGCTACCATTCTCACTGCGCCCTCCCTGTCAGGATTTCTGCCCTGCAGGCTGAGGCTTGCAATCTGCTTGCTCGTTGGGTTTTTAAATTAACTTTATACTTTTGCTTTGCTATCGACCGACCCTCCCACCCTTGTAGATTCGTGATGAGTGTTTCTTATCATCCAGGATTTTTTTTGTTGATTCTTTGCAGAGCTTTGCTTCCGGCGAGCCTCCATAACTCGAAAGCTTGCTTTTCGTCGCAAGCAACTGGGCCCCGGCGGCTGCGTCGAGGATATGACATCGAAGTTTTTTTTTTCTTTTCCACAATTGTGTCCAATGTGATGACCTTACCCAAATAGCTCGAGCATCCGTGCCGCCGACTGCGAAAGATTTTTCTTCTTCTTTCCTTTTGCTGCAGCACAGTTGGCGCGAAACATGAACCACGAACCCTTGAAGACCTGACAACAGTCTCATCTGATTGTCCCGTCAAATGAGAAGATGGAAGCTGTTGCCTGTATTCGTGCGAAGGTGCTTAACTGGCGGCCAGCCGCATTTTTGGAGAGCGATCATCCAGCAGTCGGGTGGATTTGGAAGCATCAAACGTCTGAGGACAAGCGGGCTTATCCGGATTAGTACGCTCCTCTTCGATGCCTTCTCGCCCTCCGCGCAAAAAGTCCGTCAGAACAATGCACTTTGAACAAAAGGAAATGGTTCAACAGGCCTGCACCTAGCGAATAGCATTGAGTGTAGCTGGTGGCCTTGTAGCCCGGCCCGCTACCCTTGGCCTTGAACAGCAAGAGCTGGAGCGAGTGAGCGAACGGCGCTCCGACCTCTCTCACTCGCTCACGCACTTTGACTCTGTTATCTTTGTTTTTCTTATTCGCGCTCAAGTCCTCCTTTCCTTTCTTTTTTATCTTCAGTCCATTCCAGTTTTAATCGATACAAACCAAACCGGCGAACGAGCCCGAGGCCTTGGCGAGAGGTAAGCAGGCTTGACCCGGTGAAGCTTGACCGGATTCTCCGTCCCATCCATTTTCTCGTTCGCTTCGTCACATCACATTTCGGGCATGGGGGCGACTCGCAGCAAGTGAGGGGTGGGCACGGCGACCCACTCTCTCCAGCCCTTCCAAAAGAGCGGCCCAAGGTATTTGTAGCTGACGCATGCGCCTGGGCGGGCAATTTGTCTCTTTCGCTGGCTTGAGAGCCTTATATATATAAGAAACCCGAGACGTAGCGACCAAGAAGGCAGTCACTTAGTAACGGGTATATTATTACTTCACCAGACAGTTATTCCATCCTTTTGAATTTAATTTTTATTTTATATTATTATTACTTCGCGGATATACTATCCTCTACGGCCGTGCGTCGAAGAAGTCTATCGATCCTATATTTCGGCTGATTGTTTATTTACGACGCTTACCTGTCTACCTACCGACGCTATCCGGTCCTCTGCTGAAGGCCCTGCCGGTCATTCCGATCCAGCCAGCCAGCCAATTTTTTTTTTTTTTTTTTTGTTTCCTGTTTACATGAATAGGAAACATATTCTATTGTTTGTCGGTTGGCGTTGATTATACTCGAAACGACAACTAATTCCCCGTCAGCCTCAGCTTCGACACCACAACTCTGCCATCAACGTCGGATTATCGACATCTACACTCTAACAGCAGACACAATCATACTCTCCGTCAGAACGGTGCCCTCCAACCTAGGCGAGACATTTTGGACAGGTAAGCTAAATCATTTCCTTTGTGAGGGATTACAAACTTCGTCATGAATGTTTTCGCCATCCATCCACACTAGCAAGCTTCAGCTCCAGCTCCAGCTGTGAGCCTTGTCAATCCTTCTTTCCCCCTTGTCATTCAGTCTTTTTTTTGCTATCGCGCAGCCTCGCTATTTTGGCTGTATCTGTGTCCCCATCCAACATGTTGTGGACAGGTAATGGAACGTCCCGAGTGGCTCAGCTGTGGCACCAGACCAAGCAGCAAACTTGACAGATCGAGACGGAAATACAGCCAGTGGCCGACGCCAGGACTCCAGCCGTGGAACTTGGGCCACTCCGCCTCTCCCTTACATAGGGCTCATCTCTGCTCCTCTCCAGAGTTATAATCCCTACATGTAATATGTCAATTTAAATTAATCGCGCCCTGCTTCGCTCTGCACGGGATTTCCTGTTCGCATTCCAGGCTGGAACGATTGTAATTCATCTATTGACAGATATTTATTGCTCGGCTGCAAATCTCCATGGCCAAGGCCCCAGTCCCTGCCATCGCATTTCTCCCCTTTTCTGTGCAGTTGTTTCTGGTTTGAAGGCTTTTTACCCGCCGTCAGATGGTTGTTCCAACTTGGCGGGAAGCGATTATATTACCACGCAGAACATTCTCCCATTTGAGGCCCATTTCGCTGGAACAGGTATCACTTGCAAGGGGGCCCGTTCATCCGCGTCTGATGCGAGCTGTTTCTTTCCCTTAATCTGCTGCCTCTCTACCGGAGTTTGCACCTAGTCAACTGCTGGCTCTTCCCCTTTTTCTCACGCGTGTGTTTCGACGGGTTTGTTCGCAGAAGGCGGTTGATTGATACGGCGCAATAACAATAATAATATTGTTGTAACGTATTGACCGATCACGCCTGACAGTTTTTTGCGAGACACCTCAGACGAGACGAAAGACAAGCTGGAGAAGAACGATAACGGGCCTCATCCCTCCAATCTTATTCTCTGATCTTTCCATCGGCAGACCCCACTTGGGACAGGGACGCTTTCCTCTCGTGTTCTCTGCCTCCCTTGTTCATTTCATTGTTCCTCATTCCCTGGCCTTTCCCGGCCCACGCTGCTGCAGTAAGTGTACCCTTAATTGGCAATCCCAAGCCTTAGTGTGTGTGTATCGGTCATGAGTTTTTTTGCCTGCCAACGTTCCGCTTTGTGGTGGTCCCTGTGAAATTGGGGGCCAATTTCGACGTGCTTGCTTTGGGGAATTGTCCCCCCAATCAGAGCGAAGGCTAGAGCCGGACCCTGCCAGTTGGTTGGTCGTTACGGCCTGGTTGCTGATGCGGCTGCTCTCGAGGAGGAGAGGAGGAGGATGAATAGAAGGGAGCCAGCCAGCCAGAGCCAGCCAGCCGGACCGCCAAAAGAAAAGTCTACGGGCTAACCTTTAGCACCACCACCACCACACCAACCAACCCAACCCCCCCTCCTCCCCCTTTACGTTTACAGACATACACACATGGTATCCTTACATATTTGCCAGACATCTGCACCCCATTTTTCCTCACCATTGCATACTTCTCTCGCTCCTTTCTCCCTTTCGCTTTCTTTTCTTTTTTTTCTTCGTCTCGCATTCTCGCTATCTTTCCCCCGTCCGTCTTGTCTTCATTCCCTTCCTTCCTTCACCCTTCTTATTCTGCTTCTCTCGCTCTCTCTCTCCTCTCTTCCTTCCTCTCTCAGCCTTCCTTCAACTTTCACATCTAACAGCATTATTTCCTGGCATAGACTCATATCCGATTTCGTCGACAGAGGCTCTGGTTAGCTGTGATATCACGCTCGTTTGATCGTTTGGGACATCCAAAGAAACATTTTCCTTGCTACGGCTGCTGCATCTGTTTATCAACGTCGCTTCCTCGCCATCACAACCACACCCCCCCTCCCATTCTAATACACCTACAGCATCCATTCCATTCTCGTCATTCGTTTCGAAAATTGTCGACGACCCGACCTATTATCATCGCATACGACTTCTTTTTGGATTCCGACTTTTTCGCAGAATCGCAACCAAGGGGACAAGAAAAGAAAAAAACCCTTTGAGGCTTCTTTTGGTTAATAACACGAAATTCGCACCGCCTCAACAAAAACACCAATCTTCCAACAACGCCAATAAAACCACCATTTCCCCAATCTACACCTCCTGGTTGGAATTCTCTCTTGTCCACGTTTCAAACTCGCTGTGTATGACAGCGGTCTTTTTCTTTTGAACTCGGATCACCCACAAAATCGTTCAAACTGGATCGCATCTTTAGACATTCTCGCTCATCATCAGATTCGAGCAACATGTCTATCTCTACAGAACAGGAGAAGCCTCTCCTTCCCCTCTACTCAGATCTTGAGAACCAGAAGCCCTCACCTCCGCCTCCACCACAGCAACAAGATTCGCTAGCTGTCAAGTACGCATGGCTAGCAGTCTACTTCGGGCTGAACCTGGCCCTCACACTCTACAACAAGTCGGTAATGGGATCGAGGGTTCGTAACATCTTGATCAAATCAATTTGATGAAATCCCAGCTAACAATTCATATTTAGCCTGATCGACCGGCGTTATTTCCATTCCCATATCTTCTAACAGGACTACACGCGCTGTGCGGTTCGATAGGATGTCTGTTCTTCTATGCTCGAGGAGCTTTCACCTTTACGCGGTTATCGGAATACGAGAACATTGTAATGCTACTGTTCTCTGGACTATACACCATCAACATTGCCATCTCTAATGTGTCATTGTAAGGAAACCATGAAATCGTTAGAGGAAAGTTGCAACTTGCTAATTTGAAACTCAATAGAAACCTCGTCACCGTTCCTTTCCACCAAGTCGTTCGCGCCATGACTCCGTTCTTCACCGTCATCATCTTCGTTGTTTGCTTCCGGAAAACTTATGGCTACATGACTTACATCTCCCTGATACCTGTTGTGGCTGGTGTTGGCTTTGCGACTGCCGGCGACTACTATTTCACACCTCTGGGGTTCTTCTTGACATTACTGGGGGCTTTCCTTGCTGCAATGAAGACCGTGGTCACCAACAAAGTTCAGACCGGACGTCTACGACTCTCGCCTCTGGAGCTTCTGGCCCGGATGTCGCCGCTTGCTTTCTTACAGACACTCTTGTACTCTTATTATACCGGAGAAATGTCGAGAGCTCGCATGTGGTTCTTCACATCCTACGACAACCAAAAGGCAATGATCTTGTTGTTGAACGGTGCTATTGCGTTTGCCCTCAATGTCATCAGCTTCACTGCAAACAAGAAGACGGGTGCTCTGACCATGACGGTTGCTGCAAACGTCAAGCAGATTCTTACTATCGTCATTTCATTTACCTTCTACGATCTCAAGGTCACCTGGCTCAACTCGATCGGTATCATGCTAACGCTTATCGGTGGAGCATGGTACGCGAAGGTGGAACTGGAAGCAAAACAAACCCGGGGGAAGATCCAACTGAAAGAAGGGCTTCAGCCGCTATCGCATTCCGTCACGAAGGCGTGAAGTGCTTGTCTTTTCTTGTCTGACCTCTTTCACTGCGCATCTTTATCCGACAGATCGCCGGATGATTTCATATATGGTCTTTTTGTTCTTGCAGCGGAACGGAAATGATAATTTTTCGCGCCTTTTCACATCTTATTTCTTTCCAAATGAAAAAATATTTGCATTATAGAGGAAGTTGGTCGTTAAAGCGAGCAAATTAGGTACTCTGCTGGCATTTTTTTCTCGCGCTTGCTTTATTTCCAGGAACATGCTTTTCTTTTCCAGCGAATTCGGAGCAACATGGATTTCTTTCTCACCCGGTTTGCCTTTGACGTCTCACACACACTCTCACTCGACTTGTTCAAACGGAACCCGCTCAACAGTTACCGAACACTTCCAACAACTATCGAAGCGATCCGTTTCGACTCCCGCTGATAATCAACTTCCGAATTCAAATCCTACACTTTTACCGGCTGGTGTTTTTTAAACATTTTTTTTGCGCCCACTTCGTTCTGTCTCGAACAGCCCTTTTAGCCAATACTCTTTTCTGACTGCGTCTGTTCCTATGTGTTTCATGACTTATAGCTAATGCCGACTTTTCTCATTTTATTTTCACTTTTTCCTTTTTGATGCTTTCCTTTGTTGAGCACCTTTTACTTTCTTCATTCTTCTTTATACCCAAATTTTCACCTTGTTAAAACTTTTCTCTTGTCTGCATCAAGGACTTTTTCTTTTTCAAACATTTTATAATTTTTAAACCTACAGGAGGTCTTGATAGAAGGTCTCTATGGATGGATGGACGGACGGCTGCTGCGTTGCTTTTTCCTTTTTTCCTTTTTTTTTTCTCTCATTCTTTATTCCCTCTCAACAATTCGTGTAGATACTTGACCTACTCTTTACAAACTACTATACTATACACTGTACCTTCCGTCTTTGCATGCACGTGTACCTGTGGAGAAGTACTTAGCGATTGGAGGCTATTCGAAACCCACCCATGATGGGTGACCGGCCTTAGCGAATGTAAAAATAAAACCACGATCTATAAAAATAACGAGGGTCGACGAGTCTGCGTCACTGCCGCCGTCGTTTGGGATGCATACCCCGGAGGCGAATGGCCTCAGTCTCAGCCCGACCAAATCGTCATGACCACATATTACCTACATTTACGTTACATGCTCTTGCAAAGATGATCACCTTTTTCCGTCTTACTTTTTAAAAACATCCTTTGTCTGTCTCACCGACCATGCAGTTTTTTGGCAGTAGAAAACTAAAGAAAGAAAAGAAAACTCAAAGTATGACTGACTGACTCGCCGGCGTGCCGCAAACTTTTTGGGACACGAACAGCAGGTTAGTTTCTGCAGAGATGGGATGTTGATTCGCCAAGTGTGGCGCCAAGACAAATTACCTACCCCGCCAAGGCCGCATACATACGTAAGACGGGCAGCTGGATGGCCGCAAACATATTTTGTTCAAATAGGTTCTCTAGTATTTTTCAATTCCGACGGATACGCCAGGCGCGATGGGAGATGTTGCATTGTTGCTATGCCGTGGTTTCGAGGACGGTTTTCCCAGCGCACTGTTTGTACTTACCTCCTTTTCTCGTGTGATATCAGAATCTTTTGAAAAGGGTGGCCCCTTCGGAACTTTCCCTTTTTCTTTTCCTTTCTTTTTCTTTTTCCTTTTTTTTCGGAATCCGGAATCGAATCGCGAGGCGGACTGCATGGGGCAGGTGATGGCGGAGGATTCTGTATGGTGTACATGTTCATGTGCGCTCTGCTTGCTGGTATCGATCGATCAGTAACGTAACCATCCTGTGGTAGTGCAGGCAGTGCACTGCCGGTCGAGCTGGGATGGATCGTGAAGATGTGCAGTGCAGCGTAGCAGCGTAGCGCAGTTTCGTTGCTCAGCCATTACATCTCTTGCACTTGAGGCTTGAAATTCGGAGTAATAAAAGCCAGGAATTAATTGGAGGCATTCTAATTAATTGCGACTCTTACGGTAGTCCTAAAAATAATAATAATAATAATAATAATAATAATAATAATAACCATCAACCCATCATTAATAATATTATTAGTGCTAATACTACGGAATGAGCTGGCTTGTATATAAAATGACCGTTTTACGTAAATTTACAGCCTCGACGAAGCAGGTGGGATCCAAGACGTCATTCAAAAAAAAAAAAGAGCTCTTCTATCGACGGATTGATTAGTGGAGTAAGCTCAAGAAAGCAAATAAGTCAAAAGTTAGTAAGTATTACTGGCCTCAAGCGTCAAAAAAAAGCTGCAACTTGCAAGCTTGGCGATCGAGAAACGCCTTACTCGACAAGAAAGTAGCGGCAAGCAGGGCACAGTTTCCCGACGCCAAGGTTGACGCTCGCATTCGTGATACCTCTTTCCACCCAATTAGCCCTTCTCATTCACGGTACCCCATCGTCTGTATCATGCCCTAGCGGGGAGATACCATGTACACGCACGTACGTGCATCTCTATATATACTACTTGGTACTTAATGTATAAGAGAGAGAAAAAGGCAAGAAGGAAATGAGAGGAGAGGAAAGGAAAGGAAACCCAATGAAAGGAGCTGCATGACCTGACGCCACGCGACTCGTGAATCGAATCCATCCGTTCGCCAATTTCGTGCAGGTACCAAGCCCGCGCGAAGTGCTTGCACCTACCCGATTCCGACTCGTCCTTCCCATCTCGCTCGTGCACAAACCCCCATTCGCAACCGTGGTGTACCGTGGTGCCGAATGATCCGAGCTGAGATAAGAACAGCCCCGAGTCCGAACACGTCGAGCCAATTGCAAAAAGCGAATATGGCTGCTGGCTCCCTTTGAGGCTGGATGCACGATCTGTATGCGTAATTAATATGATCAATTATAACTATTCAGGTTTCTTCCCTAGGCGTTTTTCTAATTCTAAAGGTCTGGGGAAGTTGACTATCGTCTATCTAGTAACTTAAGTACACCTACTTTTTACCAATCCCGGATATATTTATATATATACATACATATAATAGGAGTGTGCTTTAGCGTTTTTTTCTTTCTGATCGGTGGAGCTTGTGCAGCGCATGAGACGACTGACTTGAAGCCCACTTATCATGCAGACCTGCAAACATGCATGGACGCATGTCGGTCACGTCGACCTTGGGGATGACATCATATCATGCGAGTTTCATGGGGAGCACATTGCGGGGGTGGAAGTAAACGAAGTTGCTTAAACAGAGTTAAAGGTTTTTTTTAATTATTAAAACCAATTGATTAATTTGACCTTTCGGCAGCCGGCAGCGATCGCATTTTTCGGGTCAAATCTTACTTTTTCGCTTTTCTGGCACGTTTCCCACGGTTGCTGACGTTACATTCGTCTAGCAAAGCTGGTTGGAACGGTGGGGCGGTGGCTTCGTATTATTATTTTTTTGACGTTGAAACTAACGTTAGCGCGTAGCGTGATATTGTTCAACTCGGTTGGGGCTCGAAATGGTAGGTAGCTGAGTATCGTTTAAGTTTGACATTTTTTATTTTTTTTTTGACATTTGCATTGACCAAAAAGCTGTGCTGCAGCGGGCGCATTAAGATACCATTCAATGCTAATGGGGTTGAAAACCCTGGATCCTACTGTTTGATTCCTACCGTGTATCGGTTGGTTTTATCAAGCGTTTCTATGTTTATTTCATTTGATACACCACCCATCCCCGGTATCTCAGATCTAGATCTAGATCTAGATATCCGCCTATAGAAACACATCCTATAGGCATGCATTTCCCTATCTACGTGCCCACGTGCACGTGTATACGTATATATATGCATAGATATGATGGTATTGGAATCGAATCAAAATCCTATAATTGATTCCTATCCGGTGCCTCGCCTCGCCTGTTTCTCCATGAAGACGCGTGTTATAGATACGCATATACGTATACGTTAAAAACAAAAAAAAAAACTCTTATATCTATCTGTACGCGGGTGACAGTTTCTCATATCTGATACAAATCGCCATATCTCTCATTCTTTTTTTTTGGCCTATATGCCTACCTAGGAAGTCTGCTTCACTTGTTGCTCCTTGCTTAAGCGCCTAGCATTAACATTAACGCATTGTGGTACCGACGTGTCCTGTTTTAGTAAATTAATTGGACCACGACAAGTCCACCCTGTCCGATGATCGCGGTCTGCTGCAGAATCGCGGCCTGGTGCATGCATCAAATACTTGAAGCAGCAAGGCATTAGCTAAATCGTGGGATAGGTGGGCACTCCTTATTGGGAAATACTCATTTTCTGTGCATGCTGGATAGAGTTCCTGATGAAAGCTACTAGCTGCTGGGGATCCTATAGCAGCAGCTATCTCGATTAAGGACTGGCTGTCGGTGACCCTAAACCCTTAATCCTTAGTTAGAGCTAAGAACTAGAGATAGTCGCGGCGAGAGAGTGTGCATACGTATGACAAATGGGAATTATATATAGGTGTTCTGTGTAATTCTAGGAGCATTCGAATGCATTCTAGGGGCTTGAGACGTTCCTCAAGTTTAAAGCGTCCTTAAAGACTGCTAAACCGATACTACAATATGGCCCTGGAGCGGCGCTGGGTGCGCGAAGTATTGGACCGTATTGTATCAAGAGGGTAAAGGAGTACATGCATAGTTGCCGTCTGTGTACGGTTACGTGGTATAATCGATAAAAGTGCAGACTAGATAATAATGGATGATCAGATGGAACTTAAACCGATACTGTACGTTACGGTGTCGAGGCTATTTGTTCATCACATAGCGTGGTAGCATCTAGACGACACATGTGGTATTTTACGGTGACGCTTGTGTTGAGAGTATTCAAACCACCATCCACGAGTGGCGAAGCGTCTGAATACGAGACTAATGCGCGAAACCCCGTGTTACCCGTATATGTATACACGAGATTGGAATTACCTGCTTGCTACTTGCCTAACAAAAGGTATGTCCAATGTGACATATCCTAATTAGTACGGTGGGCTCTGGCGCAGCTTTCGTTGGAGTTGCCAAGTAAATCACCTGCTTCGGTGTTCCTGATATGCAACCTGATATCAAATGTACACCATCATGCACACGCACACGAAGCCTTAAAACATCACGCGCAAGCCATACCATGATCATCAAGTAAAACTCTGTTAATAAAACTCCGGATATATGCTGCCCGCCGTACTGTACAATCTATATATGCATAATGAAGGCCCGCAGTAGTACTCCAAATCAGCGCCTCAAAAACGCCTCGCCAAACGCGTAAACGCCCTTCCATGCACAAAAAACAAGCCACAATCTCCACGCTTTAACTCCTCCCAACGTTCCTCCTCGACCGCCTCACGCTGCTCTCATTTACCACGCCCCCAGCCGCAGCCTCCATTGCTCTCCTTTCTCTCTCCTCATCGAGCATTCGGAACAGCCCGACGGCTTCACACCATTTCGCCACGTCCGCCGCCCCGCCAAAATCCGCCCTCATGGGCTTATCATCAGGCCCCCAGTTCAATTCATCATGTATACGCATCATGCTCTCCCGGCACGCGAGCTCGAATGTATTCTTCTTCCCCCGTGGCTTGGTGATATGCAACTTCCCACCGTTGCGCCGTCCGTCATCCGTCCGCATTAGAATTTTTGTTAGGTAATGTAGCCACACCACGTTTGTGCGTGGGCAATGCGTCGACCACTCGAGCTTCTCCTTTTTCGACTTGCCCGTTATTGCAGATCGCAGCCAACAGTCCGTATTGCTTTGCTGTTCAAGGGCCTTCATCTCCTCCCGCATCCTGTAGCCCCAAATCATAGACGTTAGTCAACTTCCGTAAACGGTGAAAGGAGCAGGAGATTGTGATGGAAGTAGTAATAAGGACGTACATCCGATAGATTTCAAACTGATACAACCCGTGAGCCATGAACGTGTCCTCCGCAATATCCAAGTACGCTACGCCACCGTCATTGTCTTCGGGTACGTCCGCCCTCGACAGCGTATAATCGATCACCGTGATCTTGAGGTCCTCGAATCCACTAATCTCTAACTTCCTCCCTAGCCCGGTATCTTCCTGCACTGCCTGCACTTTCTCTTGTGCAAGGTCGCGCACGAGGAGATTTCCTGAGTGCAAATCACGATGCTCGAATCCTCGATCCGTTTCACCTCTGGCAAGCGCTTGTAGCGTCTGTCGGAATATTTCCAATGGCACGTCCCACGTCTTCCAGCGGCTGTCTTCAAGACTGCATCCGCCGTCTTCCAGCGCGATTACGGCGTGAAAGTCGACACCGCGAAATGTGCCATCGCTAGGGGTGTAGTCATCCTTATTGTGCTCTTGCTCCCATTTGCGCCAGGCGGTGTCTAGCTCTGCGGGGACGCCACCCGAGAGTACTTGGCAGCCGAGATATTTGATGAATCCATCGATTGGGGAGAGGGTTCGTGTGATTCTGAGTTCCTGCAAAACTTCTGTCTGTATCGCTCAAATTGATTAGACGTCGATACTACCCAACATAGTATATACTGAGGAGTTGGGTACTTATGCATACCACATTACTTTCTTCGTTTAGCGGAACGAGTTTGAGTACCACGGATCTCCCGTCGTCTGTTTTGTGAATGAATACCTCGGCAAAGCTGGACTCGCCAATCTTCTTGATCCTGGAAAAATCCGATGATATACTTCGGAGGTACTCATCATACCTCATCAACCGATTTTGCTCGCAGGCACGGAGTAGGTTGAAGACCTCGCTCTCTGCTGCGAGAGGCAGCGGGGCTTCATTTATAGTAGCGACGTCAACTTGGACGTCGGACGACTTGATATCTTCAGGACTCGACGGCGGAGTCGACACCTCGCTGGAGGAAGTGTCTCCCTGTGTCGTTGTGGAATTTGTATGGGCTACATATCGAGATGTCGAGTGTTAGAATACACTCGTGTAATGTTAGAGAGCGGCTGTGGTTCTACTTACGCGTAGCGACAGCCAAGGACCTGAAGCCAGTTGACAAAGAGTCTATCGTCTGCAGCGAGTTCTCGGACTTCCTGCCACGACCTTTTTTCCTAGCTTCTTTGCGCAGCGCTGCCCGCTGCTGGGGGCTTAGGATATCCGAATCATCGACTTGTTCATGTTCTATTTCTGCGTCGTTATCATCTATCGTTGTCACAACGTCAAGTTCAGCAGCTGCCTCTTCCGTCTCGATAATCCGAGAGGACACTATCTCAATAGCAAACGGCTCGAAGGATGTACTGGTGGTTGTAGGGGACCTTCTGCTTGAGTCCGCCGCTGCGATAGAGGCTTCAGAATCCGGCTCACGGCACTTGATAGGCTTGCTGCGACTTTTCCTCCTCGCGGGTGTCGTTGGTGCCGGCGATGTAACAGCTGGCGTGATGAGCTGTTCGAATTGATTCTCTTCGGTTTGCGGTGTACTTTCCGATATAGCTGGTGTAGTAGACGGTTGAGCATCGGCAGGCACATCTTGTGCTACGACGTCTTTTTCTGCTTCCTTTCTGCTCGGTTTTTGCTTTGCTTTCCCTGTTTTCCGCCTGCTCTTTTTTGACATATATTTATGGCTCGGTTTGGTCGGAGTGGGGATTGGAGGTTGGCGGTTGAGGATGTTATCAGTCTTTGGGGCGAGAGGGCGGCGGCATTGTGTCTCTAGCATGCCGGGGGCATCTTGCCCAGCCGTTTGAGGTGGATGGTGATTTCTTTCAGGGGATTGGAAACAATTTTTGATAGGAGTGACCTCCTTGACGTCGGCAGCTACATCTAGAGATGCTGGTTCCGGGAGCATTGGTTAGAAACAGTCTATAGAGAAAAAAATGTTTCATCCGTGAGACGAAGGGAACAACATACCTAGAGCTTTGTTGGCGAGCGGTGACTCTGGTGGGGAGGCAAGCTCAAAGCTGTCGTCTGGCTCCGAGTCGTAGGCAGTGGCAGAGCTTTGAGCTGTCTTGGGAATATTGTTCTCTTTGTCCGGTTGCTGTCGAAGCAGTCCTGATGGGCGGTTGCGCTGGGAGTCCCAGGCGCGGACGGAGCCACGGAAGGAGTTCTTACCGACTGTGCCACCGCGACGGACGGTGCCGTACATTTTAGGTTTGTTGAAGGCCGGCATTTTGATGTCGATTGGGGTGCTATACGGTGTATTGATATTGATACGATGCAAAGAAAGTATGCATGCGGGTATGTATATAGAGGACGACAGCTGGGATATGAGATGGCCAATAAAATCATACGATGACTGGCAGTTGAGGCAGCTCCAGCTTCGACTCTCTGCGACACGTGAAAAAAGAAAGCAGAGCTATTGGGTCGGTATTTAATTTACCAGACTTTGGCTGGTGAAGCAGTTGGGATCATGAATCGAGGAGGCCCATTCCAGAAACATGGTGTTGTTTACGCCAAGTCGGGAATCGTTATGGAATTCCCGGATTGGGAATGCCGCACCGTCGCCCCGGCAATGACCACAGCGGCCATTTTGTTCCAATTCGATGCGGCGAGACGACGGTGCGGCATTGTCCACCAGATCTGCTGGCTGACCGACGGTAGTTCCTCCTCCTGCTTCATATCAACTTCACCTGACCGACTAACTTGGGTACTCTACAGCTGCCGGGGCATCTCCGCTGACTTTCTCTTCGTCGACCGGGAACTCGAAATGGACCTGCGGAATGAAGAAGCAGTACGGTCCGCCAAGCCCCTCCTGCCAAATCGGGCACTCAATCTAGACGGAACAGCGTCGCAACAGTCCCGTCACTAGACCCGCTGTGCCTGTTCCAGATCCCTTCCAACAGACGCACCGCCGGGATGGTGCATGTTGGAAGCCTTGTCCGACCCTTTCTCCATCTGCCGCCTGTCAACTGGTTGTCGTCCGATGAGCAGGCTGTTTCGCGCCCGGCGTGGTTGGAGAATCAGTCTACCAGTCTGATTTCTAATCTAAACAGCGTGTCCTTTTGCCTGGATTCGACCTCAATTGGCGCAGCTGCGTAGCGTACGCAACTAGCTCGAATCCCTCGCCTGCCACCTGAATGAATGGATGGATGCTTCTGGCTGACCGCATGCTGCAGCTCGAAACGCAGGTCGCATGTTCTGTACCCGATCTGACCTGCGGTGACCTGCTACCGACTGCTTGATCAGGAGAGAAACGCTGTCTGGCGCAGGAACAATCTCCAGCGATGCCCTGGTGCCCCTGCAGCCAAGTTGCGGTCGCACTTCAGCTCATTGGGCAGCCGGTCTACGCTGATGGTGGCAGTGACGGAGGTGTTCGGCGCCCGCGCCGTAACGTCTCTGAACGGACAGCTGGTTGGATTTCTAATACGGTCCTCGCCCCTGGCGTCCGCCGGTTGCGTCCGAGAACCTTCTCATCTGCTGCTGAAACTATATTTAAGTACTTACTTAGTTATATATATATTGCATTTACCTTGCTGCGGCGAATTGATTTTTTTTTTTTTTTAGCCATTAGTGTGTGTATACTCAGACGCATTTGCACATTTTATGATTCTTGTGCATTTCGACTATCTGCATTTTGTTTCCCTTAAAAGACTCAACTATCCGGCGGTTCTTTTTTCCCCGCGTGGCTCGAAGCTAGTGCTGATTCTCACGCCACCGATTTCCTCGTGCGCGGCTGCTGGATGGGCCGGCCGCTGAACCAAAAAATATATCCATTCGATCAGTGCAGTATCAGCACAGAACTGAAACCCGTCAACGAACAGCCTGTCAACATCCAGCATTAAGTCACTGCATTGTTCATTGCATTCCCTGCTGAATAAACGCTATCAACCTATATAAAGCGGCTGCTGCCGTCTGCTCTGGAGCTCGGGCCCCTTCGGTGAATTTAACAGGCCCACAAGCCTATCCTCAATCCAGCCATGCCTCACCACCAGCCATCGACATCCTCTCGAACCTCATACCGACACATCTCACGATGGGTCTTTCTCGGCTGCCTCGCCACCGTCGCTCACGCAGCCGTCGACAAAGACCTCAGCTATTGCGCTGTAAGCCGCATGCGAACGTCTTCCATGCTCCCGAACGAAACGCTGCTAACCATTCCTCAGAATGAGCCAAACAAGCTGGTCTCCGACGCCTGTGTCTCTTACGCCACCCTGGAAAAGCTCAACACAGACCTCCGCCCTTCGATACGACACCTCACCGAACAAGTCGACTTCTTTACCTTTTACCGCTTGGATCTATTCGGCCGTGAATGCCCATTCTGGTCTGACGACGAAGGCTTTTGCGGTAACCGTGCTTGCGCCGTCGACATTGCCGACGAGAAGAACATACCAGAGTCATGGCGGTCCTCCGAGCTAGGCAAGCTCAGCGGGCTGACAGCTTCCCAACCCTCAACCTCCGTGCAGAAGGGAGAACCTTCCCCCTTCCGTGGTGGCCTCGGAGAGGATACTGCCGAAAGTTGCGTCTTCGAAGCTAACGAAATCGATAAGCGCGACTACTGCGTACCTGAAGACGAATCCGATGGCTCTAACTGCGTCTACGTCAGTTTGCTGGACAACCCAGAGCGGTTTACCGGATACGCCGGCAAGAGTGCAAACAACGTCTGGAAGGCGGTGTACCAGGAGAACTGCTTCAATACGAACGCTCAACAGTCGACACCGCTGCCGTTCGGCGGAGGACTACCTTTTAGAGGACCCGCAGCGACAGATTTGAAGAATGTGCTGGACAGGAAGAAGCACGAGGTGGTGCAGCAGGACCTTATCGCACCGCCGCCGGAGGAGCAGTGCTTGGAAAAGCGGGTCTTCTATCGGGTCATCAGCGGGATGCACGCCAGCATCTCGATGCACCTGTGCTACGACTTTTTGAACCAGACTACTGGCAAATGGGTACGATACCAGCACATACACACCCCCAATCGCAAAGAATTTATCATTGTACTACCTAAATATCTTGTGCGAACCTCAATGCTAATCAATGTTGGTTGTGACCAATACAGGGACCGAATCTGCAGTGCTACAAGGACCGTCTGCACAACCACCCGGACCGCATCCAGAACATCTACTTCAACTACGCTATCTTGCTACGTGCGGTCGCCAAGCTGCGGAATAACATGAGAACATACACCTTCTGCTCTGGCGACAAGCGCACCAACGAGGCCACGCGCAAGAAGATCTTAGGTCTCACGGATGCCATCGCCGCTGGCCCCAGCGTCTTTGACGAGTCGATCATGTTCCACGGTGAGGATGCGTTAGTTCTAAAGGAGGACTTTCGCAACCGTTTCCTTAACGTCAGCCGGCTGATGGACTGCGTGGGCTGCGACAAGTGTCGACTGTGGGGCAAGATCCAAACGTCCGGCTATGGAACGGCGATGAAGGTGCTGTTTGAGTATGATGAGGCGGCAGAGAACGGTGCCAACCCGCCGTTACGGCGGACAGAGCTAGTCGCGCTGGTCAATACCCTAGGAAGATTGTCAAAGTCGTTGCATGCGTTTACGCAGTTTACGACGATGATGGAAAAGGAGCGCCTGGTGGAGGATATGCGTGCGCAGGATGCCTATGCTCAGCTGGAGAAAGAGGCGGATGCGGCGAAGAAGGCGACCGAAGAGAAGTTGGAGGATGATGGTCTTATGAAGTGGCCGCAGCAGCCGGAGCTGACGGGAAATGAGTCGTTCAGCGAGCTGTTCTGGCGGGAGATAGAGTTGATTTGGTTCGGGATTAGGTTCATCGTGAGGAGCTGGTACGATCTGCCGCTGAAAGTGTGAGTACAGTTCTTCCTTCATTTCGCAGCGTGTATCCCATGGTTAATGGGCTATGATTTGAGTTTGCATATGCTAACCTGATTGGCGTAGGTGGCGGATATACAAGTGGGCGAATGCGGTCATGCTAGATAAGTTTCTGGGTCGGGACCGGTTCCAGACGAGGCGGTTCCCGTACAACCATGCGCTGGACGAGCTGTAGACGGGCGTGACCGGAAGACTGTCGGCCCGATCGGAGATGAATAAAGAGATATGAGTAGATTCGGAGTTAAAAGTCGCTTCTTGGATCGGCATCACGGCGTTTTATTAGGGGCAGTTGTTTCTTTTTTCATGTGTCTTTTGTTCTTTGTCAGCTTGGAAGCATACACGGAACTCCGTGGTTACCTAGGTATTCTGTATACGTACTGTACATACGCCTTGCGCGAACTGTAGCAACAGCTAGAGATATTACCTTTTCTTTCTTTCTCTACGACCTATACATGACTTTATTTTGAAATCTTGATTGCTATTGTATTTCCCGCCTTGACAGTAGTGTTCCTAAATCAAAGCCTTTCGGCTATAACAGGCACAAGAAGAGGGACAATAGTAATAATAATTTCCAACTGCAAACTCCACAAAAACCTTCATCTCGTCTACGTTATGAACACCATATCGTGCGCTTCAACCGCATCGCGCATCCGCCTCGCGGCGCGCGCCCTCCGAACAGCCTCCTCCTCTCCACTACCCGCTAGACAGCCGCCAGCGCCGGCGCTGCCATCATCATCATTGCCATCAACATGGCGAATTCACAGCAATAGCTACACCTCTCCCCGGCGGCAGCAGCGGCACTTCACTACTCAATCTTCCTCGACGCTCCCTCCACCACCACTACCAAAAGCATCATCATCACAACCGCCAAAGACATACTACGACCTCTTCCCCATCACTCTCCCGCAAGGCCCACCTCCGAGGGGTTCCTTCGTCATCCCCCTTCGCAATCTCCGCACCGAATTCCTACGTCTCCAGCAACGCACCCACCCAGACCTCTTCCCGCCGGCCCAGCGCAAGGCGGCCGAACTCGCCTCCGCCCAGCTCAACACCGCATACACCACCCTCTGCGACCCACTCCTCCGCGCGGGCTACCTGCTCACCCTGCACGGCTACGCCGATCCTTCGCACGACGAGACCGCCCGGCTGGATGATCCCGCGCTGATGATGGAAGTGCTAGAAGCCCAAGAGGTGTTGGAGAGCGCCACGGATGAAAGTGAGGTTTCACCGGTGCGAGAGCAGGCGCAGGAGCGGGTCGATCGGTGCTTGAAAAGGCTGGAGTCCTACTTTGCGCGTGACCAAGCAGATGTGGCTAGGTACGAGGTTATGCGGTTGCGGTATTGGCGCGGGGTTGTGGATGCGGCGGGGCGCTGGGAGGCCGGGGAGAAGGTTGTGCTGCAGCATTAGGAGCTTGAACTGGAGCAGCAGGTATGGGAAGTCAATGCGCGGGGGGAAAGGATGGGAGGGTGGAGGTGGGGCTCGGGTTCTAGTCAAAGTGGGATGTTGAGCCCGGCATTGGTGGGGTCAAGAGAGTGCTGCTATTCTGGCCGGGCTCTAAGATCGCATGGTAGTCTGGAGCTGTCTGGTCTCAAGGCTAGATAACAGAGGATGGAGGAGCATGCATAATTGTACGTATTGGTGTAAAGAGAGAGATCACTGCTATGAATGCCTGGGCGGCTTCTGCTCATAAGAATACTCTGCGCAAAAAAAAAAATTGTATTATATTCCTACCAAGCCTTCCCATTCTTTCCAGTCGTAACCCATCCGCCGGCTCAGCCGGACACATATTCTTTTGTAACACCGTATCAATCAATGCCATATATTCATCAGTTCGTCCATCCGTCCCGTCCCGTCCCGCCTGCCTACAAATCTAAACCCACAAGTGACGGACTGCACCTGTCTTGTTGCATGCATGCCTGCATCATGGAATTCGCTCACGCTTCCATCATTCTGCTAATACGGTTTTCAAAGCGACGAGGAAGACGTCGTCCATCTTTTGCAGCTCCACAATCGATGGCTTCACGGGCTGCCCCGCTGTCCGCCGTAGCATCTCCGCTTGCCGCGTGCGCCGCTTCTGCTCCATCACGAGCATATCCTGCTCGTCGCCTTCCTCCTCAAACGCCAAGTCTTCATCCATCTCTGCATCCTCAATCGCCAGGTCCGCCAAGTCATCCTGCAATAATCACTCCGTTAGTACTAATTCCATCGCAGCGGACACATGGAGGAATAAAGAAAGAAGGAAACAAAGGGATGTGGAAATGATCTTACAGGCTCCAGCCCGAAATCTGTAACGCTAAATCCGCCCATCGGCGTCGCCTCTTGCCAGTTCTGCGTGTTCGCCATTTTTTGCCGTGTTTTGCCTTCATGCCAGCGCTTGCGATCCGCCTGCCAGCGTATCAGACTATCAATTTCTGCCTTCGCAGCCGTGGGATCGATCAACCCTTGCTTCGCGGCATCCTCGAACAGGAGGTTCATGTCTAGCGCCCCGCGCTTAGGCCCGTTGCGCAGGAACGTCAAAATATCCTCGATCCAGGTCATTAGCGACGAGAACAATCCATTATCGTGTAGATGCACCTCATGGATAAACTTGAAGAAGTTGTCCTCATGACGCGCGCAGAGGTCGATGAACGCTTGCACAGTCTTGTTTGGATCAGATGCTAGATCTACACCCTCGTTAGTAAAAAGAAGAAGAGAGAAAAGTTACGCATGCTGCGTAATTGGAGGCAGTAGGATAACCTGCCTTGTTTCTGTGCTCGCTCGACAACAACGATGATGTCGTCCAAAAAGTGTGCGAAGTCTGTAATGCTGTTGTACACGTTCGCTGATTTGTACACTCTCACCAGCGGCTCATAAAAGATGTGGAACAAGTCCCGGAACAGCTGCAGCGTCACGGGCTCTTCGATCAATGCCTGCATCATCATCTTGTCCCTACGCCGAGTATACAGCTTCAGTAGCTGCTTGAGTTGCGAAAACAGCACGGCTCCCTGCCGCATCTCATCGTCTACGTTGTTGATAGCGTTAGTCCAGGCTACATAGGCGTTGAACACTGTTCCGATCTGCTCCGGTGTGAGCTCGGGAACTAGTAGCTCAGATCGCAAAATGGAGACCAGAATGTCAACGTCGTCCTGCTCAGCGTCCTGCCGAATGATCTCGCGCACATCATCACTGGCTTCTGCGAACTGTTTGATCTTGTCGCAGAGCACCGCATCTCCGACCTTTGGCCACATCGCATCGATTGCCTTCTGCACCTGGTTGATGCCATCCGATATGGCCATACCAAACACTCGCTGCATGAGAGAGCGGGACTTGAACGGTTGCGCTAGGAAGAGATCCAGCACGCCGGACATGACCGCAGCAGGGTTTGCGATGCGGATGATGTTCTTTAGAACAGCATATGGGATCAGCGAGTGTATTCGTTTCATCTGGGCGAATAGCTCTGGCGAATTATCTTCCGCTAGGAAGAGATGGTAGATTGTTGCAGCAACCCTACGGCTGTGTTAGCCCGAATTCCTCCTAGTCTGGATTGAATATCAACATACTCTATCCTCGCCCACTCAGCAAACTTTTTATAATTTGGCGATAGTTCTGAGATATGCTTCTTCTCCTTGATCTCCGCAAAGAGATTTGTGAGGCCATCTATTGGGCACACAGTGTCAGCGTCTTGTGAGTAAAGGAACTGCCAATGTGGAGCTTGACGTACTAGCTTCCACAATCTCCCTTCTAAATCCTTCCATGTACGCATCAAGCTCTCGGGCTCTCGCTCTCGCAATTTCGAAGAACCTCATCTGCTCATCGACTCTCGCCTGGTCAGCTACACGCCGGCGGTTCTCGTCGAACTCCTCCTCTTTGTTCAGTTTCACCGGTGAATCCGTCAAAAAGGTCCTCATAGCCGCTGAGCTGGCTACCTGGGCATTCTTCAGGAGATTGCGGATGTATGCGCGCAATGATACTCTCTGATCCTCGCGCCATAGCTGGGGGCGATCGATGGGAGGTGAATCGCCTCGGTCTGAACCCAAGCTAATACGGGATCTCGATGCCGACCTCGAGAGCCTCGAGGCTGATGCTGACCGCGAGTGAGTGAATGGCGCAGATAACCTTCTGGAGGCCGGTGTATCAGAATTGACAGTAGAAACGGATGAAATGGAGCTAGAGTCGTCATCTTTGTTGCCTCCGCTGGTGCCGCCGCCGGGTGTAAGCAGCCCGCCCGCTGAAGCCGAAGACTTGGTTTTGATCGGTAACGGCGGGAAGGTTTTCCCCGGGAATTCTTTCTTCAGCTGTTATTTCCAGGTGAGTTAGCACGATATTCTCAAAAAAGATAACACATTACGTCATTTCACACTTACGTCTCGCGTTAGCTGTCTGAATGTACCGTATCTCCTCCCAACAACCACTTCACCGTGCTTCTCGTGTTTGCTGCGTATCAGAAACTCCTATAGAATCCTAATCAGCCCACGCTCATCGCTCTCACACACAAACCCCAAACTGGAAGGCGGCACGCATGACGTACTGCATGTGTATGATACCTAACGGTGCGCTTCACCGATGTCTGTCTGACGCTAACAATGTTGACATCCCAACCATTAATCGCATGCCCTTCCGGCACGTTGACCATTAATGCCTCAGGTTTGGCATCGCGGTCAACTACTTCAATTTCGTCGAAGCCGACACGTTCCTCATAGCCGGACGCCGTCGGGATGCCGGAGTTCATCATCAGCTCGACCAGCTTCTCGCATTTGAGCGCTAGTTTGCGACGCTTGGTCTCCTCGAGGCGGTCCTCAGAGGACGAGATCTGCTTTGTGGCGAAGGACTCAAGGAACTAGATGTGTACATTGCGTCATGTTAGTTTTTTTCCTTCTCTACCACGTGACTGGGGTGGAAAAATCGGAGAGAGTGAGGGGTACGTACAACTTGCAGCTTGTCCTGCCAGAATTCCTTCTCCTTGGCCTGGTCGAGGAAGGGAAATTTGCGCACATGATGGACGAAGATGAAGCGCAGGATGGGGAGATCAGAGTCTGTGGGGGAGACTTCGCCAAGTTCTGATTTGAAGGGTGCGCCGAAGCGGCGGAGGGCGGTGGGGGAGTTGAGCTCTGAAATCTCGGATTTGACCTGGTGGGAGATGAGTTCACGCTTGAGGTCTATGTTCGATTCGCAATGAGTGAATTAGCACCGGAAAATAAGGTCTTCATATTATTATTTAATAAATGTATATATGTATATAGAATGGGGATGAAGGCATACAGTGCTCCTGCTTGCCGGTCAGGATGTTTCCGTTGTTCTGGTCGCCGCCGCCTTTGTTGTAGCGTTTGCTGGTGGCTCCCATCATCGTGGTTGCGCTCGCTGGCTCGGAATCCGACATGGTGACGATAGAGCAGAGCAGAGCTAGCTGCTGCTGCTGTTAGTGAAGGAGGAAGAGAAGGATGAGGATGAGGAGGAGGAGGAGAAAGCGAAGAAGAAGAAGAAGGAAGAGGGATCGCGAAGAGGCGAGGTTGAATGGATATAATTGGGGGCCCGATAAGAGGCTGACGGCGGGGTAGTTAAAAGCGCTCTCTTATTTATATTGCTCTGCTATAATATAAGAAGCGATGATGTGACGTCTGAGCAGCGGAGGGCAGCGGGCCCGGTCTGATGATTATATAAGTGAGGTCCGGGCGAGATCATCTGCCCCAACACCACCGTCTTCTCAGAAAAGACATCTTCTGATTTCAAAGACACCAAGACACACTCCTTCGACGACGAATCTTGGTTACACTGCTTTTCCACCACCCAAAGAAACCGCTCCGCCGGCGGGATAACGTAACCCAGCGCCAGCCAAGCCCAGAAAGCTAGTTTAGCCTGCCTCGGAATCCGGCAAACGATGCATCATGGCCCTCATCTGCGAGTCTGCCAAGTGACGCCCGCCGGCAGTCGCTCCAATGCAGAAAGTCCATCCTCGTCGAACATGCCCATTGTCGCAGCCTCGGAAGGTGCATTACTCGGTGTCCTGCAGACTTTGTCCTCCCAAGCTGCCCGTTTCTCTTGCAAGTCCGCCGTCAAGGCAGAATCCATCAAAGTTCGTCCAGAAAATCTAGTTCCTGCCCATTTCTAATTATAATTCTTTCGAGTATGCCAATGCTAAACTCTACTAGCCTCGGGCTGGAACCTCGGACGGACTACGTAGGGACTCTGCTCGTAGCAGGCTAAGCTAACTCGCGGCAAAGATAAGATCCGCAAGCCTGTTTTTCCGGCAGCTTCGGAAGGTTGTTCTGTCTCAAAGTCGTCACAAAGCGTCTGACGCCACGCCGTTGCTTCCGTCCGTGTAACTCAAGCCACCCAAATCGAAATCCCAGCTTGAGCCATCAGCCGCACCTGCAACCCCCATGCAACTTCACCCTCCCCCGGCAAACTAGGTAGGTTAGACATCTCTTACCTAAAAGCCGCAACAGCCCCGTGAACCGCGTAATGTTCTCCACAGTTCCAATTCAAATACCGTGCATTGATGACTTGATATGATACATCGCGAGATAAAACGCCGCTAGCACAAATCGTACGTATATTAACGTGGACATGCATGTAATAAACCCATAATCAATCACTGTTTTCGTGATCGCGTGATCCTCCCCGTCGACATCGACATCGACGAGCTGTCGTTATCCGAGCTGCCAATCTGTGCCTTAGGGGTAGATGTAACGCTGGCGCTAGACCCCGCTGCAGGAGCAGCAGCAGGAGTAACAATGCCAATTGGTCCCTTTGCAATTGAGGGCCTGCCCCTTCCGCGCTTGGCAACTTGAGATTCTCTCCTAGCTAGACGTGCGCGTTTTGCTGCACGACCAGCCGTGGTGCCACCTTCCTTGTCATCACCATCCTCCCCCCACTCACTATCTCCGTCGTCGTCGCTGATAACAATTGGCGTTATTGCCCGCAATGATGCCGCTCCATTGTCGCCTGAAGAATCCGCCTCACGAGGTTGAGCTTCGAGGTCAGATTTCTCTTTCTCCTTCTCACTCTCCTTCCTTCTTGAATCCCCTTGGTGGTCATCATCATTGTCATCACCCCGCTCTCCAGAGAGCACAGATGGCGGTGGAGAAAGGTGCTGTTGTTGCTGCTCCATTGGTTGTGATGGTGGACTCTCTCTACTACTCCTCTTCCTAATGCTTGGAATTGCGACCACGAAATCCGAATAGCCACGTTTCAATTGCATCTCCATCTGTGCCATGAGTCTGGTCTGGTTCTCTATCACTGTCTGCAGTGACGTCTCTACGCTTGCGACCCGTACTTTCAACTCTTCAACTTCTTTGTTGCTACCATGGCTGTCGCGACTGAGCCGTTGCGTCTCAACCTCCACTGACTTTTGTGCCGATTGCGTGACCTGCGCGCTCAGAGCTTCGTTGCTGTCGAACAACATGAGGCAAAACTGTTTCAATCGTAGGATCTCTTGCGCAATTTCTGGCGGCTCACTCTGCCGTATATTGTCGAATGCATTCGCCTGGGGCTCGCTCTGGGGCTCGCTCTGGGGCTCGCTCTGAGGGCGCATTTCCGTTTCTTCCGTCGATAGCGTAAGTTTGTCTCTATGAGTGAAGGAGTATGTCAGTCGCTGAATGTTGAATGGATTTATGAAGATTGAATACGGGTCGTGGTCTGTTGCAATCTTTCACGTACTGAAGATCTGGGCGCTCTGCCTGTTCTGTGTATTTCCGGCCAACAACGTGCTTGCAACTATTGCAATTGACGTCTTGATAAAACCTACGTGGACGGAATGCGCACGTCAGTTATGATGCCCAATTGACACGTCGAGAGCCGTACAATGCAGGTTAACCAGCTGACTGACTTTTCGTCGTTTTCATTCCCTCTACTCCGCCTTAGTCTGTTCTCCTCGGCAATGGTCAAGCTGGCCGGTTGGTCGCTGGATAAAACAAAGAGCTTGAGCTTGTGGATGGTGAGTTCGACGACTGTGGAATCGGCCAACGCGGCGCTGCAGTGTTTGCAGGCTATCGCGAAAGGCCTCTCGCCATTGCTGGCAGCGGCGGCGGTGGTTGTGGCGTCGACAGTGGCCTGGGAAGCCATGCGAGCAAGGTGGAATGGCTGGCGTGGTTCATCGTCGCAGATGTGCCGAAGACGGAAAGAAGATGCGGCACTGCTGCGTCGTGTGAGCGGTGCTTGGCGTTCCACATTGCAACAAAAAAAACCCAACTGGTGGTTGGCTTTTTGACTCGACATCATCGCGATAACACCGCCAATCACCGACATCACCGACATCATCACCGTCGCCTTCTTCCGCCTCCAATGGCACGAAAGAGCAAGAAGCGCAGCCATCGCGGGGATCGCAAGAAGACATCCGAGCATAAGAAAGCCCCGCACTCTCCGCTACCCGCACTACCATCCTTCGGCGACCTGCCAACATTTACTCTCGATGCTACCCACCAGCAGTCCGCTCGAAAACGTCCTATCGACCAGGTGACGTCTGATGATGAAGCCTCTGCCGTCTCACCGGATGACGACCCGGCTGCCAAACGCCATTGTCCCGAGCCGCCTTCGAAACCCGATAATGGTGACGATAATGGCGATGACGGCTGGCAGCAGGTTCCCTACAAGAACTCGAAGAACCGCTCCTCCACATACCCCGAATTTCACATCACCTCCTCCCGTATACACACATGGACTCGCATTGCCGACTTACAGTCCCTTCTTCTCCACATCCTCGCGTACGATGCCCCGCCGCAATGGATGCTTGTGAAGAACAAAGCTGCCATCCGACACGTCGTCTATCTGCATGTCCCTGGCCTTACAATGGACCTCTTTGATACCCGAACAAAGCTCACAAAGGACGACAGCAACAGTGACGACAAGTCCCATTCTACACTAGGGGAATACTTCCCTGTCACGATCAAAGAACGCACCCTACCGCCACAACTGAAAGATCTGACGAGCATGTTCACACATGTGCTCCCTGTCAGAGCTGGTGGGGACAACCAAAAGGTCTTCTCGCCGACGCACAACATGCTCAACATACCCCTCCTTGACGCGGATGACAACAACAGTAACAAAAAGAAACCCAGCCACAGGAAACAGCCTAAACCACGACTAAAAATCACCGAGCTACTTCTCACACCCGATGAAATGCTCGAAAACGAGTACCCTCTCCACAGCACCCAACTCGCCCAGCTATCATCCACTGCCGATGCATCACTATCGCAAGCCCGCCCATCCGACTGGCGTGAAACCGACCTCTCCAACACTCCAGATCGCACCATCCAAAGCGGCAGCATCCTCGAAGGCTACACCCTCTACGCTGTCGACTGCGAGATGGTGAAAACCGCCAGCGGCCCAACTCTCGCCCGCATTAGCATTATAAGTTGGGATGGCACCACCGTCCTCGACGAGCTCGTCCACCCCTCCGAACCCATCGAAGACTACCTCACTGCATTCTCCGGTATCACCGCCGCCAAACTCGCCAATGTCACCACGACACTCGCCGACATCCAGCAGCGGCTATCCGACCTACTAGACGGCAACACCATCCTCGTCGGACAAAGCCTAAACTCCGACCTAAGCGCCCTACATTGGACCCACCCGCTTATCGTAGATACCTCAGTCATATACGACCACCCACGCGGGAAACCCATGAAACCCGGTCTACGCTGGTTAGCTCAAAAGCACCTGAAGCGAGAAATCCAGCGGGGTAGCAGTAGCACCGACGGCGGCCACGACAGCATCGAAGATGCTCGCGCGTGTCTGGAACTTGTGAAGCTTAAGCTTGAGCGCGGGAAGGACTTTGGCAGCACGGCATCGCAGTTTGAGTCTTTGTTTACTCGGTTAGGGAAAGTGCAGAAGCAGAAACCTGTGACGGGCGGCGTCGTGGATCCCGCGACGGGGGGCAGCGATCCGGAGAAGCGGTATGCTAATCTAGCGCAGTATACGCGCAGAGCGGTGGATGATGACGATGTCGTCACCGGGGTGCTGCAGGCGGTCAACGGGGATGTGCTGGCGGGTATCGCTCCTGTGGATTTTGTGTGGGGCCATCTTCCGGCGCTGGGAGAGGCGAGAGGGTGGACGGCGAATGCGTATAGCAAGTTTATCGCTGGAGTGAATTCAACCGTGATTACGGCTGCTTCGGCGCCAATTGAAGTGCCAGACCGGCCTGCGAGTCCGCTGGCGGAGGTGCTCGCTGAGGCAGTGGAAAAGACGGTGGAGAGAATTAAGCGGGTGTATGATGGCTTGCCGAAGTGCTCGGCGCTGGTGGTATATTCTGGTACCGGGGATCCGTTGGAAATGGGGCGGTTACATGCCCTGCAAGCAGTGTATAAGCGGGAGTATAAAGTGAAGAAATGGGATGATTGTAGCGTACGCTGGACGGATGATGAGGAGCAGGCGCTGAGGAAGGCGGTAGGGGAAGCGCGGAAGGGGATTGCGCTATTGACAGTAAAGTAGGGCGATATGCTCTACTACATTTATAAAAGCATGGCGTATTCGTATTGGCGATTTGACGTTTGATCACTCGGGCGAATTGATATGCGCATGTGTGTACACTAGAAGTTACGCGGTTGTACAGTATGGTACTTGCATCTGACAGGGGAAAAAAGTGCAGTCTATCAGCGAGATATATGTATGTATATATATGTAATTCCGGATATCATGCAGTTCCCAATCGATCTAAACCGTGTGATAATGTTAAGGTACAATCCCGCAACGTAGATTAGATATGTATAAGTCCGAAAAGGCCCACCGAGAGAACAGCACGAGAGGCCCAGAGAGTATATATGAAAAGAATAGGCCGTGTCCAACGAGAGAAAAAAAATACGAAACCCTGAGGGAAGGAAAGGAAAAAAAAATATCAAAGGAATAAATAAGCTCTTCTTACCTATACGTTGAGTGAATGATAACAGAAAAAAAACAAGTACGCACTATGTCTAAGCTTTTCTCTTTCTTTTTTTTGGTTTCTTCCCCGTTCATCTGTAACATGCCCGCATACAGCACCGTGACTTGATGGGTTCCATAAGTAACTAGGATACTGTAGCTAAGCTAGCTTATGAACAGAGATGTGTGGCCTGTGCCTCCAATCCTCTATTTTACTAGTAATAGTATATAATAGCCCTGTATCCGTCCTCCTCTCGAGAACCAAGGTTTCGGTCCGTCATCTCGGCGATCATGGGTGTTTAATCGGTTCGTCGGCGCGCTAGAAGAAAAGCTAGGTCGGGAAAGGAGGAGCGGGTAGTAGAAGGATTTCGAGAAAGCCAGAGCCATGCGGTCAGATTCACCCGTCATTCGACGAATGTCCGGAACTTGGTGATCTAGATCCAAGCGAGGTGTAAGCAGATGATCTTGGGCAGGATCGGTACCATGGTACGAGTGAGTACACACCTCATCCAACAGCTCCTGCAGGTCTTCGTCGGACTTCTTGTCCGCCAGACTCGGAATCAGCGTCTTAGCCTCCTCAGACGTCTCGCAGCATAGTGTTCCTGGTGAACAAGTTAACAAAACTGCTTCCCCTTCGTAACATACAAAAAAGGGGGGGAAGAGACGCAAGGCGAACCTAGCTGTGACTTCTCGAATGACGCGAGGCCCGTTTCCATCTGCAACAACCGTTCGACGGCGGATACGTTCTCCTTCTTCTTGAACCGAGCGAACTGATCTAGGTAGTCCTTTGTCTTCACGAGCACCCTGCACGAAAACACAGTCATTTCTGCATCAGCTTCACGGTCTAATCTTTTCATAATTCACGCATGGCATCCATGATAGAGAACAACGGAGTCACGTCATAATCCCGCATCACTATAAGTCACATGATAACACATCTACTCCTCTTTCCTTTGCATCTTCTATCGCCTTGCTAGGGGGTAGTTTCGGGGCCGGGAGTGAGATAGAGAGAACGAGTGAACATACTCAGTCTCGCCAATGTCGGCGTTGGGACCTTTAGACCGGTGACTTAGGACAGCCTGGATGAGCAAGCGCGCCTCGGAGTGTGTCAGCGACGTGACGTTCTGGAACTCGCCCAGCTTGAGCTCGGTGCCAGCCTCCTCGTCGCCATGGATCTGCTCTTTCGTGCGGGCGATCACGGGTGGCAGGATGGCGCGGGCAGCGTTCGCGCGGCCGCTCGGCTGGCCGTTCATCGCTGCTGATGGTTTACGCGGGTGCTTTCACGGAAGGAACGAGTGATACGATGGGAGGGACGGAGAGGATGCCGGCTGGCGTTTGTGGAAAGCGGATGGGTGGGCTGATGGGTGCCTCCCAGGAGAGGACCGACCCTCTCGGAGATCCGGCGTGACTGCGGCTCTGATTCTTGTGTGGCGGCTCGTCTGGTTGGAGATTAGGCTTGGGAGTCGGAGTCGGGACCGGGAGGCGGTGACTGAAGATGGGTAGCTGGCAGCCGTGGCGCGTATCCTGGAGAAGATGGTGGTGATGAGCGAGAGTCGGCGAGGGAGTGTGAAGAGGATTGATGATGGATTAGGTAGCCAGGCCAGGATTTAGATTTGGCAGGCGACGCTGTTTTTGGCGACGCCGTTTTTGGCGACGCCAGCGAACAGCTAACGCCAACACGGCTGCGCAGCCACCCGAACAGGGAATAATTGGTCGTTGACGTCCATTTGGGCTGCGGCTGGCGGTCGTATATTATAGTGATACCCGACAGCCTCTCTAATGTAGCAAATCGATCCGTCATGCTTTGTGCAATATATGTATGTTTAAGTTTTCATGTTCGCTCGAGTATTATAGGATCCGATTGTAGGAGAGCATCAGCTCAATCTCAGGGCCACGCGATAACTAAGTCAAGTACTTACTTAGTAAGTACTTAAGTAGCTAAGTAGTTGAAATAAGTGCTTATCGCCACTCCCAAGCGCAAGCTCGCTTCGGAGTCGATATACCGCTTCGAGATCCATGCCATTCTAAGAAGTAGAATAATGCATACCTAGGTATTTTCCGCTGGACATTATGTAGTGAACAGAGAGAGCTTGGTATACTATATTACTAGCGGGCACGATAAAGTACATGGACACGCAATTAAGAAAAGATCCAAAGTAAACTTTGCCATCCTAAACTATAGGCTCGGAGTCTAGATACTTTTTAATAATAACGTCGGTGCGGGTCCTATTTCGTTTCATCCGGTTCCTACTTGTTGCCAGGAATTGCTTAGTACGCTCGAGCCCCTCATCGTCTCCAAACATTGCCGTGACAAAATCCATGCCGCTTGGCTCCTCATTCGGATTCTGCATGTCGTAACTTTCATCGGGTAAGGGTACACATATTTCGCAGCGTCTGATCAGGCGGAACAATCCTCCCCGGATCAATTTTCCGGTTTGGAGGAATAATCTGACAGTCTCTAGATCGTGTGCTCTATCCTTTTCTGATAAGGACCAAGCTTGAATCTTCTCACATGTGAGTCTAGCTCTAATCTGCGAGGTGTGATATTGGGAGAGGAGCGCCTGAAGCTCCCCAGCCAGACCAGTTTTATGGGGATTATGTCCGTATTTTAAGATAGCCCATTTGTGAATCCATTTGCCAAAAGAGCTGGGATCAAAAGCAAATCCGAGTACTTTTACTGGTGGTTCTGATTTCGGGACGACATATACGGGCATGGTTGGATATATCGCCTCTGGAGCTTTAGATTCTTCTTGATCTTCATAGCCAGGGAAAGGTGTCGGGTACCGAAGGCGTGGGGTTACTGGACAGAACGAGTTTGACTGTTCAAATGTAGTCGGATAGGTCGTTGGTTCCTTTGAATGATAATCAAACGTGCCGGCGTCTGGTATGCAAATCCGACACCGACATAGATTGTGCGGGTTTCCCGCAGCCGATGGCTGGTGTGGGTGCTGATGGCTGTCTTTTTCGTTTGCACTGTCATGTTCGGTCCCGTCGTCCCAATCATTGACCCTTTTCATGAGGACGTCGCTAGATATTGGGGCGAACAGTGCAGACATCCGTGCTTTGCGCGATCCGGGCGGATGAGATATTCCAGAACCATGACTACCGCCGGATGATGCTGGAGACACCGCGCGTTTGGGAGATCTGCCGGGACATGGAGACTTGGCCGTGTTATAACTATAGGAATACGGGCTCGTAGGTCTGGTACTCACTTCTTTTGAACACCAGGGAAGACATCCACAGTCTTGGTATGGGCTATGTGGGCAACTCAGGCATTTTATCGGCTTGGGGCTGAGCTTCTGTTGCACTTCATCGTTTCTATAAAAACTACTGTGGAAAAATGTTTGAATTAGCATAGGAATAATGACAGGCTTATTTATATTGAACTCACGGGGAGAGAGCGAAATAAGTACCAGACGAGGCCTTGCGATAAACATGCTCCGCAAGTAGGCTGATCGGAGTTGCACTTGATCTTTCTGGAGCGGCAATGTACACAGGCAGGCTTAAGCCTGATTCTTTTCGATTTAGCCCGGTCCATCGGCGGAGCGTTGTGGGTTTTCAGAGAGGTGGGGGGGCTCGAGGGCAATGTTCTCGAGGCGACTCATCTGGGCAGAAGCGCGATGAAGAAGTAGTAATGTTAATAGTAGAGAAGAGGCCTTTTCTTTTTTTTCCTTTTCCGCAGCCTTGCTGACGTTATTGCGCTGTGGAACCACACGACAAGGATTCTCGCAGAAGTACCGTGAGTCTAGGTTAAGTACTAAAGTACTTATATACGACGACCAGTGCGAAACAGCTGTTAACAGGATCGTGAGTTGGATGGTTCATGGTAGCCCAAGTAGTAGTCCTGATACAGTTTGCTATAGCTTGATAATAGGCCCATTCTTCACTAGAATCCATGCCTCTAGCTGATCCGAACCTCCATGCGAGAATCTAACATCTATCATACACACATTTTCCCCAATCATGAATTGGTCCATGAAGCCTATAGTCTCCCGCAAAAGCAAAAACTCGCCTGGAAGGCCCGCTTTCTCCACCATATCTGCAACAACAAATGACAAGTTTGAGACCAAGTCCTTGACACAAACACCAACGGAACCCTCCTCTGGGGAACAAGAAAACTCCCCAGAGACGCGGGACTGCATATTCACTGCGTCGACTTCTAACATAAGCTTGACCTCTTGCTTTGGCGTGCAAGGCCTCTGAAGAAACGACTCGTTTCTAAACCATCGACGAGATCCTAGATATTCTTGCACATAGCGACGAATGTCGTCCTTTGACAAAGTCGCTTTGCGTTGGCCCCCAGAAGAATCAATCTTCTCATAGTCGTGATAACCTGACCAGTGCTGTGAAAATAAAATCGGGTTCCAATCGGGTGTCGCCTCACCAGAAGGTTCGGAACCCAAAACTGTCGTACTTCTATAGGTTTCCCAAAGTAGAGTAGGATCTGTGTCGATTATCGTCTTCCATCTTTGACAGACCCTTCGGCCCCGGATTATCTCTTCAATTGGAAGATGATAAAGCACCTGGACTAATACCTCAGTGATTAAATTGTCCATATTTGTCAATTCGGGAGGAGGATGTTCGCCAAAAAGATCGAGTAGATAGAGGGCTAGAGCACTGGAAGTGGAGTAGAGCAGATCAAGGTGAGCTCGTGAGCTGAGGCGCTGTTTATATAGAACAAATTAGCTGCATGTCAAAAGATGCCTGAAGTTACTCTGGCCACTTAGTTGATCCTCAAGAATTCTGTGTGAACACAAGTTGAGCATACATTTCACTCATGTACGCATCATCGTGTGCGGGGCTGTCACTATTAATGAAATCATACCCTACTAAATATTGTGCGCTTGACTTGGGTGTACACGTGTATCTAATATCTAGAGGCTCAAATAGATACTTCAGTATACGTATATATATATCATTCGTTAGAGTCAATAACAGCGGCATTCTCAAATGCGAATTATAAAGACCGAGGCTTCGGTTGAATTACTCTTTCAGCCGCGATGAACGAAGCTATCAAGATAATTAGGTATCGATACGTATCTTTAAATCGGATAACGAAAAAGAAATATGACATGATGGCGGAAATAAAGTTACAGAAGGAACGCTGGGGAATCAAATGTGAATCAAACTCCTTTGGCGTATATGCAGGATGCACAATAAATGAATATCAACACTGGACCCAAACATTCGAAAATGAAAGCGAACGATTGAAACCTTTCCGGCCACTTCCTGCGCCTTCTGACAGATGCTAAGATGACAACTAGTGACTATAATGCAATGGTGCTCAACGGAAGGAACCAAAGTGAATAATGTTATCTAATAAAGGAATCAAATCAGGGTGTGGGGCTGACTACCCTCATACCTCATCCTCAAGATATAAAGAAACTCTCAGATCGTAAAGGATATATCCGTTAATCCAGTCTCTAATATCCGTAACCAACAATTCGGTGTCTTCCATTTTATCACCAAACATTACCTTGACGAAACACTCGCCGTTCGGCTCCAAATTCTCCGTAGCACAGTAAATCCACATGGAGTTTTCGCAACGCTTCGTAAGGCCCTCTATACGCTTCCGTAGACTGTTCCCAGTTTCGAGGAAAGAGTAGATACCGAGGAGGTCTACGACGTTTTTCGAAGATTTCTTTTCAATATAAGATCTAACGCAACGAAACTTTCCGGCGAATTGGATAAGAAGTGCCCAAAGCTCCGCAGCTTGTTCCGTAGGAGAAGAGCCAACTCCATAACGAAAGACGGTCCAGTCGTAAATCCACTGACCCAGAGAATTAGAGTCGAAAGCAGATCCTAGGATCACTATTGGGTCTTCTTGTCCATCCCAGTATTTAGTCGAATACCCTTGTGGAATTCCATATGCGGCGGCAGCAGCTTCTCGGGATGGAGGCCGTAGAGTTGACAGGGGCTCCGAAGGGTTTCCCGCATAGTCGTTTCTTTTCTGCGGCGCTGGATCTGTTGCAAAATCGTCGAAATCAGGCAAAAACCTTGCACGAGGTCTCCCACTTGTATGTTGACATCTCTCGCGAAGACTCTCATGAGCGAGCCCTATCGATCAAATATATGAGTAATAAGATCTACGGAACTGGGGAATCGTAACGTAACGTTGTTTCGGGGTTGCAGATTGTGTGCTACTGAAATTGTAACACCTGAAATTTAACGATCCTTTGGGGTACAAGCAATGCAAATTCCATACCATAGTTTTGTACGTCTCCTTCGTAGACCTCCGGGGGAAGATACTGTGGGATGGAAAGGGGTTCAAAAGCCCGATAGTTACGGCTACTGTCGGGGCTGAGCGTAATGAGGAAGTCGTTGGAAAAATCAGCCTCTGGCGATTGTGGAGATAGGTCATCTCGAAACTTTAGTTTCCTCGGGCTAAAGCTAAAGCTAGCGTCTGGTTTCTCGACTTCCCCAGTCCAATCATCGACCATCTTCATGAGGTCCTCGCTAGATATGGGTATAGATAGCCCGCGCCGCTTTCCCGATCCGGGCGGGTGAGATATTCCAGAGCCATGGCTGCCACTAGATGATGCCCGAGAAACCGGGCGTCTGCCACCAGATGATGTTCGGGAAGCCTGGCGTCTCCCACCAGACGATGCTCGAGAAGCCGGGCGTCTGGACATCGTCTAGAGCATAATATAATTCCGAGCGGCAAAATGCAATATAAGCACGGAAACTAAGCGTTCTTGGTACGCTGGCGATCTAAGCACTTCATTGTAATGAGATTGCGAGAACAAGTGGTACAAAAATCAGTTTAAATAGAAGCAATTCTAGTTGTCAGCCTTGTTTAACATGATTGAATTGGAGAACGAGCGCAAGTCGCTAAACGCAAGGTTCGCGCTGTCAGCGGCAGAAATGTGGCATAAGACAAACTCAACAACAAGGCAGTCTGCATGACAAGCTGTACAGGCACCCATCTAAATAATATTATAAAAGTGAATTGATCGCTAGGTCCGCCAGCTTTTGCTCCTATCGTGTCTTAGGGACGTTGCCTTCCGTTGTTTGTACTATTCCGCAGGCTATTGCCTGCTTCATTGCATGCTCTCTTGTGCGCTCCATTTCATGCTTTATTAATATATTGCCCGCACCCTTTGACATGTTTGGCACGCTCACTTGACATTGGATGCAATTCTGGATGTTTGCACAGAGCAAAGTCACATACATTCACAACCATTTTTTCCTAAAAGTTTTCTTTTGCCTTAAGTTGTTTAGGTATTCCTTGGCATCAGGTTCACAGCTGAAATCATAAGTCCCTTCTTTCAGCCAGACAAACAGTCCGGTGTATACTGCAAATGTGTAGTTTGTGTGAGACCTTGGAAATTCTATAATCATAGAAGTATACATCTTTTAGCTGTAGTTTCGCACGATATATTTTACATGAGGAACGAGTAACGCTGCTTCGCCGATATGCATGATTATTCTTTCATTATTGAATGTAGATATCGTAAATTAGATTTAATCCGGTACACAAAATCCGATTGATCGCCGTAAGTGTTCTTATAGAAGCCCAAGACTTGGTTCCAAAGCTCTTCTGCGTCCTTCATCTCTGAACTTGCAGGCATTCTGACCACCCTTTTTTGCTCTGCTTCTTTCATAAATGCCAAAGCTAACTCGTCCACTGCTCGCATGGTATCTGCATGGTTGCGTCCCCACCATTCCGTGTATATTGCAATCACCTCTTCTAAGAAACCTCGGGCTGTCGTGAATTCACCGAGTCTAGTATAAGCCCTTCCGAGATTCAGCTTGATCGAAACCATGGTGGGATGTGATTCCTCTAGTACTTCTGTTTGGCTTTCAAGGATGTATTGGAACACCTCAGTCGCCTTGACTACCAAATCCTTTTGTAGAAGAACCTCACCCATGTCGTTCAGTATTCGAATATACAAACGCTTCCGTTCATTCTTCTTTAACCCATGCTGATCTGTTTGAAACTGGGCAAAGTGGTCCGCCGCACTATACAGGCTATTCTCAGCCTCTTCTAGCCTCCCTGTCATCATGTACACCACGGCTTTGTTGTACATAATAGACATCGATGCGTCAGGTGTGAGCGTCCCTAGCTCGTTCCTTAAGTCCCACGATTTCTGGAACATGGCTAGAGCACGATCGAACTCACGCTGACTTGTGTAAACCAATCCTAGGTTAGTAGAAACATCGGCTAAGAACTCGGCTTTGGGTTCCGTAAGCTCTCCCAACCTGAGACCGTTCTCGATCATCCGGAAGATGAGCGACGCCTCCTCGTACCGCCCAACATGTCGGAATATTCGGCCGAGGCATTCAAGTTCCGTGAGATTGGTGTTCGGACCCCATTTGCCCTGTCTTATATAACTCCAACACTGGCTAGCATGTGGCTCCAGTCGCCGTATCGATTCCCAAAAGTTCTCCTCGTAAGACCGCGGTACTTGGGCGGCCACCAGCGAAACTGCACAGCGCACATATTCTTGCTCACTGGCGACGGCTCTTTGCCTGGCAACCACTTGAATTGCAGGGTGAGTTTCCCAGAGTTGGTGGCTCTTACTAGAGGATTGGAGCTCGATGAAGGCCAGATCTGCTAGGATAGGAAAGAAGTTTCTGAACGGTGTCCGTTGCCTCGCTAGGTCACGAAGCCAGGATGGGTAAGAGTCCTCAACAGCAGTCAAACAAAGATCGTACCACAGGTCTCTGTGGTCCATAAAGCTGAAAAGCGTCAATATTTTTGCTGCTACAGGGTTGGCCGTTTCGAGCTCTTGGAAACTCAACTCCATAGAACGAGACAGTGTTTCATCGGTTCCGAGAAATTCGCCGTCAGCCCCACGGGTTTTCCAGCTTTCCACATATTCAGCGACTGTATATCGGTAACGAGAAATCACAGATATTGCAAGTCGTAATGCTAGGGGCAGGCCCTTGAGCAGCCCTACTAGTTCTTGCACACCTAAGAAATATGTTAGTTCCAGCTCCCGCAGCGCACTGCCTTAGTAGATCCAACAACCTACCTCCTTCGTCCGTAAGTTGCTTATTGACTTGCGATTGAAGCAAGCTGGTGGCATCTTCGTCTTTGAGTCCTTTGATTTCACGATTTGGATGGTATTTTTCCACGATGTCTCGCCTCCTTGCAATAAGAAGAACATTCCCTCGCTTTAATCTGCCTACAAAGCCATGGATGTTGAAGGGTACTGCGTTGACTTGGTTTGGAGATGGTATTCCATTCGCTCCATCGATAACAAGAAGCCATCTAGAGTCCTCCAGGCGGTTGAGCTCGGCGAAAAATAAGTTGATAAGTCTCATTCGTTGTTCACGTGAGCTCTCGACGGAATGCACAGTTTCTGAAGGAACCAGATTGCCGCTGACTTTAAGCATATCGATGACACTCTGCTCGAAAGTTTCTTGGCTTTCACAACTAATCCAAAATATTTCGCGCTCCGGATATCTAGATCGTTGCTGACATACAAATGTTGCTGCCAATTGTGTCTTACCCACACCACTCAGTCCCCAGAGGCCGACGACGGACCTTTGGAGGGGCTGTTGAGCTTGATAACCTAATTCTTTTTGCAGGTAGCCCAACTCTTCTTCTCTTCCTACGAAGGCCCATCTCTCGGGTAGGGCATTTGCTAGACGAGCGTTTTGATTTGAGAATGGTGTTGAGGCCGATACAATTGTCTGGTGAATGCTGGCTGAGAGCGGCGTTGGCACCGAACCTAAATGAATACGGGGCGCGGAAGCATGGCTGGTCAGCGCTATGGTTGACCAGGCAGTCGTGCGATCTAGTGCCAACTAACTCGTCTAGGTTTGATGAAATTCACGTACTCGGACGGCTTGTAATTTGATATGGAGGCAATCTAAGAAGGACCTCTTTGGCGTATGCCGCTGCAGTTATTGCTGCGTATGGGTGCCAGGCGTCGTTTTTTGCAGAATCTGCAAAATCGCTTATGCCTCGAATAACGGCTACTGGCAATCTTGTCATCATCCCCGCTGCTTCCATCTCAACTGCTATGCCATCGTACTTGTCTCTTAAGTGGTCCCGTCTCTCCTTAGACTTGATAACACTGTTTCCAGAAAGTATGGTACCGTAATGGACCCCGGGATGAGCGACAGTGGGCAGCTCTCCCCTTGGTGACCAATCGCTGCTGCTAAGTGGGACTTCAGGTCTCTGGAATTCGGGTCGTTCTTCTAAGATACGAAGATGCTGCCTGAACTTGGACTCGTTATGGGCTCTAACGACATTGATGACCGATCGTAGAAGAGGATGCGTCGCATTCTGCCAATGCTTCAGTTCAAACTCGCCGTCATCAGTTGCTTTGCCAAGGTCATATCCAACTACACCCGGATGATCTCCTTCTGGAACGGCTACTGCTACATCGCCAAGCTGGATATCTCTAGTACGGGACGGAATTCCTCCTGCAATACCAACCAACAGCCCTATTTCAAGGTTCGGGAGATCACGTAAGACTTCTGCTGCCATACTCCCCGATACGGCCAGGCCGTGTTCCTGGTAATAACCGACTACAGCAACAGTGTGAACACCAACCTGGCCAAGGGTGTAAACCACGTTCTGTCCCTTCACTCTTGGTGGAATATCTTCGAAGACTTTGTCAAGCATGGCGACGGCCGCCCGTAATTCGATTTCCAGCGGACATAGCCACACAATTCTACAGTCCTCAAGCTTTGTCGGGCTCGCCATCTTGAGATTATCATGTCTTGAACATCGACGCAGTACCTAAGTACTTGATCGAGATTCTGTATACATATCTCTTTGCTTTGTCGTCGTTGGAGGCTCGTGACTTTCTTCCTGATGAGGTAAACCCCTTGAGTCTATCCGTTTTGGGGGTATGATTGCGTTGAGCGACGTTGGCCGGAGGTAACACAAGCTCGGCGGTAAGGAAAGGTTCCTGTGCTCACGACTATACGCTTGAGCTGACCTGGGCTTGCCTGTTGGCTTAAAACATCAATCTAGCTAGGTTGAAGCTGAGGTCCGTAGCTGAGAGCTGAGAAGGGGCCGTTGAAAGGGGGGGTGCTATTGGTGAAGAGGGGTCTATGTTGAGCTAGACATATGTACGGCATCACCTAAAATCAGATCAAGAAAGCATGATTGGGTGGAAGCTCTAGCAACCTGCGCTTGCATCCAAACGACACGATCTCCAACTTCAACTGAGCGACCTTCCTGGCCGAACGCCACGCTACCACCCGTCATGTGAGCATATCCGAGAAATGTTACTATGAAGTGGAGGTGCTGATACGTGTGATAGGGTTGTGTACGCTGTTCTCATCCTCAACAAGGCTGGCGGCCTAATCTACCAGCGTAACTTTAACCCGGGTCTGCAGCAGCTCTCTTCGAACGACTACCTCATCCTTGCCGGAACCTTCCACGGGTACTCTCACCCCCATCTTATCACTTACAAATATAGTGACAGTGCTAATTAACTGTGTAGTGTTCACGCGATAACGTCTCAGATTTCACCCACCAATGAGACAGCATCGTCCGGCCTCGAGGTGCTGGAGTCAGAGAACTTTGTCATGCGCTGCTTCCAGACGCTGACAGGCACCAAGTTCCTCGTCTTCGCCGAACCGCGGCAGCCCAACTTGGACGTCGTCGTGCGACGCGTCTATGAGCTGTATGCAGATTATGTGATGAAGAATCCTTTCTACCAGATTGAGATGCCGATCCGCTCGGAGGGCTTTGAGCGGCATCTGGCAGCATACATCAAGCCTCACCAATAGCCGCATGCGCTAACAAAGGGCTTCCCTCGCGCTTATTATGTATTATTGAGGTAGTATGTCATATAGACGTGGATTTGGACCATCTGAGCAGCCTTGATGTTTTGGCGATGTGGCTGATTGATACCCTGATGTGCATACTGCATATTTTACTTTAATCATAATTCCTTCTCACGGCATCCCTATATTTTAATCACACGGCCGCGACTTCGATTCTCCATCGGAACGTGGTTCGGCCCCCAGCAGCAGTGGAGCGGGACGCGGCTTGGCAGCCCCCAACAAGTGGCCCGGCCGCGCGTTTGGCTGGAACCGGCACTTGAATTCTTTCTGTACCACGACACCCTGTTCCACCATGATATCCCGATAGAAGCCAGTTTCCTCTTTTCCCCTTTACCATTCTATTTCCTATCATTGTTACCTTCTACATCATAGACGTTTTCTTCTCCACTTCACCTTCTTCCCTTTCTTCTTCTTCTTATCCCTCGTTCCATGCCGTTCCAGTGTCTTTCCCACTTCCCCTAAGGCCCCCAACCGAAGAACCGACTACCCGCTTCATCCCGTAACTCCAACGACGTCATCGGAAAAAGCCAGCGGGAAAAAAAATGCCCACCCGCCGCCTCGTCCCGCCGTCCGTCTCCGCCGCCCGGAAACAGGAATTTGAAGACCCTGCAGCCCGCGTCGCCTTTGTCAAAAAGTACCTACCTAAAGAAGAACCGTCGGAACCGTCGTCCGCGCGATCGCGCCCCGTCCGCTCTTTCCTCAAACTCATCTTATTCAAACTCGTCCTCTGGACCCTATACTCCCTCACTTCGCTATACCTTCGCATCCGCTACGTCCGCAACTTCATCCTCAACCGTTGGTTCTCCGTTCTGTATTACCACCATCGCACACCGGAGCTTATCCAGAAGGACGTGAAGCAACTGGACCGCTTGCCGCAGCACCTAAGCATCATCCTAGAATTCGAGAAGGAAGGCGGTGTCGAACAGCTCATTGACCATGTTGCCGAGATATCCTGCTGGTGTGCTAGTGCGGGTATTCCCACGCTGTCCGTTTACGAGCGAACCGGCGCGCTGAAAAAGTACATTTCTACTTCTCACAGAATCACTGCGCAGCGCCTGCACAGCTACTTTGGGCGGAAGCGACCGACACTACGCGTGCTTGCACCGCATCTCCCGGCCTATGCGAATGGAGATGCTGAGGACTCGCCGATGGCAGGAAACACAGCGGCCGGGGCGGTGGACTTGGAGGTGATTTTCATTTCTGAGGAGGATGGAAGGGAGAGCATTGTCGATTTAACAAAGACATTATGCGAGATGGCCATCCGTGGGAAGATGTCTAAGGATGATGTCACGATGGAGCTGGTGGACGCGGAGCTGGAAAGCCTAACGATTTCGGAACCGGATTTGCTAGTGCTATTTAGTCCTGAGGTGAGGTTGCTGGGTTATCCGCCGTGGCAGATCCGGCTGACGGAGATATTGTAAGTTCTCAATGCACTTTTCTTTTTCTTTCCTAACTGCAGATGGATATGTGGCTAACAACTCTCTTCTGTGCGAACAGTCATCTTCCTGATAACGATGCCGTGGGATACCAAGTCTTCCTGCGGGCACTGTACAGCTACGCCAAGTGCGAGATGCGACTTGGGAGGTAAAGCCAAGGTGTTTGTGGAAACGGTATATATTAGCAAAGGTGCCCTATGCATCATCTTATTCTTTTCAATCCCGGACATCGTGACGGGTTTCTTGTTTCCCAGCGACTTTAGGGGAAGTGTACAAAGTTGTCTTCTTTATTTGATATCAAGGCTAGCATGATTAGATTTTACCATATTGCACCACAGCTTTTCAGCTAGCAGTGAATCGTTTTTAGCCCAGACAGTTCTAAAATTGAGTGCTACCAAATATTTATTGTAACAGGGACCAATCAGGGCCTGACCTACAAGCACGATGCTTTCTACAAGAATATCTTAGCCATGAATATGCCGAAATTGGTGTCCGCCTGGACCCAAATCTGGTTATGACACTAGAATATACCATATATATGCCGTATATACACACGCTAGAAAGAAGACCCGCCGTCTAATGAAAGTACCAAAATCGCAACCACCTAACGCCGGTCCAATGCTGTTAATGAAGAGGTAAATCCGGAACCTGCCACTGCTCCGCACTATCTGCAGCGGCAGCGGCCTCTAACGCCTCCTCCACCAACGCCGCAGCAGAAGCTGGATATGGTTCCCCTAGTGACTGTTGGAACATCTGCATCTCATGCTCAAAGCTCCCGCTGCTCCCCACCAGCCGTGAACTTCCACCATCGCCGTTAGCAATGCTCCGCATTACTACTCTTGTTCGACCGGAGTGAAGCCCTGCGATCCTCAACAGGTCTATATACTGAGCAGCTTCGTCTTGGTTCATCATCCAGTCGTGGATGTCGTAGAGGAAGTAGTTTGCCGGTTGGAACTCGCGGTCGTTGAAAGCGGCAATGATGTTTGGGTGAGGTGGGGCAGTGGGGATCTGGCGAAGATAGGAGACGAGGCCAGCTCGGAGGGCGTAGGTTACAGCGTCGGGGCCACCACGGCGGAGCAGGGCGCGTAGAGATTCGAGAGCGTATGCTTCGGATTCTTCGTCGCGAGCAGTCATTGTAGAGAGGTTGGCAGTGCTGGTACAAGCAGTAGTGCTGTTGGCGTTGGTGGGGCCGGTTGGTTCAGGGGTAGGGGCCGGAGTGGATGAAGGTGGTGATGAGGCGATGATAGGATGTGGTAGAGAGACTTTGCAAGCGTTGACTAGAGCCCTGAAGACGCGTTCGGAACGTAATTTGGCTTCACTTTCCTTGGAAAGGATGTGGTCATTGTCGTTTTCATAGTAGTTGTCGGACTTGGGCTTGCCCAAGATAAGGAAGCGGAGGGTTTTGAGTGCCGTGTGGCGGGTAGCTGGGGAAGTGGAGCATGAACGACGGAGGAGAGTTGGGAGGGTTTCGTCTGAGACAGCCCGTTCGGCGATGATGCGGATTGCCCTGATGTCATCGAGTGTTAGTTTGTGATGCCCAACTGGAGAGCGGAGAGTGGACATACGCTCGAGAGAGATTGTAGTTGACACCCCTGGACAGAGTCGCAAGCGTATCAAGCTTGAGTGCATTCTCGGTTGCCTTATCCACGGTCTCGCGGGAGTCGTCGGGTGGGATTTCGCATTGCTGCTTGTAGGCCTCAAGCTGATGGACGGTTAGCTTGTAGGCTAGCACGCAGCCGATGCCTAGGCTGAACCAGAGGAAGCCTTCTGTCGTCATCGGTACAGGGCCAATAAGGTGTTATCCAGTGTTATTGCGAGTCATAACCGTGGAGCCATATTGTATCGGATTATTGAAGAGACAGCGATGGTGGTGACGATGGGGTTGGGGTTGAAGTCGAGGTTGAGGTTGGATGGTGGTACAATGAACCCAAGTTAATTTAGCGCCAACCGGCACACGCTCCCTCTCGGCATCAACCACGCCCATCTTCTCGACATGCCCTTGCCAGCCCTCAAACGACCCACCGCAGCCGGCTGCATCTAGATACGGTTCAAAATACCCCGAATTGGCATTCGACGCCTCCTCCAATTGACCAGTCGGGCTGTCGTCCCGCCGGAAATTTACCCGGATAGCTAACTCTTCGCCGTCGGAAAGACGTACGCGTGACTTCGTCGCCACCACGCAATGTCGAGCGCCGAAGCAAAGTACATCAAAAGCCAAAAATGGTACGTCCCAAAACATCAATTGGCTTTCGGGTCGGTGCATATAACTGATTAGTTTCTACAAAAATATTATAGGCCTGCTACCTTCTCCAAGAAGGTGGATATGCGCAAGGTCAACGTTGAGATCATGAAGCAGTACGCCACCTCTCTTATGTATCCGCATACGAAAATCCGCAATTAACTCCATAATTCGTCTCTAGGTGGATCACGAATAGAGTATCAGAACTTCTCAAAACAGACGATGACGTTCTCATCGAGTTGATATTTGGGATGCTCGAGAGCGAGACATTTGTATGGCAGCTACCACAACCTCGCGTGATGGTTTAATTCCTTTTATAACCTTTACGGCAATGGAGACATATGCTAATGGGACATGATATCACAGCCCGACCCGAAGAAGCTGCAATGGAGCCTCACAGGCTTCTTAGAGCAGGATACGCCTGCGTTCTGCAACGAGCTCTGGGAACTAATGCTCGACGCGCAGAGCCAGCCACAGGGCGTACCAAAACGCTTGATCGAAGCTAAGAAGAAAGAGATGCAGAGGGAGAAGGTACGCTTGATTTTATTAAATTCCGGGACCACTCTGCTCACGTGATCTAACGCGAATAAATGTTGTAGGAAGAGACAGAAAGGTTAGCAAAGCAGCAGCGCGAAACAAAGAAACAGGAGGAAGAGAAGGAACGTGGTATCGAAGAAATCCGGCAGCGAGAGCGTTCGGAACGCGAAGACACACGACCACGTGGTGCTGGTAACGCGGGTATGAATACAAATGCTAGAGGAGGGGGAGCAGCTGGGGGTGGTCGTCGCGGACAGGGTGACCGCCGTGGGGGCTACCGCAGAGACAGGAGCAGGTCAGGATCTTTGCAACCTGTGCGACCCCGGGAACGCGGCGCTGGAGGTGGTAGTGCTCGCGACCACTCTGCTGAGCGTGACTCGTATCGTGGGGACTACTCTCGCCCAAAGCGCATGCTGGATACATACGTTCCTTCTCGCGGGGTTGGTGGCGGCAGAGATGATAGAAGACGGGACTACAATTACGACGACAATAGAGACCGCGATAGGGAAAGAGAACGGGATAGAGAAAGAGACAGAGAAAGGGATAGGGGGAGAGATAATAGACGAGGTGGGGGTGCAGGCGCAGGCGGAGGCAATTGGAGAAACAGGCGTTCACCACCATCGCGCAGTACATCACCATATGCTTCGCGACGGGATAAGTCGAAGTCACGGTCACGGTCGAAAACTAGATCTGGGTCTAGGTCACGCTCTGAGTCGTATGAATCGCCACCACCCCGACGATCCGACGACAGATACCGAGGGAAGGGGGATAGAAGATCTCGGACTAGATCTAGATCACCAGATCGATACGATAGACGGACAAAACGTGAGGAGTATACCCGTCGCGACGACCGCCGGCGGCATCGCAGCCCTTCCTCGGAGTCCTCGGAGACGGCCTCTAGCGAAGCATCCGACAGGCATAACCGTGACAAGCGAGACGACCGTAGGCGGAACAAAGAGGAGTCTGACGGCGAAGACGACCGTCGGCGGAAGCGGCGCAGTGCCGCCACCGACAGACGGGGATCTTACGACCGAGACTATAATGACAGAGACCGTGAGAGAGATCGAGATAGGGATCGGGATAGGCGACCAGAGCGAAACCACAGACGACGCTCGAGATCTTCCTCTTCCGATAACCGCTCGCGGTCAAGTTCCCGTGCTGGATCAGATGTTGTCAAGAACAAATCAAACGACTATGGGCGCCTCAAAGCTCGTAACGACGACCGTCGGTCACCAGACGCCTCTCGGTCAAAGCGTGCCCGTAGGCGATCTCCATCGTCGAGTCGTTCGCCAGCCCCCGCGGACAATAAAAGTAGCAGCAATCGGTCGAAGCCAACATCGTCAAGGAAAAGAACGCAGTCGGAGGATGGAGATGTGGATATGGAAGATGCTGAGAAGGCACGTCATTGACAGGAATGTCCTTGAACTGCAGATTTCCTCGCAGTATATTTCACCCCTCCTACCTAGGTCCAAGCGCAACCATACTAACATGTATGCTACAACAGGCTGCAACCCGACTAACGAGGAAGAAAGAACAGCCAACGGAGAGCGAGTTGCGAGCGGCGGTGCTGAGGAATCGAATAAAAAAGATGCGAAAGAATAGTGGGTCCGAAAGAGTGGTGGATTGAGAATCTTATTGGGTGGCTTGTGACGGTTTTGCTGCATATCTACGGCCTTTCAACCTAATCTTCCCATTATTCTTTTCTGTTTCTCGCTTCTGCTTTTTTTTTTTTTTTTTTTTTTTTTTGGAATCCTGGGTGAAAAATTGGTCTAACGTGTTCTGTTTCAGCATGTAGACTTATATCGTTCTTTGTATTATTAAAAGGAAAGAAAAAGTCGAGATGATAACGTATATATCCATCGATAAGGAAATAATGGGTAGACAGGTATGGGAAATAATAAAATGATTCATGCCTTGCAAATGCACTATACCTACGCCCCGCTCGACTGGGAATATTTGGGGTTCCTCTTACACAGATAATCCCTATCTTATAACCCTTTTTTTACATGACCTGTGTGTTATATTGGATCGTAAAATCGTTCTAAATCGACTTCTCCAAGCGATAGTGTCTTAAATGCCAGCGATGTCTTACTAGCAAGCGACCCTTTTGAGCTCCTCTCCTCCGCGTTCGCATCGATGCGGCCATTGATGTCATCCCAGATTCCTAACGCAATCAGATCGATAGCAGCTCCCTCAGCACCCTTAGGAAGGATAATATCCGCCCTAGACTTGGCGGGTTCGATTCTCCCTATTCATATCAAAGGGTAAGCAGATTGCCTAAAATATGTAGGTATTCGTTTCCATGATTGATGCAAAATTGATGACTAGGGCATGATTAAGTGAATACCTTCGAACGCTCTCTTTCCAAATTTGATATACTGGTCGAAGACTTTATCGAGCGGGATACCGCGCTCTTCAGTGTCACGCACGACTGTTTACACCACGAACCAACAGGCCTCTCAGTATAGACTTCGCAAGCAGAGTCGGCGTATGTACACCTGCATTTCTAGGTGCAGAAAGTTTGACTCACCCCGCCTCCCCAATCTAGCGTCGGCGTTGAGGTCTACGAAGACCTTGATATCCGCCATCTCGACTAACCGCTTCTCGCAAAGCATGTAACATCCCTCTACTAGAAGGACATCTACAAGGCCTTCTTCGCCGCGTTGGTTGATAGGTACCAGTGGCTCTTCTACATCTTCGTGCTCGAACTTTAAGACGTTATAACGCGGAATGCGTATGTCGGCGTCATTTCCGGTTAGGATGCGCTGTATTGTGGTTGCCAGTAGATCAAGGTCGTATGCATCTAAGACAGTCAGGACAGTTACTCTTGAGGTGTTACTTTCACCACCAGCCACCCGTAACCAATAGATCACGGCATAGAAAATACATGAATTTTTATTGAGACAAGGGGAGAATGTGAATTATTTGAGAAAACAAATAAGGAGTATACAAGTACCAATCGAGTCCATGTCCCTCGCACCGGCGATTGCATCTTTGCGTGCTGCGACATCCAACTTTTTCGTAAAGTCGCCCATGTGCAGACATATGATGCGCAGCCGCCCATTGCTCAGCTCGGTCAAGCGACGCGCGACAGCGGCCTGTACGGTCTTCTTACCGGCTGCTTGGCCGCCGGAGATGCTGACCACAATGCAGGCGGGGCGGACGGGCGGGGCGGGCGCCATTTTTTCGTCTTGAAATGCGGGAAACTGCAGCGGCCTGGGGTCTGAAGTGGGTGCTGCTAAGCTTTTGCTTTGTGAGCGCGAGCTGTTGCAGAATTGCGGGGCAACACAACAGAGAGCGACAGGGTTGTTCGATTATAATTATAGTGCATGGAGGCAGTCCCTGCTCTAGAGATTTATATCTTGTGGGCTTTTCGCCTGTTATTATTATTTTGGCTAAAACAAGTCTGCAGGTGGGCTTCTCAAGGTAGTATATAATGCACTACTGGAACCCGTGATCAACGATTTGTCTGCCACTTGTGGTGGTAATCCGAGGATGAGAACCAAATAGAACCGGAATAATTTAACCCTTATTTCCAATTCCCAGTTAACGTTGCAATTGCATTTCGGATAGAATCTGTGCTCTTTTCAATGTTCGGCTCAATGTCCGGCAAGTGGCAAAGTTCTCATACTTGGAAAAGCGAAAGAGTTACCATGGATCTCGTAACCCACAATTCGCCTACCATGGGACGAATACTCCGGGAACTTAGCCTGGGTTCCAGCGAGTTTAGCCGATAGCCTCCACTACTCTTGAGAAGACTAGGATGTGGATAGACGGGCGTGGCACGATCCACATAGACGGGCGGAAGAAATCCGTCCCGGTGAGATACGATGAACTAAGCATCGTGGACCTTTACACACCACCAGAGTTAACATTTCACCAAAAAGCTCGCACGGTCCTTCTTTTATCGGATGACGGCGCGGGTGACAAAATAATCGATCGGTACAGAAGTCTACTTGAAGACTAATATCTGTGACCGTTATTTTGTCACCCCTCTGGTCTAGAGAAAGGAAGTGGGAGGTAGGACCGATATCCGACAACTAGAGACGATTTGCAAATATTTGCCGTAACCGTTAGCCGTTCAAGTTCAACGACATAATTCGAGGAGCATTTTTCTTCACGAAATCCTAACATGATATCATATTATTTCTAGCACTCACTTTTCCATAAGAACGAGAGATCTTCGTCCCCTATATTCTTCTCTTATTCTGTAAAAGCCAATACCATCTGTTCCATCTATCATTTCACAGAACTATGGTTTTACAATTCAACCACGCCGCGGGGCTCTTGCAGTCTTTGGCAGTCGGCCTCACTGTAATCAACAGTTTTCTGCTTGTTCCAGTCGCTGGACAAGCCAGTCCTCCTGCCAAAGCGGATGGGTACACCAGTACCTTTCCGATAGATATCAGCCAGGTTTCTCTCAGTAGCAGCAGATGGGGAGACAACCAGGCTCGCACATTAACCTACATAAAGTTTGTCGACGTCAATCGCCTACTCTACGTTTTTCGCAACAATCACAAACTGTCTACTAATGGTGCGACAAAGAACGGAGGCTGGGATGACCCAACGTTTCCATTCCGTAGTCATGTCCAAGGCCATTTCCTCAGTGCCTGGGCACAATGCTATGCCAACTTGAAGGATTCCACCTGTAAGAGCCAAGCCCAAACAATGACTGCTGCAATGGTACAGTGTCAAAACAATAACGGTGCTGCGGGTTTCACCTCTGGTTATCTCTCAGGCTTTCCAGAATCCGAATTTGTCAATCTTGAGCAAGGAAAACTCACTAGTGGCAATGTTCCCTACTACGTAATCCATAAGACTCTTGCTGGCCTTCTAGATGTCTGGCGCAATATTGGTGACTCAAATGCGAAGACTGCATGCTTATCTTTGGCAAGCTGGGTTGATACCAGAACCTCAAAGTTGAGCTCGAGCCAGATGCAAAGTGTTCTGGGCACAGAACACGGCGGCATGATGGCTACCTTGACAGACATATACTTTCAGACTGGTGACTCCAAGTGGCTTACAACTGCTGCCCGTTTCTATCATACCGCACTTTTGGATCCGCTAGCCAATAACCAGGACATCCTCAATGGGAATCATGCAAACACCAACATTCCCAAATGGATTGGGGCGATTCGCCAGTACAAGGCGACTGGTAACACTAAATATCTTAATATTGCTAAGAACGTTTGGAGCATGGTGGTGAACACTCATTCGTATGCTATTGGTGGTAATAGCCAGGCGGAACACTTCAGGCCAGCGAACGCCATCGCCGGCTATCTGACAACGGACACATGTGAGCTCTGCAATTCATACAACATGCTCAAGTTGACGCGCGAGCTATGGTCTGTTGAGCCTACCAATTCTGTGTACTTTGACTTTTACGAACGCCTTTTATTCAACCACGTTGTCGGTGCCCAGAACCCGAGCGATGGACATGGACACATCACATACTTTAGTTCTCTGAACCCAGGCGCGCGGCGTGGCCTGGGTCCTGCTTGGGGCGGTGGCACTTGGAGTACCGATTACAATTCTTTCTGGTGCTGTCAAGGTACCGGCGTGGAGAGCAATACCAAGTTGATGGATTCCATCTACTGGTCCGACAGCTCCTCCTTATACGTCAACATGTTTATGTCCTCCGTCCTCAATTGGTCGGCCAAGAACGTCCGTATCACTCAACAATCAAACTATCCGATCAGTGACACAAGCACCATCACGGTCGACGGTTCTGGCTCCTTCTCTATCAAGATCCGCATTCCAGCATGGACAAGCGGGGCGTCTATTCTGATCAATGGCAACTCAGCCGGAGTTTCTACCAGCTCAGGCTCGTATGCTGTTATTTCACGCACATGGGCTTCCGGCGACACCATCACGATAACATTACCCATGAAATTCCGAACTGTGGCGGCCAACGACAATGCTCAGATCGCAGCAATCGCTTATGGGCCAGTCGTTTTGACTGCTAATAATGGGGCCACCACAAGGCCGACTCTTGACTTGTCTACCCTCACCAGAACGAGCTCCTCAAGTCTAACTTTTTCCGGCAAAATCAATGGCGCAACTAGTACCCTCGTTCCATTCTACGAAGGTCAAAACTTTGCCGCGAATACTTATTTCACGATCACCGGTACGCTTCCATCTGGCGGCAGCACCACTACCCCGGTCATCAGTTCCACTAAGACCACCACCGGCACCGGCGCCGCCACCACCACCACCACAACCACAACCACAAAGACTACGTCGGCCAGTGGGGCTGGCCCATGTGCGACTCTTTACGGTCAGTGTGGCGGTATTAACTGGACTGGTTCAACGTGTTGCTCATCAGGCTCGTGTACATTCGGGAATGATTACTACTCGCAGTGCTTGTAGATTTCTCGATTTATATTCTCGGTGTAAATAAGTTATATTAGAGCTGGTACAATCATATGGAACCAATCCCGAAGGAGTACTTATATATTACATAGACCCCCCCTCATGCATCACACAAGTAAATTAGAAAATAAACTACAGTAAAGCCTGAAATGCCTTCATACTTGATACAGAATTTCAAGATGAGGAAATATTGGAATATATGTGGTCTTTTGGCGGAGGGGGGGGGCATGAAATTACAGTGCTAGTTGGTTTTAGAGGTAATTCCTCCTGCATCGCGGCCGGGATCTTCAATTCCTCCAGGTTCGGCTTCTATACCGCCCACTTTATTCCCAGCTTGAGGCTGTTGGATCTGAACCCTGGCGTTGTGGCGTCTCCTGCAGTACCAGACGAGGGTAGCAATGGCGACGAGGAGTATAATGGCTCCCAAAACTTCGCCTACAATTGCCCCAGGATTTGTACGCTTATGTCCGCCGCTGCTACTACCTCCTCCTGGTGGACTCGAAGAAGTCGGAGATGTAGATGGGTTTATATTTACTGTGGCCGACGGTTTGGTACCCTTGGGCCCAGAAGTACACTTTAGATTTGCAATGTCTTGCACAGCTTGCTTCGAGGTCGCCTCGTTTCTGATAGCATCGCAGTCAATTTCGACAGATGAGACGATGGTCACCGAGGGCGCTTTAATGCCATTACCATTTTGTAGGTTGGGGAAGGTTATGCTGTCAAACGCTCCAGTTACTACAATATACCTAGTAACCTGCGAGAGTTGGGGGAGCCATGCAGCTAGATCAATAGTCGTCATAACATCGTTGTATTCCACAGCAATTGTCCCCACTATTTTCAGCGAATTGAAAGAGAAGTTGGTGAGGATGGAATTATTCGCGATCGCCAAATCGGATATTTTTTCAACCTTGGGGACTGAGAAGCTGGGTAGTTTCGAATTAAGGCTGACAGTATATCCACCGGAAACAGTGAGGAGTTCCGGTAATAATAGGCTTGATGTTTCCGTTTGTATAAAGTTGAAGTTGCCGTTGACTGTGGAGAGGGCTGTAAAATTAACTGAAGGTGATGTTATTCCTGCGATAGCTACGTCCGACCCGATGGCTTTGGTTGAAATGGAGATGTTCCCCAAAGATGCAAGCGAATATAACTTGATCAGATTGGACTCATCTGCCCATATATCAGGAAACGATGATATCAAGGCGACCGAAACATTGACGGTTGCGAATTTTACACCAGTTATATCTAGAGTATTGAGCGCGTACAGTTGGTCGAGAGTCAGTGTTCGATTTCCATCTGGGGCCGAAGGAGCGAGAGCGAGAGATATCCTCTGGAGATTAGGACTGTCGATGAAAGAAAAATCGGAATCCGTGCTGACGCTCGTTAACGCGAATGCGACAGTTGACAGAGGGGAATCAGATAGCTCCAAATATAGATCGCCGGTTAGATTAGATAACTTTGGGGTGGAAAGATCTGAGAGCTTGGAAGAAATTATTGTGAAATCGCCTGCCGGTTTGAACTGTTAGCAATGGCGCTGTATCTAATATTGCGAACAGGGCGAACCTGTTACGGTCTCCAGAGCGTTCGCTTGGAAGGACCGAAGACCCTGCCCACGCAGGTCTAGGTCGCCCCTGACGGTCCGTATATTGCCTAGGTCAACTGTTGTGATGGTGGAAGACCCGGAAAGCGTTACATCTGTAGCCTGAACGCAATTGGCGGGGACTGCCTGAACCCCAGCGTCTGTGAGGTCACCACAATTTGGATTTGCTACGGTTGTTTAGGGCCAGAATGTTAAAGTTACTTCCTCTAAAGAGCCGGGAATTAATAGGAGGATCCAAGGAATTACAACCAGCTTACCATTTTGTGCAACAGCGTGTGGCAGCAGGAGCGAGAGGGCAAGGATTGCAAGAGGCCTAAGCGATGGTGATAGCTTGTTTGGTTTCATCGATATCAGTCGACAGTCTCGGAGGAGATACAAAAAATGAACCTACTTAGTTAGTAGAATTCGGAGACATGAGATTGCGAATGATATGAAAGTCAACAGTCGACGTTCCACAGAGTATGGGTACGCTAGGGCAAATGAGGAAATGCGGCTGAGGATTGGTATTATTTGCCATTCCATGCGGATGCACGTGAAATTAGACTCCATCTCTCCTCGTAGGTATGTTTTGTTGACCAGCCATTTCCATTGATAGACAGAATTTTTTATATTGAGATATCTAGAGCTATTGACCTTGCCTGAGAGTCGACGAGCCGATTTGCTGTAGCCTAGTTAACTTCCATTTCGAATATTTGTTGCCTGGTTACAGATGCAACAGCTGCATGTAGGTAATTCACAGGTACGCAAATATTTCCAACATAACTCGACTCGGCGTCATATTAGTAGTATATTACCCCTTGCACCATCTTTCACCGACTACAAGCCTCGATATAGCGCCTACCAAATTGACTCGTATTGGTCGATGGCTGGGGATTGTACGTATAAGTAGCTGTTGGTATTCTACTAAATAAGATTCGATGCTGTTATCAAGTCTTGGCACGCCTAGCCTAGCCTTGGCAATCAATACACCATAGATATCAAATAAATCGACTCAAGATACTTCCTTCTTTTGAGCTTATCTCTTCAATTATGGGCTTATTCGCAACACGATCGTAGAGCTCTGCAATGCATTGACGGAGAGCTCTATCCGTCATTGAACAGGTCGCCGAACCCGCGTTTAGAAGACCATGCGTGCACGTCGATACTTTTACCATTGCGTACTGGACCTTTCAATTAAAGCAATATGATCACTTGCAGATTTTGTAGGACAGTTTCTTTATCAAGCAACTGGGAATGGTTTATGAAATGGGCAAGCGTAAGCATTCTCATCTAGGCGTACGCGTACGCACGTCGTGCCAAGAGGTAGCAATGCAATGTAAAGGCGCGGTATACGGTATACTATAATATTATTTCCGCACGGATCTGACCGAGGGAATCATACGTGTATCAGCCTAATACCTGTGTGATGGCGTTATTCAACGTCCATTTTGAGATTGCAAAATTTCTAGAAGTCGTCCCCGGATTTGAATCGCCAATCCAAAGGATGTGGAGGCGAAGCGGAGATGTTTAACGATAGGAAGGCCAAGAGTTCGAGCAAAGGTTACGGACATTTCCATATGCGTCCTACTGGTTATCGAATCGTCCTTACGCAATCAAATCCTAAAACTACCCTGCGGACCCATCCGGAATAGTTGACAGCAATGCCGTCAGCTATAAATCGAGTCGCGGCCAAGCAAAAGCTTGCGTGCAAAATTTTGAGAGGCTCAAGCCTTCCCGCCTTGGCCTTGTCTTAAAATTAGGCTTGTCTCACGCGTGTTGCTTCCCTGTTGGATTTTGACGTGACGGCGTTCCGTGGATGCCCGAGGGGCCGATTATATTCAGGGTTTTTTTTTTTTTTTTTTTTCGAATTCCCTCAAGGCAGTTTTTTTTTATTATTATCCGACAGAACCTGCCGCATCGATCGCGCATTAGCCGGGAGTACAGCGCCACAAAACTACAGCTTCCGGCTCCCAGCTTCCTTGGCAGAGGATGTTGAGCTGCGTTCAGAATTTTCATGTTGGGGAAGCAGGCCGAGTCGACGTGCACCTTCCCTTCTCGAATGCCGCAGCCGGAGCAGACCACCACCACATCGATTTGACGAATACAGATGTCAACTCATTGTGTACCTCGATTTGTACAGTGCAAAAGGATACGAAACAGTTCTCGGCATTGGTTATCTTAAGATACGAAGTTGATTATAGAACAATGGGATTAATTTGATCCGGATATCGACGGGAGCATCGATCGAGATCCAACCTCGGCATCGAATTTGCACGCGCAGACTGTCGATGGAGTTTTTTGACGTGCAGCGATATCCCTGCGAACGAAGAAGCCGACAGGACAAACACGACATGATATCAACAGATCAAAAAAAAATACTCCGAGACTCAAAAGTCAATTAGACGTCAGATGGAACTCTCCTTAGTTTAACCGTGCCGCAAGTTCCCGGCTAGAAGAAAGACTAGCGCAACGTATGATGCTATAGTAAGAATTTTAGGGTCTAGATTTGCGTTCTGCTCTTCCCCGATGCCGATGCATATGCATGTGGCGAGATCTTGGAAGCCTTTCTTGCCACACCTTCCCCCTGCATAGACTTTCGGTGGCCTGTTCGGCAAGAAATGCAAATGCCATGCGCGATCAGGGGACCCGGCTAGCTGAGATGCCGCCGGCGTCTTTCCAACGACAACATTCGGGGTTAAACGACAAGACTAGGCTAGGTAAGGTAAGGAAAAGTATCCAAGGCCCCAGTACCTGGGCTGGCGTCGAGCTCTCGACGTGAGCATCGCATGAATTGAACTAAAGAAAAAAAATTCTGCTCGGGAAGTTTTCCTTTCGAGAACAGTACTTTGTCTTCAGACGAGACGGCGTGAGGGCAAAATTTCAGCTGCCCAAAGCTGCTATGGATGCGCAGGGCCTTCTATAGAGTTTTGTCAGCCCAGTTAGAAGTCGACTCACCCGCGTAATTAGTTGATCAACTGGCTGAAGCCGAAAGTTCGACACGAGCGAATAGCCTGACCGGCTCGATGACCGCAAAGAGGCAGGGGGACGCGGGGTGAGGCATCTGAATCTAGCCGGCCTGCCAGCCGTTACACAGGGCGCAAATGTCAAACAGCCAAGGAAGCTTGTCCGCTCAACAAGCAACGCCCAGCCGGCTGACAACGCCAACAATCCTTCGGCCGGATCTCTTGGCTGCTGCATATCGAATCAATGGATGTCATGTCAAGTCAGACATGTGCATGGACACCGAACCGACGTCTCTTTCTTTTATCGGCCAGCCTGATATGCGTTCATGATATCGGCTGGTTCGGATGTGCAGGAATACTGTCAACTGCCGATTATTCACGGAAATTGAATCCGAAACTCGAGCTAGAGCTAGAGGTTGCAGGCTGGCCTCGGCATTCCAGAGGATAAACTACCTAGGTACTTCGTATCCTTTCCCACGATGTCAAAAATAGATGGGGAAACCTGTTAAAAATTTTCAACAGGATGCACCTGGCCCTGGTGAGCCTTTTGTCACCCGTCTACCTCGCGCGAGCTTCGCTTCTGCTGCTAATCCCCATGGCTAACCTCCCTGAGGCCTGTCTGTCAAGCAGAAAATTTTCTGCCCTGGAATCTCTGGGTCTGGGGAGCAGCTGCAGTACAGTGGTCTTCTAGAACTCGACCGGTTCAGGGGTCTATTTTTCGCTTACCCCCTGTGAGCAAAAGTAGGCTATCTACGAACCAGGAATGTGCTGTGGACTCGGCAGCGGATGCACTCGAGAGGCAGCTACAGAGCCCCCCAGTCCCTTAGCTCACGATTGGATCATTTTGATGTTACTGCCCGCAGGGGGATGAGGGACTTCCAACACTCCCGGAGGTAGCCGCAGCAGACCATGATCTACGTATGCTAGGGTAGTTCGACTTACCGCATCGATGCTTTACATTCCTTGACGCATGCGAATGCTGTACCCTGCCGGCTAGTTCTGGTCACCGCGCACCGCTCTTCGAGGAGGAGTGATGATATCGTGATGTCTGATTCACTTGCAAGGCAAGCCGGATTGCCAATCTATACGGTCGATTTTGTCTATAAAAGGACCTCTAGACGGCCGTCTTGGAGGTTTTTTTTCTCATCATCATCACATCATCAGTTCCAACATTCACTCTTCAAACCAATCTACAACGATCACTCTCGATCTACCTTCTTTCTACACACAGTATGTTTTCTATCCACTGCAAAGTATAAATAGCTACAAGCTTTTTTCAAAATTCTGACATCGACGCTACTCATAGACAAACTCCAAAAGCTTAATCCAAGCCTTTTACTTTCAAACCCAAATCAGCAAAAATGTACTTCCCAGTCGTCGCCGTTCTCTTCGCCGCGTAAGTTCTTCAATATCCAAGCTTCATACATATGAATAACGGACTAACAATGCGCCTTGCCAACCTGATCAGTACTGCTCTCGCTGCCCCAGCTCCCAGCGTCATCAACCCGGCTCCATGCCCAACCATGTGGGTCCAGCCCAAGTTTGACCTCTCCCAAACCACGACTGTCTTCACTTCGACCTTCACCATCCGTGCCGAGATGGTCTGCGAGGCTGGCTGCGATGTTGTGACCTCGACCCGCTTCATGGGCCCCGGTCCTGTCCGCCCTCCTATCACCGCCACCGTCTACGCTGTGGCCACCGAGACTGCCGTCGCCTGCAAGAAGCAGGATTAGATGTGCTCCACCTTTCAGAGTGTGAAATATGATAGCTTTCGCTGACTATCATCAAATAACTGTATACGGTATACATACCGACCTACAAAAGTTATATCTACCTTTTTATGTATTTTATATTTCGATTCGGTTGGAAACAAAAAAGTTGGAAGGGGATGGTGCAAGGAAAAGTTTTGGGAGATTGTATTATAAAATAGAGAATAATAAATAATCAATCTAGTTCACTGATTAACGCATTTTCGCTCAAGGTTCGACATTTAGTTGCCCTATTCCTGCAACAGTGAAGTAACACCGCCCAGTCTGTCCCCTCTCGGCTCCTCAACTTGACTACGGAGTATTGAAGGAAGTGTATCTTTCCCTTATGTGTCTATTCTAAAGAGAAAGGATAATATGGATACAAGAGGCTCTAACATAAAACTAACCGGCACATTGATGCGAGGAAAAAAAACTTCACTGATTAAGCATATGGCATCATTGCTCCGGACCCTTTCTCTCGCTACAGAAAGTGAGAACCAGGAAAATCTCAAAGTTTTCCGGACGCACAGCCCCTGGCTCAACTCTCATATCTTCCCAGTCAATGACTGTTAACCTTTGACTAGTGCTATCCCATAATATGTTGGGCTGTGCATCTTGGTGAACGACATTTTTTTCTCGGAAACTGTAGAATGCGTCATGTAGTGTGCTCTTGAAAATAGATCTTTCGGTTTCGTCCATGAAATGCCACATACGCGGTTCGAAGATTTCACCGCTCCTCCATTCCATGATAATTATGAAACCTGGTTTCAAGGGGCCTTGGACTACCTTGCCACAGGCATATATCAATGGTATGTAGGGGTTACCGTCGAGTTACCGTCGAGCCTGTCGCTCATTGTTATATCTAGGCAATTGTTAGTTCTGAATATCAAGCGGTAGATGAATAATCCATCTTACCTCCACTGACAGAATTGATCCTTTTCATCCCACCATTTGAGAACGAGATTTTCTCCCTGCCAAAGACATTTGTACGCAGCTCGCTTGTCATGATGACAGATATTATCGAGAAGCTTGCATTTTTGGATTTCTCCTTTCGCGTCATTGTGAAAAGTAAGGGTGTTAGTACTAAAATCTTGAAGGCCATTGACCATTCCTTGGTCTGTAATTGGCTTGCCTGTGACCAGAGCAGCTATATTCGAACCGCCAATTGACATGTTCTCTTTCCTCGGGAAGATGTAGCCCGGAATATTGGGTGGCACTCCGAGTTGGTTTTGAGACAACTGGACGTCTCTTAGTGCACTTGCAAGATCTTCCGCTTCTATCTGACCTCCAGGAGTCGCTGGGTGAGATGCTTTGCTCGTCCCTCTACCTTCACATGTTTGATAGCCTTGCGACTTGTAGCCACTTGAGGATGGACGATCGCTTGCCGGTTCTGAAATCAAACTATGACACTAGATATTTAGTTCGGTGTTAGCGACAGTACACGCCAGCTGCATGTTGGCAGTTCCTGGGCCTCACCAGCTGGCTTGTTTTGTATTTGCTATCGAAAGTATGTCCTTGCGTTTTTGCGGCCCAGACGAGGTATAGGATGGCTTCGCGAAGAGATGGTTTCTGGGCGGTGTCCGGGAGTGGCGATGATACCGAAAATAGAATCTGATCGTCTCTGCGAACAAAAATCGTGTATTTATAGGTTGTCAGGAACCCGAATTTGAGACGATAAGTATTCATATATGCAGCAAGTTGGCCTGTTAACGTTAGAGTATGCCCCTCTTCTTATATAGCCTGATCGCCTTGACTCACCGAGCGGTTTTTCGAGGGCTTGGCGATAGCTTTCAACGGAATCCGTTAGATTCATATCGATATCTTTCAGATTAAGCGTCCAGAAAATTTTTATCTCTCCGGCGATTAGTGTCCTAGGTACGTAGGAAGACCCTTCACGAATATCAACAACTGAGAAATCTGGGAAGACCCTCCCCTCCACTTCAGCAGCCGACTTCAAGTTCAGGGCCAAAGACGTTGCTTGAAAATCTGCGAACCGACAGTGCTTCAGCTCTGTAATCTGCTCTAAACACAAGTTCAATGGCGTGGATATATGTTGTAGGAATTTGGACCGGAGACCATGCTCGTTACCAACCAAATACCTATCAGCAGTCCTATCAACCGCACACAAATCGGCCACTTGACCATCACGATCTATTTGGGCAAGGCCAGCCAAGGCTTCCTCTGTGAACGTATCCCAGTGCTTAGTGTATGCCAATGAGAGTGTATATGGGCTGCCATCGGTATGACGAGTTGAGAACCCCTCTTTAGGATATGGTATGTGCGGTGGCGGCCGTGCCAGCTGAGTCTTTGCCCTTTCCATATGGCTAACATTTGTGTATGGGGTAGTCATCGTTTTGTTAGTTCTTCGAGAGATAATAGAAGGTGGGAAATGAGACCCGATAAAAGTAAGATACGAGATGCGAATTAATGAGGGAGAATGTATATAATTAAGATGGAAGCTGCTCCAGCCGATTAGATTTATAGAGAAGCTCAGTCTCAACACACAGGTCGCTCTCGACTACAGTTGAACGTTCATAAAGACTCTTCATCACAGATCTTGCTCCTAAAATAGAATTGCAAAGCAAGCCTTCCTCACATATGGGTGATAGAACCTCTAGTGTCAAAGCTACATTAGAACGAGTTTTTTTCAACACCAATCGCACAGAGTATCAGAAGAGACATCTGTCACGCCTTGATCAGCTTCTCGGGCATGTTGATGTCCAGTGTCTTGAGATGCCTGCCAGTGACTATAAAACGAACGCAGACGTCAACCACGATAAGCGAATCAAACTATGGAGTAGGATAAACACGTATATACAAATTGAAAGGCCTGCCGCTAGGCTAGGCGTCTCACAATATACTCAAGCACATACCGAAGTAGCTATTTATAAGTATAACTTTAATTTTTTTTGTTTTTAGCGTGACGCCAACTTTGTTGACGTAGAGGACCCTGAATAATTTCGCAAATTTAGGTGGTACATCCTATATGGATATCAGTCAGTTCACGAGCCAAATATTTAAATGTGTAAGTAGCGTGAGCAAAGGAAAAGAGCGTTTCTGTTAGCCAGTTGCGAATCTCGTAAGTATATATCAGAGTCGAGTGTCGAGACTGAGTGTATATATATTTTCCAACAAAGGCGGATGATGTCTAGCCGCACAAAAGCTGCGGGTCAACGCTTTTCCGCATGCCAAAATGGGAAACATCGATTGGTGCAGTTCGTCTGTGGATATATCGAAGACTTACAGCAATCGGAAGTGACTCCGGTTCCGGAATGATGGTGCCGACGTCGCGGTCCATCACGCAATAGCAATTAGCCCATCCGATATACTAATTGATTGCCTGTGGCTTTAGTCTGCAGTTCGTATCATAGTACCTTTTGCGGCGCGAGACGAGATCGATGGATCCTTCACTGCTTGCGAACGGGCGAGCATGCAGGGGGACCCGCTCCCTGTGTTGGGATCCGGTACTGTCGGCTTGGCCAGAGTACTGGACTGTGGATCTATAAATATACCTACATGTGGGCGCGAGTTGCTTCAGGTCCTTTTGGATTGCTTCATTCTGTCGATGTCTAGTCTGATGAAGTGGTTTGGTATCTGAAGTTTTCGGTTTTATCATCCAATGTAAGCTTGTCGACGGGATACGGACCAATAGCTACTGCTTCTATGTACTTATATGTATACTGACCAGCGGTAGACGGCACCTACAACACAAAATCTCCAACATACCGACGAGATAAGGAAATCGCATTGAATCCGGACAACTGGCGGGAGCTGTACACATCTCAAGTTTCACAAGTTTCAAAAAATGGTGACGAAGGAGATCCTCGGACGCGACCTGACCGCCAAAGACCACGTCCTCATCGCGGCGACATGGAGTCCGCCCACAGCCTGGATGGACCGCATCCGTAACGAGCACCCGGGCATCCGGGTGACCTACTATCTTATCAACATGGACCGCGGCAAAGTGCTCTCGGTGGGTAGGAATGATGACAAGCATGTCCCTGATGGTACGTATATGCACATGATATATATGTGGACTATATGGATTCTAATTTAAAAATAATATAATTGTGCGATGGACTGCTAATCACTCGATGCTGCAGAGGTGTTCGCGGACGTTACCATCTTTGTGACAATGAACTACCTCCCGCCTCCAGAGGCAGCACCCAAGCTAGAGATAGTTAGCATTCTCAGCGCAGGAGTCGACCGGCTGGACCATACGCGGCTATGGAAGGAAACGGACGTGGTGATTACTGCGAGTAACGGCGTACATGGCCCTCAAATTGCCGAGTGGTGCGTCTTCCACATATTTTCTTCTCCTCCACAATTTATAGACAATCTAACGTAGGTATAATTTCAAAATACTAATGAGAAATGAGAGTGGACGGGCAGGATCATGGGCTATCTCCTCGCGCACACGCATAACCACCGCCTACTAGAACGCTGGCAGCGCGAGCACCGCTGGGGCAACAAAGGCGGCAGCTTCAGCGGCCATCCTGTGCGCGACCTCGTGGGGCAGAAAATCGGAATATATAGCTACGGCTCTATCGGGCGACAGTGCGGTCGGGTTGCCCACGCTATGGGCATGGAGGTACATGCTTACACGGCCCACCCGCGGCCGACGCCGGAGAGTCGGCGCGACCGAGGATATATCGTCCCGGGGACGGGAGATGCAGCGGGGGAATTCCCTGTGGCTTGGTACAGCGGAATGGACCGGGCTTCCTTTCACGAGTTTTTAAAGGTCGGGCTTGATGTGCTTGTGATATCGGTGCCATTGACAGATGAGACGAAAGGGTTACTTGGGAAGGAGGAGTTTGAGATTTTGAGGCAAACAGGGAAAAATCCGTTCCTGGTGAATGTGAGTCGCGGGAAGGTGGTGGTGACGGATGAGATGGAAAAGATGTTGAGGCTGGGGGTGGAGGAAGGGGGGTTGAGAGGGGCGGCGCTGGATGTGGTTGATCCCGAGTGAGTATACCCAATATCTGCATGCAATTTTCATATATTCCGCCACCGACTCGTATGCGCGCGAGGTTTGGTGTTACATGAGTTTTGAGACTGACTTAAAGCGCACGGGCAGACCGTTGCCGGCGGACCATCCTCTGTGGGATATACCCAATGTGGTGAGTATCATCCTGTATTGAAACGGAATCACCCGCTGGGTCCACACCTCGTATTGGAGACAGGCTGACAAAGGCTCCTCATGCACGATAGTACATTTCGCCTCATGTTTCCGGATCCGGGGTGACGTATTTCGAGCGGTGCCTGGATATTGTGGCCATGAATCTACGCCTACGAGCGGAGGGGAAGCGGCTGATCAATGTGGTGGACAGGAAGCGAGGATATTAAACCTGCGCTTCCCGACATCTCGTCGAGAGCTTGAATATATTATTGATACTATGATATGATATACCTAAATTAGATCCAATGTCCTGATATTGCTTATTCCCAGCCAGCACCAGCAGCCATGTCGCAGGGGGTCGCACAGCAGATTCGAAGCCACCAGCATATATAATTACGTTGAATATATATTTGATTACCTATTAATTAGTGTGCGCTCCTCGTGAAAGCCCGTCTGGGGAATGCGACTCGCAAAAGGGCGCTCCGGCTGACAAAGGAGAAGGCCGTCGTACAGGCGAGTAATGGCGGTGGATTTGTCAGGAAGCGTTAGTCCAGAACGCGAGTCATGGCAAATGCGAACTTCGTCTCGTGAAGAATAAACCCACCCCGAAAACACCACCCTGCCGAGGCTGGCTGCATCCTTAGCTCAACCTCAGCCAGCCTGCCGTCTACGGGTAACCGAGTTTCGAGTTCCAATTCCAGCTCTAGTTCCAGCACGAGATCTAGTGGCCAATATATCCTCCCGACATTCTTCATTCCCCCTGCCGTCCTCACGACAAAAGCGCAGAAGTAATATCGAAACTGCATTGCATCTTCGATATATCCACCGCACTGGGCAATCTCTCGCTGGCAAGTTCCGCATTGCATCACCCATCCATCACAGCGGGGGGTTCCACTCTTGTGCATGCTGCTCCTGCGTTCCTGCCCCGTGCGCCAATCCAGCTCCTTGGAACAAGCCGCCGGCTGGCACAAACAGCCTGCCGGGCCCGAGTTTGATATCACAAAATCTTTAGTGAACCCAAAGCTGACTCGTCCCAACCCGCTGGCTCGAAGCTGAAAGCCCGAGCGATCGAGGGGAAACGCCAACCGCCTGCATTTTAATTTCAGCTCTCCCCCCATCGCCACAGTCAATCAATCGAAACACCCATCGGCACTTGCCGAGCCGGTGTGCTTGTGCTCGTGTGCAGCTGCCGAAGATAGAGAAAGGCAAACGGTTGCATCGAATCGAATCGTTTTCTTACTCAGATTCGCTTCGAATGTTCGTGAAGCAACCGAATTGAATTTGAATCCGCGGGCGCCCGTTTGATAATTTGGCATTCGAATTCTGACTTTTCCTGCACCTGCACCTGCCCCAGCTCGGTCCAGCCAAGGCTGCCTGGATCTGCTTGATAATCGACGGCTCTAGCTGCAGCAAAGGACCGCAATCCAGGCCTCCGGGCGGCCCTCATCCATCCACCGGCCCCTGGTCCTTTTTCTGAGCGCTGTGGGCAGCTGCATCCGACAAAGTGGGCCAAGCGGCGCCCCTCGTAAAGATATATATCTGCTAGACTTCACCAGCTGGCTACGTTTCACAGAAGTGCACAGGGCATGACTAACGACCCGCTTTGCTTGCCCGACTAGCGTCCCCGTTACTAAAGAATTATTATATATCACCGGCGAGAGAAATCTTTGATACATATATATATAATACACCTCCTCTTTTCCTTCCTCTCACTCTCTCCCTTCTCCTCTTCCTTTTCCTTCAATAGACAAAAGCGTAGAGAAGAACTATTGGCGTATCTGCTTATTGATTTGTTCTTGTTTGGAGCTCTTCCCAAGCTACTTCTCCTCGTTTTAGTCTCTTTGATATAAAAATCTCTCACCCAGCTACAACACCACCATCATCACCACCACCACTTCTACGGCCAACCCAACCCGGCTTTCAGTCAGTTAGCGTAGCCTCACGACGATACCAAATTGATATAAAAAAGTAGAGAGACCCTCGGCGACCAAAAGCGTCCTCCTTCACCACGCTGTCCCCTCGGTTCTTCTTCCGTCCGTCGCTCGCGGTCCGGTTCCGCCCAGTTGTTGGCGCATCGGCCGGTGTCGCAACACTCTTCGCCCATAGGCAGCAGCAGCGACAGCTTCAACAGCAACCTCTCATTTCCTCGCACACGACGTCCGCCCAGTCCTTTTCATCTTCTTCGCATCCCATCTCCAAGAACTTGCCTCCAACCTCTATTCCATCTTCGTCCACACCTACCTCCAACATGCACAGTCGAGTCGTCATCATCGGCTCCGGCCCCGCGGCCCACACCGCCGCCATCTACCTAGCCCGTGCTGAACTTAACCCCGTCCTCTACGAAGGCATGCTCGCAAACGGCATAGCTGCCGGCGGCCAATTGACTACGACAACGGACGTCGAGAACTTCCCTGGTTTTCCCAAAGGCATCATGGGCCAAGAGCTCATGGACGCCATGCGTGAACAGTCGATCCGCTTCGGTACCAAAATAGAAACTGAGACCGTCGCCAAACTCGACCTGTCCTCTCGGCCGTTCAAATACTGGCTAGAGTGGGCGGAAGACAAGCCGGCAATGACGGCTGATGCTATCATCCTAGCCACTGGCGCCAGCGCGAAGCGGTTGAATCTTCCCGGTGAGGACGTCTTTTGGCAGGCAGGCATCAGCGCCTGTGCTGTATGCGACGGAGCCGTCCCCATCTTCCGTAACAAGCCGCTATTTGTCATCGGCGGTGGCGATTCCGCTGCTGAGGAAGCTCTATTCCTGACAAAATACGGCTCGAAAGTCTATGTGCTGGTCCGGAAGGACAAGCTGCGGGCGTCGAAAACCATGGCCAACCGGCTGATGAAGCACCCCAAGGTGGAAATCCTGTACAATACAGTGGCAGTGGAGGCAAAGGGTGATAAACTACTGCAAACGCTAGTGATTAAGGATACCGCCACCGGGAAGGAGAGGGAGATGCCCGCCAACGGACTGTTCTACGCTGTTGGACATGAACCGGCGACAGCGCTTGTAAAGGAGCAGTTGAAAGTGGATGAAGATGGGTATGTTATCACGAAGGCTGGCACGACAGAGACGTCCGTCAAGGGTGTCTTTGCTGCCGGCGATGTGCAGGATAAGAAATACCGCCAGGCGATTACTAGTGCAGGTAGGCTCTACGCTTTCCCCAGTATAAAAGGATTGAATAGAACAACGCTAACATATCGATGCAGGCTCTGGATGTATGGCGGCTCTCGAGTGCGAGCGTCTCTTGGCTGAAGAAGAGGAGGCCGAAGTTGCAGAGGCACCTATCATGTGAGTACTGAGTCCACCTATTGTACGTGCCACCTCGGTTGAGCAACGCTAACCTCACGTCTTGATGATAGGGTAGAAGTCAAGAAGGAAAGCAATGGCGTGGCTCCAGAATATAAGAGCAACCCTTTAGTCTAGCGAAGAGGAAACGAGAAGGATCACTAGTCTCCTCTTCGCAACCGACGAAACGGGTCGCCGATTTCGAAAACCAATGAAGATTCTGTCTTCGCCTCTCAAACCCCCCCTTTGTCTCCCTCCTCTCCTCCTCTCCCCGAATTTTTTTTACCTATTAGAGAATCTCATTTCTATTATATATCCTTTTGACTGTCGTTTCATTTTGCTTCTGGTTATTTCTTTAGTGCGCCCATATTTATGATGAGTTCTTCTTCTTATTATTATTATCATTATTCCCCCGGGTTCGTCTTTGTATAGGTATGGTATGAACGAGGATATGGAAAAGCAATGATGATCCTGTTTTTGGATGTGATGGCGACGCTCGAAGTCGATGATTGGAAATTTATCAATTACAAACGTATGGCGATGGTTTCCAAAGAACGGCCCTGAGGAATATTTATCGTGTCCTTGTTTGCTCAGTCCATTCTAATTTCCTATTGTTGTCGACAGTGCAGTGGTCGAGGACTTCATAGAACTTATGGATTTATAGAGAAGAACGATTTGAGCACCCGAGCAAGACAAAGCTGCTCGGGTAATCTAGATCCATTAAAATACAACAAGTAATTGATATATACAAGACGCATCGTCGATGCCTTCCTTCTACACATAGTATACACCAAAGGTCTATACACAAGGAGCCTTTATAACACATATGGGCAATATATACAGAAAGCCCCATTGCGCACACACACACACCAGTTCCTATGCACACTGCTCACAACCTCGCCTCATGCTGGGCTCCGCCTAGCCCCAACTTGCCCCTCAACACCGCCATAAACGTTCCCTGATCCTTATCCGTAAAGCTTGGGTTCATCTTAAGCCCAGCCTCCGCCACGCTGAGCACCTTGTGCACCTGCCCACCATTCGGCACCCCAACGGGCACCTGCGCAACCCACTCCCGTCCCGGCGGGACAATCCCATCACCAAGCAGCGCACGTCCCGCCCACTTGAGCATCGGCTCATGCTTCGGCTTCCGATGATACTGCAGCTTCTTCGCACCCGCACTATTCCCACCACCCACAGCCGGCACCCACCGACTAAAGTCCTCCGGCTCCGGGAAATACGGCCGCGTAGAATCATACACCGGATGCGGCTCGATCTCCCCAGGCTGTGCGGGCTTCGGATTCGCCGTTGTTTCCAACCACTCGATCTCTGCTTCCTTCTCCTCACGGGCCGCGGCATCCTTCGCAGCTCTCGACATCCCACCTCTACCACGGCCGCGCCCTCGCCCTCGCCCTCGCCCGCCCCGTCCGCCTCCACCACCACCACCTCTTCCACGACCGAAGCCTCCAGCACCCCTAGGTCCGATACCGCGCGCGCGGAGCGCTAAATGCGACTTGATACCCATAGGCATAGGCCCATCGTGTCGCGTCATGCGTATCGCAAAAGAAGGCGTAGCGCCGCCCGCCGCGCCGGCAGGTGTTAAGCTTCGCGCCATGATAGCGTCATTTCTGCGGTTGCTGCCACGCGTCGCGGAAACAGCCGAATGGGCGACGGCGTACGCCTGCGCTTGTGACTGCGCTTGTCGTTCCGCAGGTGTCATGCCACCTGATGCGGGAGTCCTCTGCTGCTGCTGCTGCTCCTGCTGCATGCGGGTTTGCTGCCGCGCTTGTCGTCGTGCACGCTGCTCAAGGGCTGCACGGCGGTCGGGATCCTCCACGTTTGCGGCTTGGGCCATAAGGTCTGTTACGTCCTCGCCGTTGCCCTCAGCAGTTCCGACTAGTTGGTGGCGGATTCTGGGTGGACCTTGTGCGATTCTCCCCGCTTGCTGCTGTCGGTAGTTCCGTGGCTGTTGTTGTCGCTGCTGCTGCTGCTGCTGCTGCTGAGGAACTGTCTGCGAGGTGAATTGAATAGGTGGAGGACCGCTTCGTTCGGGAGGATCCATTGACGATGGGTGGGAGTACTGCGCGGTATTATACGGAGACTGCTGCGGCGTTGTGGATTGGTATTGCGGTTGATAGCCATGTTGCGGTGATTGTGATTGAGGTTGTGATTGTGACTGTGATGGCGGCGGCGGCGGCGGCGCTGTTTGCTGTGGAGGTGGTGGTTCAGGTGCTTCGGCGGGAGCTGGAGCTGCTGCTGCTGCTGGGGCTTTTGCTAGGAAGGATTCCCGCATTGCCCTCGCCTTCTTTATCAGGTCCGCAAGATTCGTCTTGGGGATTGCTCGTCCTAATCGCGATCCCAAGAACCGGCGTTTGTTAGCATATCTACGGGCCATTGAGTAGCCTCGATATAGCATGCATTCGTACCGTTATCGCTGCTGTCACCGCTGCCCTTTTCATCCTCCTGCAGGTGTTTCGAGCTGTGGAAGCTGCGTGAGTGGGGCGTTCGACTGGCATTGAGCTCGTCGCCCGCGAGCAGCGAGGGCTGGTAGAGAGCTGAGGTATGCCATATCCGGCCGCGGGCGAGGCCTCTCCTCAGCTGAAGAGAGTACATCCTCGTCGTGGCGGGGAGAGAGAAAGGGGAGCTGGTCCAATTCAATTGTCGTTGTCGAGGAGAAGGTGGTTGAAGTGAGGTTCAATTGGCGTGTTGCAGAAAAGTCCGGTTCTGCGGTCACGTGCCTCGCGTCTACCACCAAAACGAAGATATCGAGATATTTTCGATGTAAAAAAGAAGATACTTTTTTAATATGTACTAAAATGTATAAGGCTATGAGAATGCTCATTAAAAACAATGTAACAGGTAATAGCTCAAGAAAAAGATATTTACACTTTTATAATTTTCTTCCACTAATAAAAAATAGAAATAAACCACGAATAGAATCAACTCCAGAAAGGAAGACAGACATGATAGCAGTCCAAATACTGGCTACCACACCCGATGAGATCCCTCGAGGTACCCCCTGCCGCCGTCTACCCGCAATGCAACAAATGCAAACCCATATCGTGTTTCGATGTCAATTGCTATGCCACCCATATGCATATGCGTTATATTGTGCCAACGGAACGTTGGTCATCACTGTCTCGTAAACCAGGGCTGGTCCCATTTGTTTTTTTTTTTTTTGACAAATGGGAAAGAAAACCCTCCCTCCTCTTGTTGATACGCTCTCATCGGACTGTGTCAAAGTCGAGCGTTCTTTTAATTATTCTATTTTGCGAAATGCAAGTCGTAACCCAACCACTTCCTCTGCAGCACCTGCTCAACCGACAATCCTGGTGATCCATACGTCAACGGCGCAAAGAAGAAGAAGCCGCCCAAAACCGCAGACAGGATGACGCCGGAAACAATCCACGATAGCGCAGTCGCCTTGTTAGGTACTGACGGGGATGACGGCTGCACGCCAGTCAACGTCCGCACAATCGGCTTCTTTCCGGACTGTGCAGCCTTGACATGCTCTGGAACGGTCTCGTCCACACCCTCGCTGTTGAACACAAAGTCCAGGAGCGCGCCAGTTACCAGCGAGCTGGCAAGATGGGCGGGAAGGTAGTGATGCAAGAACAACTGACGGCCCATGACGAAGAAGGCAATGTAATGTGTTGCCCACGCGATAAAGAAGTATCCAGTGGAATTATACAGCTTGGAGCGGGTGCGGAAGTCAAGAGCTTCGATGCCACGGCGCTTGGTGACCTGGTCCGCACCAATGATACCCGCAAACACAGCGAGCAGCGATGAGGCTAACCACCAGCCGACGGGGTTTCCAAGGAAGTAGATTTGCTCTCTAGTGTCGTTCTTGGTCCAGAAAGAGACTCCGCGGAGCAAGTATGGCCATTGAATGGGGTGAGATGCGTATGGGTGGGAGGAGGTCAGCGCATTGTTATGGTGGAACATGGCACGCTGGAGCTCAAAGTATTTGACGAGGAACGGAAGGGTCTTGACGACTTTTGGCGCTCGCTCGTTACGCGGGTCGTTCGGTGCGAGGTTTACAATGTCGTCAACGTACCATATATTGGACGTCTGCTGCACATTCTTGTTGCCGTTGATTTCTTGTTGTTTGAAACCCCAATCTGGAAGCGGCTTGGTGTGCGTCCACATAGCCACCTTGGATGGGAAGTGGATGAGCTTGAACTGGCCAGCCATGGTCTTGAACTCTGCTCCTTGGCGGAGACCCTCAATCTTGACTTCGAAGAGAGTTTCGTTGAGACGCTGGATGCCGGACTCCTGATCTACGGTTGTGAACTCCTGGTTGGTTGGGAACCATGGAGACGCGACATCGTGCGACAAGAGGAGAGTATCGGTAACTACATGCAGGAGACGAACACTGTCGCCGTTTTGAACCGGTAGACCAGTCTTCTGCTCGGCTAGGTTGCTAGCAGGAAGAATGACCCATTGGTTATTGGTATCATTGTGTGGGTAGCCGGTGACCTGCTGGCCCTGGGAGGAAATTCGACCATCTTCATACCGAAGAGGGTACTTCGCAGTGTGGGAGTGAAGGTAAACCTTTGTATCCTTATGACGGATGGTGATTGTGTCGTAGTAGTTAATGGTTGTGCTGGAGAGTGTCATGAGATTGTCAGAGAGTGTCTCCTGGAAGGCCGGGGTCATGAAGTCGTCACCAGTTCCGCTTCGGTACAGGATGGCAAAGTGAACTTGGAACCAGAAGAGGTAGAAGCAGAACGGGACAACGATCAAGCCGATAGCCCTGGCGCCAAAGTGGTAGCCAAATTCCTGCATAGTGAGACCGGTGCTGACATCCAACAAACCCCAGAGGTCGATGGCGACGGCGGAGCCAATGGTAACAAAGGTGAAAACACCGACGTATTTGGTTGAGATAACGCAGGAAAGGGCAACACCGGTAAGAAGCAGCCATTTCCACCATTTCCTAGAGAAGGGGGCGTGTCGCATCTTGTAGAACCGGACATAGGCCAACAGTGAGCAGGCCATGGAGAAGATTAGAGTAGCGTCAAGCAAGATCAGGCGAGTTTGGCCAATATGGGCGTTATCTAATCAAGAAAATGCATTAGCCCCTCAGTTCTTCACGATAGATAGAGGGACCGATGGACGAACCGAACAGCACCAGTCCAGCAGCGAGTAGAGAGGCGGGAATTGAGTATCCGCTCTCCCACATGGTGAGATAAACAACAGACACGGTCAGAGAGCCAAGCATAGCTGGCATCGTCCGGAAGGCGACATAAGGGACCTTGTTGTCGATGTAAGAGTCGCCAATGTTGTCAAACTTGAAGTCGCCATCAAAGCCAACGAACCAGCCCATGAGGGCGAAGAGGAGCTTTCCAAACGGTGGGTGGACATCGAAGAAGTATGTTCTTTGCAGATACTGTACGCGGGCGATGCAAGTCAATTCAAATGTTCTTAGGAGCGATGGTTTACTGTTTGAAGCGTAGGATGACGTACGAATGAGGCGAACTACATTATCGGCAGCCACTGTTAGCAAATTTGAACTGGTTCCGTGACAACCACGTCGGTGTATGATGATGAAGAAAAAACCCACCTTTCCGAAATGCACTTCGTCAAACACGACTTCGTTGGGATGATTGATCTTGTAGAATCTTGTGATGAACGCGAGGACGGTCACGACGCTGAGAGCAAGCGTGTGTCCGATTTCAAACTTTTTGGCGGAGGAGCCAGAAGCTTTCTTGTTGGTGGAGATGGCCTTGGAAAGGACCTCATCGTCCGAATGAGGAGCGGGAGTCGTCCCTCTCTTCTTTCTTTGCCGGACGCTGCCTTGGTCCGCCATGGTGGACGTCGGTTGTGCTCAGCCCTGCGTGCAGATGACGAGAGCGATCGAGCTGGAATGGCCAAGAGGTCAGTCAGTCATCAGAAGGCCAATTGGAGATGGAAAAGGGACACGTGCGTACAGGATCAATTGGACAATATAAGAGCAGATGCTATAGTTTTTGGATCTGGGTGGAGATGCAGATGGGGTGGGAGGTATCAGTCTGTCGGGTTCAGTTGGGGCGGCCGTGATATAATAATTAATAGTTGGAAACAACAGCCTGGCCTTCTTTCCCTGACGAAAGTAAAGCTTGGTCCCGTCAGCCCAGCCAACAGGAGACAAAGTAACGTTATCGCTGATAGCTCAAGCGAATCGAGAGGCCCTTCCAAACGCCCACAATTTGACTATGACCCGCCGTCTTTGTATTGGCCGTCTGGTTTCAGGGGCTTCGACGCGCAATCCGAGCTGAACTCCTCAGAGCACCAATTGGCCGCCGGTCCGCTTTAAGGTTTGTGCTGAAACCCGCAGCTGCTGTTTTGGTAGAAAGGAGCACACGTAGCTTTTCTCGCGTGATGATGCCGGGGCGATTCCGGGGACGATTCCGGGGACGATGCCTGGGAATAATATCGTGCACCGGTAGTCCTCCCGGTAGTCACCGGGCCCGGGCGGAAATTGCCAGCGTCGTAAAATAAATTTCTCATGTTACGAAACCCGAAAGAAACCTCCTCGGCTCCGCGACCTCGAAACCTCTCACCGCCACGCCCATCCATCAATCGTTGATTGAGCCCTCCCGTCCATCGCTCATTCGCTCCTCCTCCTCCTCCTGAGCTCTCCTCTCCCGCTCGGACTCATCCCATAATGGCGACACCCACAGTCAATGTACGCACTCACTTGACACCCACTCGTAGACCCTCCCCAATCGGCTACTTTCAAAGTGTCTCTCAGCTAATGAAACCCGCAACCTCAGATCCTCCGCTGGTCCGCTCTGGCATTCGGCGTCCTCTACGGCTTCCAGCACCAGCGGACCTTGTATAAGCAGGAACGGGTACACCATGCAAAACAGGACTGGGAGCGCAAAGAGAAGTTGATAGAGCTCGCGAAGGCCGAATACCAGAAGAGCCTATTGCCTCCCGATCAGCGGAATACAGGTCGGTCGCCTTGAATCACTCATCCTCCTCCTGCTCGTTCTCTTCGTATTGCATCATTTCGTGCCAATTGATGCCATCCGGGCAACAAAAAGGAGATAGCCATGCTGACCATTAGCCTTTCGTTCAACAGTTATAAGCAATCCGGATGATCCAAAGTTCGACTTGGAGGCCTACCTCGTAAACCTGGCAGCAAGCGACGCGAAAGCGAAGGTATAAATACCACATTATGACCACAGGCTTCGGTTATCCGAAGCTCTTTCAATATGTGGACTCTGCACACGATATCCTACTTCGTATGTAAGTCTGGAACGACAGAGACGACGAGAAAAAAGTATATTGACGACCGGGAAGAAACAAAAGATATCGATAGACTTGGATTAGAAAAATCTGGTTTGGAGAAGGAAGGGGGGAGGTGGTGATCATCGAACACCGCGAGTTTCCCTATTATTCTTGTATATTACATTTATCTCATGCCGCTGTCTTCGCCTTGTCCATATCAACACCACTGTCAAATGCCATTCCATCATTACCGTTGCCACATTCTAGACCTCCGAGACTACCGCCCGCAGGTACCATATAGGCATCCGTCAATCAGAGCTCAACATCGTCTCTCGCCCACAGCTTGCACGTCCGGTCGTGTCCGCTGCTCAAGACAAAGTTCCCACTCTTCGCAATATCCACGCTCAGCACGTTCCCCGAATGCCCGGGCAAGCTCTTTACAAGTGCCCAATCGTCCGAACTGAATATATTCACCACCTTGTCAAAACCACCCGTGACAAAGAACTTCCCGCGATCGCCCATCTCAATCTCGCCGTCTTCAAGCCTCCGTCCAGTCTGCACACCACCTTCGAAAAACCGAACATCGCTGACAAGACCCGTGTGCGCGCCGATGCTAGCTATGCAACGAACTTTCCGGACATCCCAAACCTTCACTGTACAGTCTGCTGATGCGCTGACGACTTGATACCCGTTCGGAGAGAATGCAAGTCCATGTATTTCGCGAATATGGCCGTCAAGGATTTGAACTGTGCGGCCAGTCCTTACGTCCCAAACCCGGCCGATGGCGTCGAGTCCCGCAGTGGCGACCAATGCACCGTCATGCTGGAACGAGATCGCAAAGACTTCTCGCGAATGCCCTTCCTGCATCAACAGCTCCGTAGTCGTTTCCACATCCCACAATCTCCACGTAGTATCGTATGATGCGGAGCCTATGTACCGTCCAGAAGGGTGATATTCCACGCGGCAAACTCTAGCTCCGTGGCCCAACAGGCTCGCAACAGGCGTATCCTGCTTCATATTCCACAGGTGAATGTCACCTTCCCCACCACCGGACACCAGGCTCGCTGCTTCCTCGGATAGTCCCTCCATTGGCGACCAAGATATACCCCCAACTTTATCCGTGTGTCCTCTTAGCGTTCTCACAATATCCATATTTGGTACTGTAAGCATCCGGATGCCGCCATCCCAACTCCCTGCCGCGATGACCTTCGAGTCGTTCGAAAACCGTGCTATCGAAACTGGCCGGTCACCAGCAAGTTGTGATCCTAGCAGGTTGTATCCAGTCAACCGGTCTTTGATCCCTTTCCGATGTTTGATATGCTGCTGCAGGGGTACCGTCGACTCCACCTTTTGCAACCCACACCGATCCCTCGCTCGCTCAATTGAGAACCGCGCAATCGACTGCCGCGCGGTCAGTAATTCCGGTATGCCCTGTGTGTAAAACTCCTCCTGGACTTCTCGGCCATCCCCTGCAGCATCATCATCAACATCTTCCATATCCACATCATCGCCATCTTTCGCATCCTTCCTGTCGATGTCTTCGAGCTGCGCAGCGAGCAGCGCGCGTAACCGGTCTCTTCGGTCACTCTTTTCTTCACCGAACAGCGTGATGGGCTCGCCCATCTCACGGAGTTTGGCGCGTACCCTGCCATCGTCGGTGGGGACAGTAATCGCTGCGGCGCGCTTCTTCTTGTCGAACTGCTGGATGATTGCGGACGCCTTCTCTGGGGCAATACCAGAGATCGTACTGTGGATCACGTAGTCATGGTCGGTGGCTGCACTAAAAAGTTAGCACGATGTTATAATAATAATCCAATAACAGCGGAACCTTCTCGGCACGGTGCACCGAAGAAGGGAACTGCAAGGGGAATTAATGATAACAGGCGCGTGGGTGCACTTACGAACTTGGTCAAAGGATATGCCCATATCCTCGTCCTCATCTTGCTAGAGATGTGAGTATACAAGTCAGAAGTTCCTGAACAGTTGTGACTTTCATACGAGGATTCGCGCGGTTTGAAGGGGAACTTACTATTTCTTCGACGTACGCGCGTCGTGCAGGATGCATTTTGAGCGGCTGCTACAGCGGGTAGGGTGATTGAGAATGCGAATACGATTAGGACTGAGCGGAAGTAATGATTCAAGTATTTGGAGAAATATGATATGCAGGCTGCAATATGGAGGTGGAGATTGATAAAGGAAAAGAGTCAAAATTTGGGGCGTGCGCTTCCCCGGGGACGGATTAATTAAGCAATCGCCCCGGAGCCCCGGAGCGATCTCCCGAGATGGGCCCCTGCAAACACCAAGCTCAACTTAAGCCGCGGAGTTCACGACGTCCATTGTTACTATTACCACAACCACCGCTCGTCATCATCATCATCATCACTCTCTGTCACGGCCATCATCGCCATCGTTCATTCATTGCTTCGTCACTCCAGTCGGATATACCGCCGCTTCGTATCCCTCTTGGCTGCAGTGGAGAAGGCTCCTGCACACCGCCCACCATTCCGTGCTCCTACTTTGCCGCTGTCGACGTCCGCTGCCCGAGGACCAGGATGAGCTCCCGCAAAGAAGAGATCCTCGCAAAGAGGGCCAAGCTGGAAGCCCTCAAACGGCAGCGTGAAATCCGGCAGTCTCAATTCTCCACCTCGAGATCAGGCGATACTGAGGTACGTACCGGCTTCCTCCTTTCGTCTTCCTCCACCTGACACCAAATCGCCCCCTTCATTTATCTTTGCTCCACCCCCCACAAAATCTCCACCCCAAAAACTCCTTCCAAAACATTTGGGCAAAAAACAAACCTCGCTGACCATCCGGTCCCCTAAACAATATTCTTCATTGTCTAATCAACAGTTCGCATCTCCACAAGCAGTCCGCGCGGTCACACGCATCGAAGACCGAAGATACGACATCGACAACCTAGTGCGCGATCTGATCGGCGAAGGCAGGCCCGGCTCGACTGGCCCGGGTAGTAGAGGTAGCAGGCCAACCTCTGTGCTCAGTGCCGCGGAGAGCAACATCTCCGAGCTTACTTCGCCCCAGTACGCGCAGCCGCTCCTACCACCCCAGTACGGGAATCTATTCCGTGGGTATAAACCAGTTACACCGCTGACCACCAAGCTAATTGCTGGGGCATGAATGCAGAACCGATTCCTCCCAGCATACTGTATCCTACCAAGTCCTCACTACGGTTGCACCCACAGTCATCTACGATGCACCCCCTTCCGCCACTAAGGAGATCGTCACATACAGCAAGCAAGTGCAGACAACAGAATCATGGCTGTCAACAGGCGTGGGCACCGATGACATCGAAGCAGACGTCGGCACCGAGGCAGCTGCGACAGGCCCTAGCAAAGCCGATGAAGAACTAATAGAGCGGATACGGCAGCTTGAAGAAGAACTCGCAGTCTTGCAACTTAATGAGAGCAAAGCCGCGGCCGGGGACCTACCTAACGGTACCCGCAAAGAATACAAAGCCCGTGAGCTTGACGACGATGAAAAGCAGCGCATCACCACCGCCGAAGATTTTGCGGACTTTATCGAACGCAGCACCAAAGTCATGGAACGCGCCCTCGACCAGGACTACGACATTCTCGCTGACTACGGCCTCGGCCTCTCCGGCACCGACGAAGACTCGTCCGGCCGCAAGATCAAAGAAACCATTCAATTCTATTCGGAGCGATGGTCGAAAAAACGCATTGTGAGCGACATCCACTTCTCCCCCAAATTCCCTGAGCTTGTGCTCGCATCATACACCAAGAACCCCTCGGCACCACATGATCCCAACGGCCTCGTCCAAGTTTGGAATGTACACCTGCACGACCGGCCCGAATACATCTTCCACGCGCAGTCCGACGTTCTCACCGCCCGCTTCAGTCCGTACCACCCAAACCTCATTGTCGGAGGTGCGTACTCTGGCCAAGTTCTCATTTGGGACACCCGCGCAAAAGCACAGTCCGTGCTACGCTCCCCGCTCACAGGCTCGGGCCACTCTCACCCTGTCTACAACGTGTCGGTGGTGGGCACTCAGAATGCGAATAATATCATCAGCTGCTCGACGGATGGGTTGGTGTGCGGGTGGTCAATGGACATGCTGGCGAATCCGTTGGAGGTTCTGGAGCTGACATCGCCGTCGCCGGGGCGTAACGACGATCTTGCCCCGACGTGCATGGCGTTCCCGCATTCGGATCCCACGTACTTTTTGGTGGGGACTGAAGAAGGTGGAATATACCCGTGTCATCGATACGATCGCGCGGGAGCGAAGGCCGGTGTGGAGCCGCGCATTTCGTATCGCGGGCACGCAGCACCGATCATGTCGATTGATTTCCACCCGGTGAAGGGACCTGTGGACTTTGGTGATCTTGTGCTATCCGCGAGTCTGGATTGGTCCGTGAAGCTGTGGAAGGCGCGGCCGCCGGCGGCTACCGCTGCGGCGGTAGTGCCTGGGTCGCAGCCGCTGGTGGCGACGCCGCTGCTAGACTTCCCGCGGGAGGATGTGGTGTACGACGCCAAGTGGTCGCCGGTGAAGCCGGGGGTGTTTGCGTTGGTGGATGGCGCGGGTAGCTTGGAGGTGTGGGATCTCACGGTCGATACAGAAGTGCCGGTAGCAAAGGCGCAGCCAACGGCGCGGGCTGGAGCGACGAGCTTGTTGACGCGCAGCTTGAACAAATTAGCGTGGGAGGAGGTTGATGGAAGGAGGATTGCGGTTGGAGGGCTGGATTCGGCGATTACGATCTTCGAGGTCGGCAATGACCTGGGCGGTGCGGAGAACGCGCGTGGGGATGAGTGGGGGTCGATGAAGAAGCTGATTGGGAAGGCAGAGGGAGGCGGTATGTTTGGTGGACTAGGAAGCAGTGGCGTTACGAATGGAACGGGATGACATAATAGCTGTATGTAAGAGGCTTTTCTGGAAAGCAGGCAAGGTCGAATATGGCGTTGGACATTCTGTAGCATGTAGGCACTATTCTTTTTTTTGTTTTGTTTTTGTTTTCCCTTGTAAAATTTCCGGCGTACATCAAGCTGCGCTTTGGAATACGGTTCACCGTTATGTTATCGCGCTCGAAGACAAAAATTTGCAAATTGTATATGATAGATACACAGGACGCGATTAATTGGTGCGATTGGAAACTGCCATTCTAGCTCTCGAAACGTGTACTGTATCCGTAGCCTGCATCGCATTCAACCCTAGGTAGAATTGATTTTTACGTGAATTATATATCGTCGCAGTATATCGAGTGACAGTTTAGTAGACAAATACCCAGGCTCGTCTCGTCAATATTAACCAGATGTTGTTCGCTGGGTGCAAGCCTGCATGCAGGCCTCAGCGATAAACAGAAGCGGTTTGACCAAGGTAAGAATATATAGCACTGCACAAAAACGCCATACGTACGTCTTTAAATTGATATTTCTGATGTTGTACAGAAGCTTGTTACAAGCGCAATTATTTTGCCGAATACCAATCGCTACATCATCATTTAAATGTTAGGCTTGGTGTTCAAGGTGTATATTTACTACGGGAGATTAGCCTAGGATCATCCACAAGGGTGACTCGAGCGGCTATTGATTGTACGCAAGTTTCCATTAATTACAAATATCTAGGTTACCTACCTACTTAGGTATTTACCCAGGTTATAAAACCTCCAATTCTATCGTGTACGACAATTTTGCGTTGGTTGTTGCAAGTTGGAAATTGGAAATATCACAGATTGGGACCAGCATTGAAGCTAAGACCGAGAAGGGTATCTCGACGCTGGAATATCACCATCTCTCATTCATTCATCCATGTATATATATATATTCAAGATTAACATACACCGTTCCTGTAAACCGCACCGTACCGCACCTAATATACAGATCTGATTATAAAAGCAGAGCAAACTAGCTGCCAGACACATTATTCATAGATCTAGAGGGGGGGAAATAAATAACCAAGGCTCTCAACACCGAAACATGAAGTGTACAGCCCAGTCCCAGCCCGCGAATCAAATTTCTAATATATAAGATAAAAGAAAAGAAAAAATAGGGCCCAGCATATCCAGCCAGTCGTATAAAACGTTAAGAGGAAAGAAGTATGGGGCGACAAAGCGAGGACAAGTCAAGAATGAGTGGAAGATGCCAACGCCCTTCCAGCTGGGTTGGTAAATAGTATATGGTATGAGGGCGTCGTGATAGAAGATAGAGAAACAGATTTTATACATACCCAGCAGTTCAAAAAATATTGGGTGTAGAAGCATCTGGTCTAAATTGTTGACATGGCCGTATCATCGACTATAATCTTGGACTCGGCGCACCAGGGCCCCCACCGCCAGGTAGTCCTCGCACTGGTTCTTCACCCCACGCCGCCAGAACGGCGTCCAACCTAGCATCCAACTTAGCGTCCACCTTAGGAGGCTCTTCTTGCTTTGGCGGCGGCGGCGGCGGCTGTTGCTTATCTACTGTCGGTGCATCTTTCTGGGGAGCCTCTACCGGAGCTTCTGCCGGAGCCTCAACCTTCACCTCCCCCGGCGTGACTTCCGGCGGTGGCGCAACTTTGATAGACGGCACAGCCCACTACGTTTGTCAGCACATATACACTCCAAGGTAGCCACCGAGATCTCAAAAAGCGCTAAACACAGCGGGTAAAACATACCTCAACGACCACGCAGCACAGAACGCAGATATCATCCCTCTTCCCACCATGGTAAACCTCGCCGGGAAAGTACCGTCTCACTTCCTTAGCGAACGGTCCGTCAATCTTAGTGTTCACGCTAATGTCCTTCGCCCGCGCCGCAATTTTGCGCGCAATCACGCTCTGGACCGCCGGCTGCTGCTGCTGCGTGTCTTCAGCGCCCGTAATATCGCCTTCCACTATGTTCGACAGATTTTGTCCGACTTGTATTCCCTTATCAGACTCGATCCAGCCACCGCTAGCAACCATCTCGTTAGAGACTAGTCGCAGCACATCTTGCGCAGATAGGTTGTCCCACAGGCCGTCAGTCGCAAAGATCAAAACGTCGCCGTGCTGCAGGTCCAGACTCTCAATGTGTGCATCTCGTGGTCTGTCGCTGATGGGCACCGGCCCGCCAAACTTTCGCGCCTGGTCCACAACCTCTTGAGAGATAACGGAGAGTTGGAATGGAGTGTTGAACGCGTGTGTCTGTGGTTGAGATGTATGGTGCACGCGACCAGCACGCAATATCGCAAAACCAGAGTCACCGAGGCTAAAAGTAGAAGAGTTTCCGCTAGTTAGCTATTGAACCAACCCAGCTTTGTAAAAGCATTCAGTAAAAAGAGCATGCGCATACTTGGCAGAATCTAGCGTCCCGTCAGGCTTCGCAATAGCGACACAAGCCGTGCTCCCACCGCCTATAACATTCGGATTATTGCAAGCCGATAGGTAACCAGCCTCGATAAGCATGTCCGCAGCCATGGGCTCCTCGGACTGGTACGCAACCTCGGCCATATCTTCGCAAAGTGTGTGCGAGAAATCCGCTGAATCGATCCCGTTCATCGAGTAGCCACCCACACCATCTGCCTATTCATGCAGAGTTAGCCATTATCTCGGCACACCGCTGCCACTGCAATTGACGGTTTCCAGGAAAAGGAAGGAAATTTAAAGGAAGAGCGACAAGGTAGACGGATACTAATACATACCACACCGAAAGCCACAGCCCCTGTATCGCTAACCCGACTGACGAAGAATGCATCCTGCCCTGTCTTCGGCCTACCCTTCTTCCTCGCCATCCAGTTGTCTTCAAACGCGACTCGTTTGTACGGACTAAAATTGAATGTATTGCTAGGATCCCACCGCTTAGTTTTGGCGACATACGAGACACTAACATTGTACTGGAATGTGCGCGACGTCGATGAATCCTCTGAGTCCGTTATCGTCGTCGATTCCGGCGTGGTTGTCGGCGGTGGTACAGGCTCTGGTTCTGGCTCAGTTGCGCGGTTGGTGTACGAGGGTCCGGGGGCGGGAGAGCCGCCGTAGAAGAGAGAGGGCAGCGACGAGCGCCGTAGGTTCTGCGGGAAGATGATGACACGGGAGGTATTAGGAGGTGTCGTCGGTCGCGATGAGGAGAGTGAATGCAGGCCATAGGAGGACGAGTCGACAGTGTGGCGGGTAGGGAAGTGGTCACGAATGTCTCTAGCAGAGGCGACCAGCAGAGCCTGTCTAGAGAGCGATGAGAGGCCCTTGGAGGGGATTATGAAGGAGCGGAGCATGGTTGGGTCTCTCTTGCCGCCAAAGAATTGCGGCGGCGCTGATGTAATATAGTCGTCTGTGTCTTCGTCAGGGTCGGGGTCCAGGAGGTCCAGGGAGAGCAGCAGAGCGTCTAGCTCAGGGTACTTTCGATAAGGCTCGACAGTGGATGATGGTGAGAAAGACGGTGAGATGGCAAACGCGACATTGGATCCGGCAGCCATTTAGCAGACCATAATTGGTATATCGGGATCCAGTTTATTCGCAGGGAGACGTGATGTAATTATGCACAGTTGCGCAGGGAGCAGCAGCAGCGTATAGCCGTCGAGATGAAGCCGATGAGGCAGTGGTGATGTAGTTTGGCTGTTGACGTCCTTGTTGTTGTTTATTGGTGAGCAGCCAACTGCAATTGGCCCAGCCATTTATTGTGCCGAGACTCTCTCTCTGCCTTCAAACGCCAGGCGCAGAGCTCTCCAATTCCAACGTAACATTCCCCATGAACGAATCTAAATTAATGGAACCTCTCAGCGGCGCAACTTTTGTATTTACAGACGGCGCCGATGTCAAAGGCCGTCATCGCAGCAATTATCTATTAGAATACAAATCGTAGAATCCAAAGTATAGCGCCAGACAACCGCAGATAAATGGATCCATCCCAGCTTCATCTTTAATCTTCAAAGCTCGTCGTGTCCGCCAGCTCCAGCTCCAGCTCCAGCGTTTCCTTCAGCTCCCCCTGCTTTCGCCCCGGCCTGTCCGCCAGCAGCCGTCGCAGGTTGGTCTTCACCCTCCCCTTCTGCAGCATCACCCTGAGCCTGAACCCTGGCACCAGCCTGGACAGCTAGCTTCGCAAGGGCCTCCAGATTTATCGGTTCTGCTCCCTCCAGCATGTCTGCGTCAAACTCAAACTCCTGCACCATCATTATCTGCTCCCGCCCATTCTCTCCAACAACCACATACGTCTCTGTGTTTAACGCATCCTTTTGTCCAGGCTTCGAACCTTTCTCAGGCCTCGCTAGCTTAAGTCCGGCATTATTGATTCCTGCTATTGGTTTCTGCTTCCCGGCTGCGCCCTTGCCAGCTCCGATCTTTCCTTTCACTCCTTTCTCAAGCTCCAAACCGACGAAGTCCAACAAACTCTGCAGGTTCTGCTCCTTCCGCTCCTTCTCCGCACGATACTCTCTGATTCGCGCCTCGTTCATAACTTCCAAGCACTCAATCGTGTTCGCGCGGCTTTCGGCAGGCGGCTGGAACGCCGGGTCGCTACACAGCCGGGGTGTGTATACAACCATCAGGTAGCAGCATGTCGTAACCTCCTTGATAAACCCAATGCGATCTTGTGAGGCATTCGGTGCACAGTGATACTGTGTAAGGCCCCCCCAGGTAAATTAGCAACGTCCAGAAGAAGATTAAACAGAAATAACGACATAGTAGTCGAAGGTTACGCACCTGCAGCTCAATCCGCCTCTCCTTCCCCGTAATATCACATAGAGTACCCCCCGCAAGCTTCTGCACGAGATACTTCAACTCCCCATTCGCCTGTAGCTCCATCACAACCCTCGTGCTCGTAGCTGGAGCCGCCGTGCCTGTAGCCGCACCCGCACCCGTATCACCCGTCCCCACACCTCCAGCAGCCCCCGGAGCAGCAACTCCCGCCTCTCTCGCCGCAGCAGCCTCCCTCGCTGCTGCCACATCCATCTTCGCATCCCTATCCGGTACCGCTGCCCTCCCCAAGATATAGCTCGCCGCTGCCGGATCCTCCACTGGCGGAATAGTAGGCAACCCATTCGCCGGCGGCAGCTGATGAAACTGCTTGATATAATCCCCATAGCAAAATGCATAGCTCCACCACCCTGAAATGAAATACAAACAGGTCCCTTCCATCGCCTGCAGCAGCTCCGTTCCCACAACCGTCGCCCTCGCAAGCTCCTTCTCCTCATCGCTCTTGTTCTTCCGCCGCTCCGTAGCGTTAAGCTTTGGCGGCGGCTGCACAACAGGTATGGAGCATAGATATCGCTTATCGTTCATCTTGAGCGCCTCATAGATGACTTCTTCACCTGCTGAGTCGTTGTCGAATGGACTACCACTGCCGCTACCTTTGCCATTGTTGCCACTGGCGTCGCCGCCGTGCGCCTGCCGCTGCTTCTGCGCTTGCACGGCATTTGAGGATTCCGACGGTGTTGATGAAGAGGTAGGCGCTTGTGCTTGTTGCCGCTCCCGCAACGACATGGATTCGATCTTGCGTTCTGCTTCTTCTTCCGTGATGTATGAGTCCGGAGAATCCGGGAAGCGTACTTCATACTGCAAGAGTTAATGATGTCATGGTAATGAATTGATTCGCCGTCAGCCTACAATTCTCATCTATTTTCATAATCGAAAGGAGATATTACGGTTAGTGCATACCTGCGGATAAGCTAATAAGTCCTCCTGCACGCTAAACATGGCGTTGGCAGCGGTCGTGTGCAGTGTCAGCGTGAGCAGGGCCGCCGCCGCACACGCCGTCGACGACGAGAGCCGTACCATCGTGAGCAAAAGGATAAAAGGAACGAAACAAAAGTAGGGTATCAATGCAGAATCAGAACAAGATAGAAAACAAGAATCTTAAATTGTTTCGGCTTCAGCTGGTTATATGCTGAACCGACTTAGGAAGGCATTGTCGTGATGCGATGGCAAAGGTGTCCGTCATGCCGTTGCGTTGGAGGGGCGTTGGAGGCTGCTTCTTAAACGTGGCCGCAAGCTTCAACGCGACGAGTGCTGCAATCTATCGCAATTACCCGGCGTCAACTTCATGATCGGTCAGCAAAAAGCTTATAAACCTCGATTCTTTGGTAAAAATACAAGAAGAAATTAATGGACGGACCGGAATAAAAATACAATGTAGCGACCTTTAGTTTTTCAAGCCTTGTAGAACAGTAGCGTATTCAAAAGTGAACACAGCAATGAGCAAAAAAACATTATATGATGCAGAAAATGCAAAAGAAGACACCAGCGTGAGTCCGGATATAAAGCCCACAAGAGCCACCCGCCACCGAAATGAAATACGCAAAATTAACGTCTATCTCTCTCCCTGTGCCTCCACCGAAATCTTTTGTTCAATCTTATCCAAGAAGTGCATCTCCACCTGCCACCCGTGTGCCATCCCTTCTCTTTCCGCCGTGATTCTAATAATCTAATTCCTCAACTTTGCCCTCCTTCCCAGCCGACGCGTCAAGATCCATATAGCTCTTCAGGCTCCTGCCTGCGGCCCCGGGGTCGTCCTTTCCGGGTGTAGCACCAGCGCTAGGGGTTGTCCCCGAGGAAACACCTCCCCCAGCCGCAATCGCCGCCTGGAACCGTCCTTCTCGTTCCCGTTCTCTCTCCTGACGATCCCTGTTATCTCTGCCGCTGGGTCTCGGGTACGGCGACGGCCTGGGATTCGCTTGCATCCCACCACGTCGTCTCTGCGGCCCGACACCGCCGCGGTTCGGCGAGCCAGGACGGCCCCCCATACCTGGAATATACCGATCAACGCCAGCAGGTGTAGGCCCCAGCCCTCCAGCCATATACGGATCCGGGTACTGCCCAGCTGCGTAGGGGTACGGCGACATCATGTTCCTTCCCATACCACCGTCTACGCCTCCCGCAGGTCGAGGCGGCAACCCACCCATACTCATTCCTCCTCCCATGCCGTGCCCCCCACTGCCTTGGACACCGTTCTCCGGTTTAGGTGCGGTGATGTGGAACGGATCCATAACATAAGCGTTCAAAAGTCTGATCTCCTGTTCAATGCCAGTCACAAACTCTGGGTGGCGTTTCATCATATGTTTCCGGACAAACTCCTCACTCTTGAACAACTTTGTGCAATCCTTCACCCGGCAGCGAAACTTGCCCTCGTCCTCTTGCTTGATGAACTTGTTCGTTTCGTCGTTGAACGCCGTTTCTGGATCTTGCGCGCCAAGTCTCTTGGTGTCCACGGAATCTGGGGTGAGGAAAAGTGCAATCCGATCTCTGAGGTTCTTAACCCATTTCTCCGAGCCTGGGTGGAGTTGCTTCGCCGTTCCGTCCGTGTTCGCTGGTAGTGGCCGTCTAATGTGTCCACCGGGACACCTACGAACTAACTCGTGGATCGAATCGGCCTCGGTAAAACAGTAGTAGCAAAAGGAGAACACTCTGCGGAGATACTCGACAGCTATATCGATCGTCCGCTTTGCACGCTCCAATTCCTCATCTGAAGGAAGGTCGTCCTCAGCTTCACCATCTTCAGGCTCCTCTTCAGGCTCATTGGCTGCCCTCTCCGCCAGTCGTTTGGCCATAATGTCGTCTACCTTTGCCAGAATCAGATCCCAACCCCTGAAGCCTGCTAGGTCTCCGTTGTCATCCAGCATCATATCCTCGTCCATATTTGTATTCATGGCTTGCTCCAGCTTTAAAACAACCGCCCGAACGCGATCAACCTCGCTAATTATCTCTTCGGGAACACTCATAATGTCGTGAAGCATCTTTCGAGTGAGGACTTTCGGCGGGTTATGAACTCCGACGTGCACCACGAAATCACCCTTCTCTTCATCATGAATACGTTCCTCGTTGAGGAGTGCCGCTGCCTGCTCTACCGAACCTTCAGTAACGCTTGCCGGATCGATCAAGATCCAACCAATGCGGTGGAACTTCTTATTCGGATTAGGATCCCCCAAAGACAGGTATTGGAAACCTTGAACAGTCATAGCGAGCTAAAAAAAAAACCATACGGGTCAGCTGTGGTCTAGATACCCTCACGCAAGAAACGACCCTACCTTCTCTAGATTGGCCCTCTTCACAGTTGGTGACACAGTCTTGATCAGCAAAGCCGGTCGGTCAAGAGAGTCATCACGCAATGCACCGGTCCCTGAAGACACAGCAGGGAGAACATCCTCGCTTGGTTCGTCTCCACCGTCTTCCTTCTCTATCATGTGAGTGTCGCCCTTGCCATTCGATTGTGCGGTAATGTTAACTTTGACCCCTGCACCACGCTCAACATCATTAGTCTTTGCTGGTCTCCATCCCTATAGTTTCTCGAGTTTAAAGCCTACCCTCTTTGGCATCAGCAAGCCAACTATCCCAGCGGCCAGACTTAAGCTCTTCCGCCCATATCTTCCACTGGCCCTTTCTCCACTCCAATGTCTTCGCCCTCCACTCATCCCCTTCTCCATCCACATATCGCTCCCGGAACCACTCCTCATCCTTATGGCTCTTTACAAAGAGCTTGGCAACCCTGCCATTCAGGCCCTCCTTGTATGATTCGTATTTTTCTTTCATTGTCATATCATTAGAGTACTTGGCTTTCGAGGGCGCTGACGCCGGCGTTCCGCTCCACCACTCGTTAAAGTATGTGAAGGGGACAAGGTAGTCAAAGCCATGTGGGTCCAACAAAATTGGTGCCAGTGCACCGCTTCCGCCCCCGTTGTATCCGCCGTGTCCGCTACCGCTACCACTGCCGCCGCCGCCGCCACCGCCACCGCCGCTAATATTTGCCGGCATATATCGGTCACCATTGGCACCCTCGTTGCGGCCCATGGGCGGGGGCCCACCGTATCCTCCCCCCCCTCCTCCTCCAGGAGGCACCTGTCCCGGGATATACACATCACCAGAACCCGCATATCTACCAGAAGGGCCATTTCCAGGTGTGTAGCGATCAATATTTGGCGGAGAACGCGAGCGCGGTGGTCTCCGACGTGGAACAGGTCCTATTTAAATATTACGAGTTAATCGCGAACCGACCCCTATAAGCGTGCTGAGTTTGGTGCGTGTGGACACCGTCAATTGGGTCTTTGGTAGAGGAACAAACCTGGAGATCGAGTTCGTCTTGTTCCATCAGGAGTAAAATCGTCCTCCCTCAGCCGGCCATAGGAAGATTCGTGCATGTCGTGAGCTGGCATTCTTCCGCGAGAGCTGTCGCGCGGGTCACCCCAACCTCTCCGGTCGCGGTCTCGTGCGTCGTGTCGGAAGGTCTCCGGGGAATTGTTGCCGTAGTACGGGCCGGACATGGAGATGAAGTTGCTGCCAGGGCGATGTTCAGCGACCGATGGATCCCTCTACGGTGACGCGACGAAAGACGCGGTTAGTCTTGGATCAAGGATGTCTGAGCGGAGCGTCGGTTCCGGGTAGTGGGGGGGTGGTAGCAGAATAAGGCTGCAAGATCGGAAGTATGTAGACCTTTGTAGAGAACATTATGAGAAAGATTGTATATATTAGAAGGTAAAAAAAGTGATCAAATGGTCATTGGGATTGGGTAGGGTAAGTTTTAAGGGTGAAGAAAAAGAATATATCAGGGAAGATGAGCAGGCAGGCGTGGAAGACAAGAGAAGGCACTGGGAGGATGATGGTGGAGGTGTGGATGAAGAGGGTAGAAGAAGGTCAATTGAAGAGCGTGGAGAGGCCACGAAAAGGCGCTCCGCAGCAAAGCAGCAGGCTCGAGCCGGCATCTTGCGCGAAGGCGTGAGAGAAGAAGAATAGATATAGAGAGTAGAAGGATAGATATAGAGTTAAAGCGCAAAGTAAGATATGAGGAGGGTATATAGCTAGAGGAGAATTGAACAAAGCGATGAGGGAGACGGTAAGAAGAGCTAAGGGGGGAGGAGGTGATGATTGGACTGATGAGATGCGAACGAACAAGAGCAGCAGCAGGAGAGAGAGATGAGAGGACAACCAACAATGAGAGGAAGTATAGTTTATGATGAGCAGAGCCGCGATGGCAGACGAGCGAAAGCCAGTCGCTGAGTGAAGCGATGGTGGTGGCAGTGGTGATAGATGGTGATGTTATGGATGTTGTCCTGAGATGGGTTGAGAGAGAAAGAGAGAGAGAGAAAGGGCGGCCGGCTGCTGACTGAGACTGAGATTGAGATGAGCGCGAGCTGGAACACGACGCACAACGCACCGCCAATCTGCCCAAACCAACCTCGTCTTCAACCTCACCTGACCCGCTGGCGATGTCGAACAATGGGACCGGGCTCGCGATTCGGATTATATTAGCCGTGGAAGCGGACGGACAGGGCGATTCAGAAAACAGCGACCCAAGGTCACACGAGACGACAGTGAAAGACGGAAGAAAGGAATAAAAGGAAGAAGGAGGAAGAAGGAAAGAGAAGGAGGGAAACAAAGAAAAGGACAAAGAAGCCTTGTCGACATGCACAGGTGAGAAAGAACCGAATGGATTAGCCCCCCCAGTTACAAGGCAAGGTGGTTTTGTTAACTTGAGCTGTGCCTGTCGGTTTCAGGAGACCATCGCCCGTTCCATCGAACAAGCCATTTCTTGGGTCGCACTAACTCGGCCTGCCGCCTGTCGGACCAGGCCGCTGACACCGTGGGTGGCTCTCTCGGCCGTTCCATATCCGCCTGGGACGAACGATGGAGAGCGCGAGCCAATCTGCTGCCTCATCTCATCTCGTCTCGATCTCAGTAGGAACTGGTTAACGCTCCGGCGAGTGAGGGAGCGAAACCAGCTAGTTGGCTAGCTAGCTGGCTGGTCCCTTGCATTGGGCAGGCATCCCCCATCCATATCCACCAACTAAACGATGAATTGAACCGTTGGATTTATCCCTAGACCCAGGCCTACGTGGGAGCTCGACAATCTAGTTTTACGGAAAGGTAGGACAGCTAGATCTTAGTCTCGAGATCTCAAACTTTCGCATCTATATCCACCGTCTCAGGCCAGCCGGAATCGCTCCTCCAGTCCGAGCCGCCTCGGCACGGAACATCAAACCGAGCCGTTCTCAAAAAAATATATCTTTCTTCCACGGCTTCACCGCCCGCCAGCCATCTCCCCGCACCTTCCTCTGCCAGTCACGGGACCTCTCTCCAGATGCCGCAACAAGCTCCCAGCAGCATGCGCTCGCAGTCGGCCGAAAACAGAGCTGATCAGAAAACTCAAATGTTCAACCACCGCCGTCTGCTAACAAAACGCTCGACAACAGCGCCCAGCTCCCTCATCGCCGTCTGGTCCAGGATTTTGCTCCCCAAAACGGTCTCCTACAGCTCTCTCACCGCCTGCATGCTGCTCTCTTTCCTCCTTCCCGTCCTATCCCGTCTACGCCGCCTGCACACCAGAACCTAGGCATCATGTGTATAAACCAAGCCAAATTCAAAATTCAAAATAACCGTACCATTACTAGGTAAACTATATTTAACACTACCGCTAACGACACCGCCATTATCCACCTTTATTCCATCCATGCATCCATGTCCAGCTCGTAAAATACACAAATCATTTCAGAAAACAAGTAAAGAAGGAGAAGAAAGTCTTTAAAGAAAAAGCCCAAGAATGCAACCACAACTCAACTAATCTCAAATTACCACATCCAGCATCCTCAGATGCCGGCAAAATGTAATGCATCCACCATCACCACCACCAGGTCACGTCTATCATCTCGTCGTACTTGCCATCTCCTCAAATCCCTTTGGCACAGTCCACCCATGCGTCCGACACGCCCTCAAGTAAGCCTGTACCGCCTCCCCAACCCCGTACGTGGCACCTACCGCACCCCCGTTCTCTAATTTGGCTGGTCGCGGGTCCGTACTCATCATCGCAAGCCGCACATTCAACAGGATGCTCTCAATGGTCGTCTTGCTATCCCACCCAGTTCCCGTCAGCATCTCCAGACAAACTGCCCCTCCGACCGTCACGTGTCCGCCGCCTCCGTTCATAAACGGCAAAAACCGTGGCTTGATCACCCGCACGAATGGCGGCGTGGTAGGGAAGCTAGCCCCAAACCGCAGCTCAAGCACCACACTCTTAACCCCGCGCGACTTCATGTCCTGTGCCAGCGGCAGAGTTGAGTCAAATGTGTGAAGCTCCACGATCCATTGGTACACGTTGTCAAATTGGTCAGGGTTCGTGTACCACCCGAGCTCGTGCAGCGGCGTCGAAGACTGGATCTTAAGCAAGTTCTTGTACTCCCTCTGCAGGCGCTTTGTTGCTTGATGTGTCGCGAATGTTGGCTGTGCAATTAGCGGCAGCGTACTGTAATCAAGCTCACCAGGGACAAAATCTGTCAATGGCTTTTGCGGGACCGGAGCCGGAGCTGGGGTAGCAACGACAGCGACTGGGGCCGGGGCAGTAGAAGTGGAAGCTACTGCTGCAGGTGCAGGTGCAGGCGGCATAACTTTCGGAACGACTGGCACCACGACTGGCACCACGACTGGGGGTGGCGGAGGAATCGCTGCAACTGGAGGGGCCACCGGGGCCGGCGTAGCCTGTTGCGGTGGGGCTCGAGGGATCGGCCCTGTTACAATCTGGGCTGCAGGTGCCTTTCCTTTCGCGCTATTCATCGGTGTGGAACCGAAAGTGCTGCCCCACGGATCTGTGTTCACTGCGGTTCCTCCAATACTTGACAGGGTTTTTCTAATCCCGTCGAAGAAGCCTCCCGACTGTGAGCCACTTCGGCTGCTAACACTAGTTGCACTCGAAGCGATCGTTGGTTGCGGGGACTGGCTCGTTGAAGCGGCGGATGAAGACGCGGTGCTTACGCTGTTGCTCCGGAGGAAATACCGCGGTGGCTCTGATGCTCCGATGGGGGACGAATTTGAAGCACTAGCAGCTGCCGAGTCTCCGACAGGGGCGTACGCTGGTGGGGTGCCTGTCATAGGGACGTCGTCATATGATGGTAGCGCAGGGTTCGCGGAAGTCGAAGCGCTCACTGGGGTTGTTATCGTCGCGAGCGGTGGCCGGCTATCTGGCTGCTTGGGCGGCGTCCTTGATCTTGTCCTACCTCCAAATCCTGAAAACCAGCTTGTCATTCTCCGAGTGGGCTGCTCCTGTGGGATGATCGGTGGGAGATCCGAGATCGTGGTTTCCATCGACAGGGCAATTGCAACATCCAGATCGTTGACCTCTAAGGAGTCGGAAGGTCCCTCGAAAAGGACATCCAAGTCAGACTCATTTGTACCGTCGCTTCCAGGATCTTCTGCGACGGGTATCTGCTCCTCAATGCCGTCGATCACAACCGTGATGTACTGCTCGGTCTTCTTTCCCTTGCTGCCCTCCGCGAGCAGGTCATCTTTCCGGGCTCTTGCAGCTTTTGGTTGCGGGATAATGATCTTGCCCTGGACACCGTTCGGTGTTACAGACGGATCCTGAGGCTTAACTTGTGATGGCTGCTTCTGGACCACATTGGTCTGGCTACTAAATGCACACTGAACGAATAGATATCGAGTTTGTATCCAATCCAGCTATGCCACAAAGCATTCGTTAGTAACGTCGCAGAGTGTAGGAATACCTGCGTTAGATCTTACCTGAGCGACAACCAGATGAGGGCTGCGACTGACAAACTCGTTTGGTGCATTGACAATCTCGTTCAGCGCGACCGCAGCCGATACTTTCAGAACACTCTTGCTCCATTGATCCGCCTATGTAAGTTAATATTGTTAGTCAAGTTCAAACCGGCCTAAAGGCTTTATATCACAACTTACCACTCCAGCATGAGTACCGGTATACCCTGAGCTTGTATTAAAGTCGAATGAATGGTAGCATCCGTTACCGTACGCCCGTCCATGCGCCGTTTGGTTAAAGTTCAACCCTTCACGAATGATTGAATGCCAATTTACCAGCGGGCTGCCGTGCCACGCAAACAATGTTGGGTACTTTAGGCGCAGTCGCCTCTGGACACCCGAAGTCGCTGCTGAAAATCTCTGCTCCTTATCAGGTGCCCCCATCGCAAATCTAAACTGCATCCAGTTTGCCATACCGTATACACGGTCTTCGGTCTGAGTAGCCGGGAACACGCCATTTGATCCGGTTTCCAGCCCATCAACCTGCACTATGTTAGCGCGGTTTGAAGCTACGATCCATCGAAGCACCCCAAGAGCAGCAGGAGATATACGATCCCCCCAGCTTGAAAGATGCTGCTGGCGCAACCGGTCTTTCATTTCTCGAACTGACGGGAGCGAGTCGAGCAACAAACAGATGCACTGTTGCTTCATTTGAGGCGTCAGTGATGCAAAGTCCCGGTTATACAGATCCACAGTCACCTGCTGGCTGCCGGCGGTGGCGGCTGACTGTCCTGTATACGCACTCCCCACATTCAAAGCGCTAGCTTGTGCGGTAGTTGATATTGGATCCGAGACCTTGATAATTGGGAACAGCGACATATCGACAGCGCGGCAGCACAAGGTCTCACCGGCGGCACCTGCGCCGACAATGGTCATCCACGTCCCAACCTGCACCGGGTGAGAAATCGGACTTGCTGCATTGATCCTCAAGGTCAACTCCTTATTCGTTCGATCAAAAGTACCCGTGTACCCAGCGACCGCACCAGGTGGGTTAGGCACCTTTAGGTTCAATGCGTCCGGGAAGTCCTTCAGTCTCTGGTGTTTTGCAGAAGCGTAGCAGAACGAGACCAGCAAATCCACAACATATGGCTGCTCCACGAGGTCTCTCTCGATCCCCGGCCCGAAGTCCGAGGAGAGGTACGTGTGCAAACATGCTGGCGTGCTGCAGACATACGGTTCCAAAGCTTCAACATCTGACGTCACTCTACGATGACAGACGAGGCAGAAGTCCGCATATCGAGAAAAGTGCCGTAAGAGGAACTGCATTCCGATGAGCGGGAATGATCGGGCTAGAGGGTTAGGTGCATCTTGGAAATGGTCTGAAGTGACCAGCCGGGAAAATCTGCCAAGATGAGTGTCATCGTGCCAGAAAGTAGCCGGCATAGCTTCGACGGACTTGTACTTTTGCGTGCTCTCAAAGTGCATCTCCTCCGCTCCGTACCACGAGTATCCATGGTCCCATCGCTGTCTCAAAAGGAGCAACAGCCTGTCGTTTAATAGTGTCTCCAAGGTCCTAAAGATATAAGGCAAGTCCTTGCTCGAGTCATGTCTCTTAAAAGCTGCCTGGCATTCGGATTTGGTTGGTTTGTATTTATCACCCTGGCGAATCTTCATCCGAATATTGATCTTCTTCATTTGCCCGCGGACTTTCTTCTTCTCGTTAAAAAGCTCGTCCAGATTAGCGTACCCAGCTGGATATTCGATAATCATGGTCAGATATCGCTTCGACTCGACATGCCATGCTTCCAAGGCGTTGTCGGAGATGCCTAGTCTGGATAGCCGACAAGATATAGCGAGATAGCAGACGCCGCTGCCTTTCAACGAGCCATGATACCCGATCTTGAAACCTGCATCCTTTGCAGCTCGCAAATCGGAAACCATGCGGTTAGGCGGGAGGGCTTTCGAAACTGGTTTCTTCCCTTTATCAACGACCGGACTAGGGAGGGAATAGAGGTCATCTTCGTCGTCTATAACCATAGGGCTCGGTCTTCTAGTTCTGCCAGTCTGTCGTAGTGGCGGGGCGTCGTGCATAACGGCATCCCGCATCACGTCGTCGTCGTTAACAACGAACGGACGCTTTCTCGAACCGTCTGATTCCTTACCCCGCAGGTGCTGCGAGACGGTTGTGAGGACCTGCTTGACATTCATCCCGCTGAGGCTAGGTAAGTCACCCAGCTTCTGGCCAACTTCTTCAGCGTCTTCGCCGCAGCCGAAGACGAATACTTCGTGTCCAGTTGGATATCTTCCTAGGTCTAGAAGTAGACCGAAGCAAGTGTTTGTCAGTTAAAGTACAGATAGCAACAGCAGCATAAATATCTCCAACATAACGTGATGCAGCAGCCAAGCAAAACATATACCATTATGCGGACTACGCAAAGGCGTACGTTTGGATGACTCAAGCCCAAGCGCCATTTAATGGGGTGTACAAAGATGCATGCATGCATGGGGAAGGGGTTGTTTAAACGTACTAACTATAATCGCAGATATCATTGACGGGGTGTTCCCACTGAGAGGATGGTATTGGAATAGGAACTCTCCTTCATTCTCGCCCGTGCCCACCACGAAGACGCCTTCGATAAAGTCGTCATCGGATGCTATGTAGAGATCTGTGTCGTACTGGTCTTTTGGCATTGTGGACACCGTATGATAATATGATTATGAGAAGAGGTCGATGTCGTAGCTGGCGATAAGAGAAGGGGGAACGCCACTATAAAGATCCGTGGAGTGGTTCGTTGAAGTAGGAGTCGTTTGTCTATGCAGGTGGGCCAAAAGTGTATGCTTCTCTTTTGGATCCTCGATGTTGATACCGGGATTGGCGTTGCCCAAAATAAAAGTTATAAAATAGAATTCGAATGCAACCAAAGATTGTATCCAAATAAGGCAAGCCAATGGAAATGAGAAACAGAGGACAGTGAAAAGAGCGGAGTAGGTTCTTCGATGTTTTGACACTCGGAGGTTTGATATGTTAAAGAGCAGTGTAAGAATAGATAGATGGAGAGGATGAGTCGAAGGGTTGCGGATTCAGGCCATCTATCTAGGCCTGAGCCGGTGTTGCGCTCTGCTGCAACGAACAAAGGGAAGAGCAGGTGGAAGCAGAGGGACTGCAGAGACAGACACCCGAAAAAGATATCCACGATAGAGCTCGCGTCTTCCTGGCCACACCGATTCAAGATGTATCCACGCCCCTCGGTCGATTGATTAATTGCTGCTGGAAACTTGGAGGGAAGAATAGAATTGCTGGAGAGAAGAGGGTCGTGAATTCGAACGTTACAAAGATAACGGGGAGGGGCAGCAGCAACAGGAACATGCATCCAGAAGAAGCAGCCTCGCAGCTCGCCCTTTTTATTCAATCCACCAGCTTGAAGACAGCCTCGCGGGAGCCAAAGCGGGGAGCATTAACGCAAATCACGGGCATCGATCGATCATACGAGAATGGATCGGGTAACGTCAACAGAGAAATGCAGTTTAATATCCAGCAGCCGTGTTACTCATACTCGCAAACTTTACTGGTTCTTGATGCACGCCTCGCGATGAATAGCTGCAGCCTCGTTGACTTGCGGCATGCTCTGCTATGCAGGCTCCCAAATCTGCGAACTCAAGGCCGCAAACTGTGGAGTCTCCCGGCTTCCTTGACCTGCCTGTGGGCTGCTGGCGGAGCTGGGATTGGCCCCAGAAACAGCGCCTCCACGGGATCAGTCCTCCACTCGGCTCTGGTTTTCCAGATCAAATGCTATCAGCCTCATCGGTGCAGTTTGGCCGCGAAGGATCCTACTCCACGAACCCAGACTAAACTCCGTTTGCTCTGAAACTCGACGAGGATCCGGCATGCATTCTCCACGACGGCGAATCAAACATTCGAAGCGAAAATAGCGCTATAGCTATCGCGACAGCCGTCGTGGCATGAGACGAACGCTACAGCGAATACGTCTCTCTGTAGACATCGTGATATCGTCGACACTTAACTTACACTTAACTTATACTCAACCGTCAAACCCTCCCTGTCGCTGGTCCGCCGTGCATTCCGACGCCCGACGGCTCCCGTTGTGGATTTTCCGAGATCCAGCCCTGGGTGCACAAGCCTTCAAACGTCGAAATGCTGGTTCCAGGCTGCAAGAAATAACAAGCGAGCGACCGGGCAAGGGCTCCGGCAGCCTGACTCTTGAGCCCTGCGCACGCTGTCAGTAATTACAGATCTTGTTCACACGGCCAGGCATCGAAGCAGTCAGCCTAGCACTCCTAAAATTAGCTGGCGCCGAAGAGCCGCTAAATTTGCTTCCTTGTATAGCCGCGACGTGCTTAAATTCCTACTCGATGTCGGGTCGAACCTTCAAGCAATGTGGGCCAGTTGGCAGATTCGCGAATTACTTAGATTGTGGCGAGAACTATGACTGGCTGTCGCGCTTCGATGCAGTTTAGGGCCCGCGAGATCAAGCTCTATTTGGTTCTAGAAATCTCGCGCATAGTTGTACCTGGATTTATAGATGCGTATACGATACACAGCCCTACATCGTGTTAGCTGTCAGAATCCAGCAGGTATACCCACCGAGGATGCATCTCGTCTGAATATTTCGGCGGGAATACGAGCCGTGACCGTAACCTGGATGCGAAGGACGAGGTTTCGGCTAAATCGCTGGGCGGCCAGGCGTCCCTTGCAGCAGTCATGACGACATTCACCTTCGCAAACGGGAAGCCCAAACCACCAATATAATACCCGTCCGTCGACGATGTAAAACCTAAAAACAAACCATCCCTCCGTTTCTCAACCCAGCTTAACTGTATCATATATCGATATCCAATCTCGACGATAAATCGCAACATGCCAGTCTGGGGCACATCTCTCCAGAGCCTAGGCCTCGGCCTACCCTCGCAGGTCCTCGCCAACCCCGCCGCATCTATCCTCCTCCCAATTGCACTCGGTATTATATCCTCTTTTTCCACCGCCACCTTCAACTAATCAATCCTTGAGAACAACTGTTTCGGCTAACATCTCTCCCTCTTCTTACCCACAGGCTCAGCTGTCGGCTGGTCACTAAGCCGTACGCCCGCCCAACCCTCCCACTAACCAACCCAATATATGAGTATCTACAAACGGAAATAAACTGAGCTGAACTAAACAGCCTCCCTCACCCGCCAAACCTACCAATCCCTCCGCCAGCCCCCGCTGCGACCCCCCTCCACCATCTTCGCTCCAGTCTGGACCCTCCTCTACGGCCTCATGGGCTACGGCATCCACCATTTCCACACTCACCACAGCACGCACCCATCGTATGCCGCCACCTCCGCGTTGTATACCCTTCAACTATCGCTAAACCTGCTGTGGACGCCTCTCTTCTTTGGTATGGAACGCCCCGCATTGGCCCTGACGGATATCCTCGCGCTAGGCGGGAGTATTGGCGCATTAACCTGGAATTACTTCCAGGCTGGGGACAGCATTGCTGGTTATACGATGGTGCCGTATTTGGCGTGGATTTCGTTCGCAACGTATCTAAACGTTGGAGTCGGCGTGCTGAATGGCTGGGAGATGACGTCGAAGCGGGTTGCGGCGGAAGAAGAGAAGAAAGGGAAGTAGGTGGAGAAGAAGCCGTAACGGATATCAGAAATTAAATATACATACAACTACTGTAAATGGAAGCTTGAAATAATCGTCGTTGGATAGCCGGCAAGGGCAAAGGTAAATACCTGATTATTTATATATGTGTGTGCATATGCGCTTAAAAATTTAGGAAAGGGACTTGAAGGAAACGCGACAAGGTGTATCGGGGAGATTGTGCCTTCTATTGTTCGTTCCAATAAAATTCGAAGAACTAGATACTAACTACACACAAGGTACAGGGAGCGGGAGGGAAAATAATAGTGATAACTAACAGGAGTAGTAAGCAGTGAAAAACAAATAAAGAAAATGAAACGTTAAACTCTATCTTACATACATACAGAAGACGTGCGCCTGAGGAGCCTTTTTTGTTTTCTCAAAACTCCGTAAGTTATCGTTCGATCCTAGTAGAAGGAACAGCAGATGTTCAAAAGGACGGCAGAGGTCGGGGGATAAAAAAAGGAAAATGAAATAATTACAAGAAGTGGAAGGGAGTGAGTGAAGTGGGAGGGGGGTTCTGGGGGATGAGGAAACGAGAAGAAAAGACGTGAATTTACAGTTCGAGTTCAACATGAACATGAAACTTTGGATGTAATTGCGTGGGCGGGTGCAAGCTTTGTTATATAGGCAGTATTCCATATCACTCTCTCCTTCTCATCCTCGAACAAGAATGAACTCTGTTTTTTCTTCCTCGAAAAAGAGACTGAGCACCGGACTGCATCGACGCCTTTCACCGATCCTCCCCCCTCTATTTCTTCTTTCTCTCTCTTTTTTTTTTTTTTTGTTTTTATAAATTGTTATAAATTTTAGTTCATCTTCTGTCTGACTTTGCAAGAGCAGCGGTCCAGAGATGCTCGTCCTCTTCCACTCAACGATAAGATTCGTGCCACATAAAATACCCCCCTCTGTCGTAATCGTCAAAAAATATTAACCATATTTTTCAATCATGCCACCTATCTATTTAGCGTCTGCGGGGTTGATGAACGAGCGGCCGCTGCTCGTCGTTCCTCTAGTGGTATTGGTCCTAGTGTAGTCGATTCTGATTTGTCGTCCGTAGATCGACTTGTGCTCCAAAATATCCTTAGCGGTTTCAGCGCTGGCAACATCGACGAAGTCGGCGTGCGCGAATCCTCTCGGTTGACCGGTTCTCCTGTAGATGCCCACTCAACTTGTCAGAAAAAGGCGAAAGGAGAAGAAAAAAAAGAAACGAAACGAAACGAGAAAAGGGGAAAACAGTGAGGCGTTAAAAGAAATAAGAGAGAGAGAGAGAGAGAGAGAGAGAGAGAGAGAGATGGGTTTTCATACCGGTCAATAGCAACTCGCACGTCAGTGCAGTTGCGAACATCGGAAAATAACTCGTTCAAGTCCTTGTCCGTGATGTCGAATGACAGGTTTCCAATGAATAGGGTCCTCGATGGCGGGTTTGGCTCCCCGTCGCTGCCGCCGCGGTCAGGTCTCAGCACGTATTGTACGTTTATGCGGCGACCATCGACGATGAGTCCATGCATCTTCTGCACGGCCTCAGTAGCAGCATTCTGCTCTTCAAAGTCGACGTACCCGAATCTAAAGCCCGTAGCACCGATAATCAGCTTAACCCTCATTCTTCTATCCTTGCCCTTATCCAACCACCAACCCTTCACCAACCCCGCATGGCGCTGTGTTATGCAGCATAGTTGTATTTTTTTTTTTTTAATTTTGGGGGAGGTGGGGGGGATAATAAATATTTCAGTCGTACGTACCCCTTCGACAGTCCGCGCGGGTCGTAGATAACCTTCGCGCTAGTAACTTTCCCAAACTCGGAAAACTCCCGCTCCAAATCCTCTCCACGGATTCCATACGAGATGTTCCCCACATATATCCTCTTCGTCGGCGGCAGCGGGTTCCCCTCGAAATCCCGATGCTCTACGGGCGCGAAATCCTGCTCGCCGGACTCTCCCGTCGTCATCATTCTCTTCTGCATCGATTGCATCGGCCGCATCGGCTGCATCGGCTGCGCCACAGCCGCCGGCACAATCCGCGAAAACGGTGGCGAGGGCGCTCGTGGGCTGACAGCGGCATGGTCGGAGAGGGTGGCGACGGCTTGAAAGGCTCGTGCTCGCTGTTGCTGCAGTACCGGTGGTGCGATATAAATCGCTCCGGGCTTAAGGCTGCGGAAGATCGAACGACGAAGGGACAGCCTGCGGTTGTTTTTTATGCGATTAGATCAGATCCTGTAGCTAGCGAGGGTGAGGCAAGAGCGAGTGGGCGGATTGTGGAGGTGACATGAGTGCGGTAAGTGGGCAAGCTAGGTGGGTATACGGCTGCCTGCAGGCGAAAGGATAACCCGATGATGGGACGACTTACATCTTGATGCCAAAGAGCGGACTATATAACCAGCAAGATCAAGTAGGCTATAAGTTAACACAACTAGGACAAAAGAAAAATGGGCGAGAAGCAATTGATTGGACGATGGCGCAAATGTCACAAGCGTCGAAAGCTTCTGTGAAGGATATCGGTGGGGGGAAAAGAGGGGAGTAATGGGAGGGTGGTTGGTTAGTGTGAGTAGTGGACGATGGCAGAATCTTGTGGTGGAGAGAGAGAAAATAGAAGTCTCGGTAAAACTTTTTTTATACAGGATAAGATTCTTTGGGCGAGGACGCACGACGGCTCAGTGGAAGGGCCTGGAAAATTTCTGCAACACCACAACACGCCACCAGAAGCCACCACCACCCCGCCGCGCACTGTCCGAATGCCTCTAGCCCAATGGTTATCGCGCAATTGATTTGGGATACGATGCTATTTACACGTAAGAAAGAAGGAGGGGAGATATTTCAAGTATACAAGTATATATTTAGGTATATATAGGTATAGATATTACCAGATCCCAGCGAACATTACATCAACCATATATATCCCATAGTCAGAGCTTTTGATTCTATCCTATCCCAGGATCAAGCCCCACCCAGCCGGAAAAATGCATCCAGGCAAACCGGTATCAAAACGGCAAGAAATCACAAAACAACAGCAGTAGTCAGATAATATAAACACGTAAGTCAACCAACAATGGTATCTCAATTTGATCCGGGATCTGGTGCAATCAGAGACGTCCACTGTGGCGACGTCCCCACCGTCTCGGAGCCTGTCTCAGAAGAACCGATCCCCTGAGAAGTGGAATTCGTCGACGGTGACAATGGCATACTCCAGTTCATATTTTCCGAGTTAATTCCTTGTATGAAATTATCCCATTCGTCCTAATGAAAGCTATCAGCGCTCGTCCACAAAACAATGCGTGAGGCATACTATCATGTCATTAGCAACTTACCCATCCAAGCCCTCCTGGCCCTTCAATACCCATCCCCATGCTCTGCCCAAAGAAAGAGAACGGCACTGTTGTGCTACCACCCGGTGAGGCGGCCTGGTGTAGAGGCGTCAGCCCCGATTTTATAGCTTCCATCGGAACAGGCGCCTGCACAGGTGGGCTCGAGAATGCCGCAGAGAACTGGTTGGTTGACCCCAACGGTGTTATGCCACCACTGCTCAGCAATCCCAAGGATATCACAGCAGACTGCTCCGATCCTAGTCTATCCTCCTTCACTGAGGGAGGCTCCGGGGTCGTCGACATGGGTTGTGACGAAAACGGTGAGTAGTTATCCGGCGGGGACTGGCTGCTGGCTTCCGGCCGGCTACGGGCATAAAACTTGGCCTTGACCCTTTCAATCAGATGTAGTAGTATGTGGTGTGCTTTCGCTACCTCAAGGTTATCTGGGAAAGTGCTGTAAATGTGACAAGTTCTTTCCAAGACCCTGAGCATGTGCTCGTGGTCGCCTCGTCCCATCGTAAAGATGCCCCCCGTCGTAGTGCCTAAGTCTGCGGAAGCCTGCCAGACTTCAATCATGATGATAACTGCCGCCGGGAGGAAGTCGCTGGGGGATATAGGGTCTATGTGGTATAGAGTTTTGTCCTTTTTATTGTACTGCGTACCCAATTTTGTCAGCCAGTTTCTAGAAACTCGCCCCATTTGGTGGTACGGAAATGCTTACCGCCGTGTCCCACACAGTATACTGGTGGTTGAGAAGCGTCATAGCGCTTTCGAGACAAGCACGCCGCGAGGGCGCATAACGAGGATTATTCTTAAGACGGAGCGTAAAATACGGCCTGTGCATGATAAGAAGCGACTTTTGATGTAAAATGTTCAAGCCGTATCGCTGCATGATCAAGGCCGGGTGGTCCATTCGCGACTCTTCCAGTGGACGGAATTTCATGAACTCCGGCATGGTCGAGTACACCTTCCTGGCTTCCGCATCTAATCGCAAGATATCTTCATAGTGAGGGGCAGGACGGATCATGTTGATCAATTGGACGGCCTTCCCAAACACATTGGCGAGCTTGCTCTTCGCAATCATATACGACATAGGCGTATGTTCGCTCGTCGGTCGAGAAGGTGGGAGCACCGTTGAGTCTTCATCAAACTCGTAGTCGTGGAGATTAGACGGCAGTGTTGCGTCAGACTCTCCTGCCCTAACGATCGATGGTAGACCTATGCGGATTGACTCGAGGAGGTCCATGCAGTTTAGCACGTTCCACAACCTCCTCCTCATTTCGACGTGGTAGGGTGGGATGTCCACCTCGAATTTTCTCGAGTCCCGGTGTAAGCCCTGCAATATCAAAAATGATCGATCAGCACTTTGAGTGTCGTAGAAGGCGTTAAAAGCTGGGCCATGGTATGCGTACCATTGACTGGGCGAGTCGTAAAATCAGACCAAGGTACAGCCACAGCTGCTCCGAATTCGCCCTATTACGGGCCCACCCTAAATATATAATCATCGCCTGGATTGTATATAGCCCAGGTTTGTTGGCATTCAGACCGAGGATTATGCAATGTTCAATTGGCAGCTTATACTGGTCTGACTCCATGCCGACGAACTCTGGGTCATTGTCGAGTCGCCCCAAGTTCATGAGGTCGGACATTGTTGTAGCCAAAATCGCCATGAGAAGACCAATCCAACTCAGATCAACCTTGGGGGACCGAGGGTTCTGCCAGAAACTAGCATACTACAGCGTATTCTGTTAGAAAAAGAGAAAACCACAGGATGAATGAACCAAAGGTTCGGGACATTTTGTTCTGCTTACTTCCTTGCGAAAAGTTGGGCCATGCAAAATGTGGTACGAGCGATCAAACGCATCGAACCAGTGTTCCACCAGCTTATCGGCCACCGACTGTGATGGCAGGTATTGTATAATCTCATCTCTTGTCAACGACCGCGAGGCGGAGAAGGGAAAACAAGTGTTCACGCTCTGCAACTTTGTCCTTTCTTGGACCTTTGCTATATTTTCAAATTTCTCTTTAGTTGCGGCTGCGGAGAAATAATTCTTGACTTCTGCGATCTATATCGTGGTGAATAAAGAAATAGTTATCAGTTTTCCGTTGTAGAGAGAAGACATGAGGTCTAAAGAAAAGAAAGAGAGAAGAAAAAGAAAGATGAGACGCCCCGATCGCAGTCAAAACGGGGAAATCTGACTGCAGCAGCAAGAGGAACCCAAACGTACCTCGCTGAGAACCAGTGCCCAGTGTGACGACCCTCGATACATCGACTTGCCATGCTCCACCTTCATGAACCCTAACTGGCTATTGGACACCACCAAAGTCATTTCCCGCTCGATTTCTTATGAGAACTAGAACGGCCTTCGCTCCGCGTACCTTCGCACATCCTCAACATCGTCATCCACTTCCGATCTGGCAAAATCATGTTCTTCATTATTCGTACCTTCGCTTGTGGTTTCCTCCGTATGCATCTGCGACCCGTCGTCCTCGTCGTCGTCCTCCTCTTTCGTGTCTTTGGAGCCCCGGCGGTCCGGAGCCCCGCTGCCCATCAACGACAACACTAGGCCCTCTAGCCGGTCAATTCGAGCCTGCATATCATCCGGGGAGGCTTTGTCGCCGGCCGCGTTGGATCGTCGGTTCCGGGCGGCGAGGGAAGCATAGTTGCCTATCAGATATCATATCAAGGTGAGCGAATGAGCGAGGGTTGGCTGGCTGGCGGGAACAACAAGATTTGGAATAATTGCGCGCGCGGGCACGGAGCGGATGAACCGTCGGCTCCGGTTTTGGGTAGGTTTTTTTATCTTACAAGAAGCAACATCATCCCTCTTCACACAGTTCTCGCAAGGATGCTGGCGGTTACACTTGAGTCTACCGAGAACGTTAGAATATGCAGAGCTTAAAGGAAGAGAGAGAAAAAGTCCGCCTGAGGTCTCGCAACACATGCAGTGTTTCCTGTCGCCCGGCCGGCAACATGCATAACACCTCAGCGCTCGGACGCGGGCTCACGTACTTTCTGTGTCGGCATGGTCCGCACGAGACCGGTATTCGGTTCCTCTTCCGGATGACCCGGAAGTTGTCCGGGGACTGATGCGTCCCCGAGGAAGACGAACTCGGCGGATTGGCTGTCATGTTGTCGACGCCGGTGTTTGTAACGGTGGGGTTTGCTGTGCTATCGGTATCAACTCCGCGCTGCGGTCGTAACAGTCATGAGAAAGCGACAAAGCAGGGAGCGTTCGAAGACAGTGGGTGTAGAGCAGCAAGGCTATAGGAATCTGATGAGAGAAACAACCAGTAGGCAAGAGATCTCGACGACGTCTCTGGGTGGTGACAATGCAACGATTATGTAGGCGTGCGCACAAATGCAGGCAGCTGCTTAGCAGCGGTACATGGAGCTAAGGGCCTGTAAACTCCGAGAACGCTTCCGCTGTTAATAATGTAATTGCACCAACTCAGTCGCCTAGACGTAAACGGACATGTCCCAAGGGTCCGGCTTGCAGATTAAGCTTTCGAGGAGGCAAAGAGGGGAGGGTTTGGGGGTGCGAAGAGAGAAGGAAGGAAGCGGTGAACGTTTTGAGCGTTTCTGGACCAGGCCAGCTCTTTAAATAGAGTGATATTACAACTGCAGCGGGCAAACGAACGGCCGATTAAAAAAGAAACATCACCCTGCAGATAAGACAGGAAGACAGGCATCTTTTTGGGGGAACGTCCAGTCGCTTCGTTCGCTCGTCAAGCTAAGCTAAGCTACCTGCATGTACAGAAACGGCGTACTGCAAGTGGATGTACGGACGGTACATAATAGAGACATGATATCACCCAGCTGGGCTCCGACTGGAGACACACCTGCTCCGTGACCTGCCTGACTTACTCAGCAGCCGAAGATCGAGCGTCGTCCCGTGAGCTGCCATTGGCCGGTTAAATTGGTACCCAGGTACTCAAGTTCTTAGTAAGAGCAAGTATAACTCAGTCTACGTAGCGTCTTGGTCTGTCGACGGCGCTCACATTTAGTGGCCTGTGGTGAGCAGAAGCCTGCCGTCCGGGTACTCTCCTCTGCCAAGCCGCGGGCCTTTCTCCACCCTATCGATACGAGCGAGCGAGCCGGGGAGTAAGCAAAAGAAAAGCAGGCGCGGTCCCAATGCTAGCTTTGTTCTTAGAAATCATGTATATTAAAAGTTCTGGTTTTCTCGTGAGTCACCGTGAGCATCTGCTGCTAGTACCAATCTATTCAATATCTGGAGGCCTCAGCGCATTCGTTACGTTATCGATGATATCGGTGGCAGTTCCGCCAGATCAAAGGTCCGCTCGCTTGCTGCGAGATGCATTTGCATTGCATTTGGAGAAGTTTTTCAGCACGGCGAGCTTATGCCCCGGATGATGGAATCGATTGATTGGCTTGAGCGAGAGGCTGCTCTGACGGCATTCTGCAGTGCACCGCCTCCTCCAACTACGCCACTCGCTCGTCTACCCTCTACGCGAGGTCCACCAGACGGCGTATGTGCCTTCGGCCTTAGCTAATCGAGCGCCACATCTGCGGGTTTCAGTTGGCGATTACACGGTTGGCGGAATTAAACAGCGTTGGGGCCGACATTGCATTGTAGTTGAGTCGAGTCGACGTTCGCATCAAGAAACGTAACGTGGTCGAACGACTTCGGACGCCGAGGACTGCCCGATGCGGCTGCCGCATGAGCACAATACGTATAGTTGCTCAATAGAGTTCCAATCTGCTCCAAGCATCGATTGCAATAGCCTTGGTATATATAAATTAATGTACCTGCATGCATGGAGACCTTTTCGACATGTACATGTATCGGCCCTTCGAACCAATATTTCGAGCACGTGCACGTGCACCAGCTTCAATTATTTTCGCCCTCGAACACGGAAAAGCCCCGGCTAGCTGCTTGCTGACGTCGCGGGCTGATGCACAAGCTCGGATAGCCCTCTCAAGCGTTGACATGCACGGTCCGGCTATTTCGTTCATATTCGAGGAGTCTGACGTCAATTTGTCTTTGGAGTTACACCGGATATTTCGCATTAGCAGTGTTGGTGGCTGTCCCTGAGGTTATCTTTAAGACCGGCTTGAGGAATATCGTATTCGTATTTGAAGGGAGGCTCTATTGATTCGAATTGAGATGGGCAAGTTCAAGGCAATAGCGATGGTGGTAGCATCCATGGAAGTGGTTTCGCTGGCTGCAGCTGTTCCGGCTCCAATGGACCTGGTCCATCATACCAACAGTGGGAGTAGTCTCAGCAACAGACCTAAGCTTACAAATTGCATCATTATCGCCGTGTGTAAGCAATCCTCCAATAATATACATACGGTTGCGTATATATTCCCTACACAACTGCTGTACGTATAGAGTAACGAAATGAGGTCCGGTTGCGCTAACAGGCTCTTCTCTGTAGGCGCCCTGGCCGTAGTTGGCTTCATAGGCGTCTCTATCTGGAGGTTCATCCAAACGCGATGCCACCGACGGAGAAGAAGTACTGCCCTCGAGGTTGAGCCGGCTATTCACCATAGACGACGGATGTCGAGGAGCTCCAGGCGCCAGTTGAGAGAACCCCCACCGCCTTATTCACCCACGGCTCCGCTAGTGGCAGTGCACATGCCTGAGCTGCAGCCTGGACGGTTGATGCATAGGGCGACGATTAACGGGGTGGAGAGCCGGCCGTACGCGAGCGAGACGAGGCTACCGAGCGAGCCGGCTCCTGCGTATAAACTGTAACCATGGGATTACAATGCGATTGGAGGAGCGAAAGACTAAAATCTACCTTATGTGCAATGTTTATAGCGTCGATGTGCACATGTGATGAGAACAGAATCTTCAATCCGACACACAGAACTGTCGCTAGTTTAATTTATATAGTAATATATATATATACCTAAGTACCTAATTTAGGCAGGTATACCTGAGCATATCTGATATCATGAAAACTTTAATCAATGGGAATAGGTAGATGTATCAAACATCGCGAGTTCCTTTCTTCAAACGTGGTAACTTGTGTTGCGGCGGACGATACATCAGGCACGAATTTAAAGGCGGCCTGGCAATCAACTCCTCTCGAAAGTCGACAACCGACTCTCGCCTGCCATATCCGACGTTCGAGAAGAAACCTTCAAAAAGTATCTAATTCGACGCTAACCATCAGTCCAGTGCCATCCTAGAAGCCTCAAACACGAGATTTGATTGCAGGACTGGCGCCGCCGCGCAAAGCAACCCACTGAACAGACCCCCCTTATGCGGTTGCGGGCGCCACGATCTCAGCACGCTGTATCAGGTTCTGCAGCGCAGATGCACAATCAGGCTTAGAGCAGGTGCCCCACCCCTGCTGCCTGCCTACCCTTTCAACCTGTAACATTAGGACTGGAAAATAAGAGAAGAAGGCAGAGGGAGGCTCGTTCCACGGCACAACGGTTGACCACACCTACCTCCATCTGTGCATGTGTGCATTGCATTGCATTTGACGTTCGTTCCTGCGATCCCGGTGTCTTGGGAATTCGAAGCAGCAGCTGCATGCCAGGCGAGTACAGACCAGACCTGCGCAACTTGGTTACCGGTTGCATGCCCAGCAACCTGATCGAGCTGGATCCGGGGTGAACCTTGAACCGCGATAGCAGCAGCATCCAACCGATGTCGACTCTCCGGGGTACCAGATACATCGCTGCTTGTTTACTTTTGCTGACGGCAGCCCTCCCGCCCGGGTGCAGGCATCATTCGAGAATCCTGCTGAGCCTAACGTTTGCGTGGGGATGCAGCAGGGGAAGCATAAACCCGGCAAGTACTTTGCTCGCCTGTCTCAGGTAGATGGTACCTGCGGCCCAGAGGTATCTCGAGCCCGTACCAAAGTATGCTGTCCTCTGGTTGTAGTATAACCCTGCTCTTGGGCCGTTTCTCCTGCTCCCTACTGTACCATCCCCTAATTCCACCGACAAGGAAGTAAAAATAATATATATGGTCTAGTCGCCTGTGTTCGCTTTGTTTACTATTCGATTGCGTATCACGTATTAATCTATCCTGCTTTCCTTTCTTCCTTTCTCCCGCGCTCTCTCTTCTTCTTCTTCTTCTTCCTTCTACACCGTGCATCTCGCATCTTTCGCATACACCCACTCTCCAACTTTCTTTGGCTCGTTGAGGCTCTGTTCCACGCTGTGGTATATTATCCGCTAGCGCTTCCCCTCAAGCTGCTTTGTAGAGCAAGGAAACGTAACTGGCATTTATCTCCTCACTCTGCGAAGCTCCCCTGAACCCTTTTTTCCCCGTATTATACTTTCTGCGCCGGAGACATTTCGTCGACAACCAGCGCCGTGCAACGTCGGTCAACACACCTCTCTCAATATTCGAGCCATAAAAGCGCCATATCCAAAAAAAGGCCCACTCCGTTGCACTTCTCTGAACAGCTCTTGCTCTCCCATCACATTCACCCACTAGCCGCTACTAGGAGATCGCATCCCCGCACGCGGAAAACCACCAGCCGAATACTTACTTTAGCGCTGCGTATCTATCAGCAGGAATGGCGCCTCACCAGGGTCACTTGACAAGCGTTTACTCCGGATTCCTCACGGATCCCAAGAAGGAAGTTTTGCACGCGCAAGCGGGTCTGCACTACATTTCCAGCACGGTCAACCCATTCCAGTCCGGCACCGCCATTATTACGCACTTCACCCGTGAAGCTAAACTGTACAAGAAGAAGGAACAGAAGATCCTCTCCGCCGTTGAGTCTAACGATGCTCTTGTTGTCGAAGTTTCTACGACTATCGAATTTATCAACGGCGGCGGCGCCTTGCTGCCTGGCTTGGACGACAACTTTGTCGCTGACCACACCGTCCAGCTACCCATGGTATGTTTGATGCGACATGCATATGCAGACATGCGCGCAATCTGTTGGTTCGCTAGCGCTGATTCTCTCTTTTTTTGTACGCAGATCCATATCGTCCAGTTCGAGGCTGGCTTGATCAAGCAGATCCGTGTCTACTGGGAGCAATGCTGCATCCTCAAGCAATTGGGAGTTATTGGCAAAGCTGGCAAGAACTGGCCGATCCGCTCTGGCGAGGACCAGATCAAGCTCGTCAAGGCTTCCCTCAACGCCGTCGCTGATGGCGCTATCGAGGGTAGCGACTCTGCAGTTTCTACACGCCCATCGTCTAAGGGTAGCAACTATTCGAACCGCGAGCCGCTGCAGCTCTTTGCCCCTCGCGAGATTGACGAGGAGGACAACATGCCTGCAGTAGTGCCTCCCCGCGCTGCCATGAGGCCTCCAACTCGCCAACTCTACGATATCATTGGTGAGGAAAGTGACATCCCGGCCGTAGCTCAAACTCCTAAGGGTGGCCAAGCGCCCCGTCGCACGTTTTTCCTGGGACAAGAAATCGACGAAGCCAACTCGACACCAGACCGCAAGGTCCACGTTAACAACAAGAAATTCGACCACTTCAACTTTGAAGACCAGCAAAAGGGGGCCGATGCGCAGAAGCATCCCGCACCAAAACGAACCAGCATCTACAGTAAACCCGGCTCATCATGGGACTTTACTGATTTCGTCACGCCAGACAAGCATGCCGGCAAGCCATCATCTCGCAACGCACGCAATTTCGCCTGGAGCGATGATGACGAAGGGGCCTCCCCTATCAAGGAGCAGCCAAAGAAGCCCGCTGGCCCCCGTAAAGACGCCGAGACTCATTTTGACATCAACGACGAAACCCCGCGCAAGGGCGACGAGCCCGCTCGTCAGGTGTACGTCCGTAAGGACCAAGAAAAGAACTTTACTCTGAGCGATGACTCCCCGGCTCATGGTGCGGAGAAGCCTGCCGAGGTCTCTGCTGCACGTCAGACGGTTGTGAAGAACATGGAGGCTAACTGGGGCAATGCTTCTCCATCGGATGAACCTGAACCCTCCTCGGACTACACCGGCATCAACATCAACGGTGATGGAATGGGCGGTAGGAAGGGTTCTAACCGCCTTTGGGACTTTGAGGACGCGACGCCGAAGAAATCTAATGGATTTAGCAAAGGCGGTATCAAGACTGCTGGCAACGGCATGGGTGGACGCAAAGGCACCGAAGCCAATTGGGCGTTCCCCGTCGACGTGGAATCACCGATACGCAAGTCGGACAACGGCATTAGAATTGCTGGGAACGGCATGGGTGGGCGTAAAGGCACTGAGTCCCACTGGGCGTTCGATGGTGAAGAGGAGGAGAAGCCAGCGCCGGCACCTGTGAAGAAGGAAAATGCGCCTATTCCGCAGACGCGCATGCGCAAGCAGAGCGAGCCCACGAAGGATTTCTGGGATTTTTAAGATGGGAAGAGAAAGAGTAGGGGCCCTATGAAGGTATCAGAGTGATGAATCAAAGATGTGAATGCAAGTAGAGACCCATTTCCTTTTTTTCTTTTCTTTCTCTCGATATTATGTGTCCTCGAATTACTACGTAGCTACTTGGTAGCCTTTTTTTTTGGTGTATTTGGCGTTTTGCTTGTGATTGCCCGCTCTGCGATAGCTAGAAGAGGGGTACTTGTTCTACTTTTTGTTCCTTGAGGGAGGATACCTATGCTTTCCTTTCAGGATTTCATATTTTTTGTTCTTGCCTTTTTACATTTGTATTCCTGGGTTTTACACATCCCCTGATAATGTAATAGTCAAAGGCGATTCACTTCCTGTACGTAATTTTTTGTTTTTGTTTTATAACAAACACCCTCTACCCTCCAGGCAGCTAGCACATCTAAAATATCATTAATGCATGGCATGGTATAATCCGTAGTACCATCGTTTATATAAATCACATCCAGTATTCCGAGAGTGTGAACCGACATCACATCCTGGTCTCGTAAGCCAAAGGCGGCGCCGGAGTACTCAACCCAGAAAACTCGCTTGTCCATCCATTGTAATACACAGCTTTAGCTCTATCGTCTACGTAGCTACACGTTAATATGCATATGCATGCTCCGCCTGGAATTGTGTATAAATATATGTATAAATATATGGTATTTATTAACTAATTAATCGTCTCCCTCTCAAGCGCCGCATCAATAGCACGCTGCTGCTGCCGTACGCTAGCATTGACCATATCCTTGACGATGCGACTGTACCATCTCTCCTCGTCGAATACCTGCGCATGGTCAACACCCTCGCACCAAACGACCTTGAGCTGGCCGCCGGAAGGGTATTTAGCCCGCCACTCGCCGTTGGCGTAACTGGATATAGTCCGGTTTGCATCATCGTCCTTGTTGCCATCGGTGAGGTAGCGCCAGACGCTCCAGGTGTCGACTATCAAGTCTCTTTCGCCGAGGTAGATGATTGCTTGTTTACCGGCATCGGTACTGTCGGAGATAGAGGAGGAAGAGGTAGAAGACAAGGAGGAAGGGTGGCAGGGGAGGTCTTCCTGCCATAGGACGTTTTCGGCCCAGAAGAAGCGGCGGCAGAGGGTGTGTGCTACGGATGGGTCGGTGCTGGCAAAGTAGTGCAGCATGTGCTCGTTGGCTTGGCGCGGGGGGCGACGGAGGAAGTTGTAGGCTACCGCGGGGAGGTGTAGGAGGAGAGTTACAGGGTCGATTAGGATTGTGGAGGATATGGATGGGGCAATAGATGGCGTGCGGAGGAGGTGAGTCGCGAGGATAGTGCCGTAGGAGTTGGCAGCGAGCACGAAGCCTGTAGATGGGGGAGAAGAAGAGGAGTAGGAGGAGTATGTCGTTGATTGGCGCGGGATGTAGCCGTGGTGCGTGAGGATGGTGTGGATGGCGGCTGTAGTCTCCCCGCGAGTTGGCATAGGCGGACAGATGCGTGAGTTTATAGCGTCAAGCTCGAGGACGGTGATACCAACGTCTGGAGCGACGGCGGCGAGAGAAGTTAACATGCCGACGTATGGGTGCAGACCGATGCCGATGCCGTGGATGTAGAGGATTGGCTGTTTGGCAGGATTGAGATGAGGGCGGTGCCAGTAGGCGATAGTAGGCGTCGGGGAGACGGCCGAGCTGAAGAGCACGGTTTCGAGGCGGAAGGGGAAGGAGGTGAAGACGCTGAGGGGCGATGGGCGGCGATGGTAGACGAAGCCGGCGCGAGAGAGGCGAGCGTAGCTTATCGTTTCGATTGCGCCGACCAGCTAAAGAGTTCCATGTCAGTTAGCATTTACAAATTGCGCATATCTATCGACATAACAATTGTGGTGAAGGTGGTGAGGCTGGAAGACGCACGAAATACCAAATCAGCGGCCGGTGCTTCATCTTGACCGCATCAATCGTCAGCCGATAGCACTCCGCGCTGCCTCTGCCCTCCGCGAACTTGCGTCCCATCATCTCTTCAACCATCCGAACGTACTCGTCCAACTCCTGCTCCTCTTCTTCTTCTCCTGTCTCCTCTGAATATGTATACTCATCGGCGTACGCACCGCCGTGAAGCAGGGGCGCACCCGTGCTCCATTTCCCCGAAGAATTAAAGAAACTCCACCTCACAAACTCCCGCACATTATCCTCCTTGATGTCTTCCACCGGCGCGCCGAGGAACCATTGCGACAGGTACGCCTCCGGGTCGGGGATCGTGGCTATCACGCGCCGGAACAGTGATTTCCGCTCTGCTGCAGGTGGTAGCGGCGGGTGCTGTGCTGCACCTTGGAGATGGCGTTTCCGCGGTAGGTAAACGAGAAAGTAGAACGCCGACTCGCAAACAGGGTAAATGCTGAGTAGCTTGACCGTCGGCGTGAAGAATGTGGTGGGGAGGAAAGGCAGAGCGAAGGTGTAGAGGATGCTCAGAGGGGTGACAGCGCGGAAGAAGGTGATCGAGGTGCGGATGGCGATGAGCTCGAGGAAAGATGTGCCTATCATCTTTTCTTCGTGGATATAGGCGAATATATATTTGAGTATCGAGTGGCTTCTATCCAGACAGTTGGGCCTGTTTAGTTAAGTATACGGGTGGACTATGAAAGCAGCTCAAGAGGTTGATATCGATATCGAATTTAACATGGCTGGGAATCCGGGATCCTCAGCGCTGCAGACGATCAGGCGAGATATGGTCGATGTGTTGTTTTTGTTGCAACTTTCGGCGCCCTGTACGTAATGGTGTACGTAAGCTGGGCGCGACGATGGGTTTATCTAGTGCGCGGGGGAGTTTATAGATATCTTTATATGAAGTATAAGTCAAGCAAGTAAGTAGACTAGGTGCTGAGCAAATCCAACGGCGACGTATGATACGCGTACGAAGAATAGACTTGGCTCTGGTTAAGGAGAAAGGATAAGTTCTGATCTGATGACGAGTAAAAGGTACGGCGCTGGACACGCTCGTAGAATCGCAGCTGATTGGCCCGGATTTATACTTGGTGGTGTGCCGGCGGAGCAATCCTGCCTGTTTTTAACCAGGATTTGAATCCACTCACGGTCGAGCCTTTTATATTACCCATATTAATCCAGCCTCACTGACTGAGTATATCTCGATATTCATTCAATTTTTAAAAATGCAACCCAACTAAAATACCAACGTCAAAATACACAGATGCTACTAACAATAACCTAAGGAATACTTAAAAAAATACTAAAATAGTATATAGAAACATATAAGCTTCCAGACATCAAGAGCATCCTAACCTGGACTGCTCACCATCAAAGATACTACACCTCGTACGACTTTACTCACGCCGGAAACATCAACCTCCCTAGCTGCTCTGCAACTGTCCTCAGCTTCGCAATCGCCGCCTTATAGTTTCCTGTATTTCGCCTCTTATACGCCCCAAGTATATGCCCTCTGCACACCCTACCCGAGGCTACCTCCCCTCCCTCCCCTGCGTCGCCAGGCCCCGGTTCCGCGACAACGCTACCACTCTCATCTACGTAGTCCCGCTGCACAGGCACCAGCACGCTAATCTGGTAGGAATCATCTGGTATCCCCCGTTTGCTCTCTCGCGTGTTCACCGCTGTTAGACCACACCGGTCCCGTAGGGCGTTCAGGTGCAGCTCGGTGTTCAGAGCCTGGTTGGCGGATCCCGCGGGTGTGGGGTTGCGGCGGTAGGAGTGCACCATTACAATTTGGAAGCTGGCTGCGGAGAGGAGGTCGCTGTAGGTGAATGGTGGAGAGGCGGTGTTGGGTTCCAGGCGGATGATGTAGAGATAGTCAAAATCGATGTCCTTAGCGATGGTAGAGATCAGGGCGCGTGCTTGCAGGAGATTGCTGGCTGGTGAGAAGGTTTTTAGGGAAATATTTAGTGGTAATGGCAGCAGTGGAGGTGGGTGAGTCGACGTTGGTGAAGTTGGAGGTGTAGGCGTTTGGATGCCAGTCTGCGAGGAAGTGATGGCGTTAGTCACATAGGCGACATACGTACTTTGGAGGGGCTGGAGGGGAAAAACTGCTATAGGCTTACTCTATATCGTCTTTGTCCTAGCTTCTGTCCGAATAGACTTGTTGAGGACGGTGGTGTGGGCGGGGCGCGAGGAGGGTGAATAGCGATAGACCCTGGCGGCGTCGGCAATGAGGGAAGGACTGGCAAGCTAGCTTGGTAACTTTGATTCTCTGTCTGATGCTCTGTATACGAGGCCGCAACAGCCTCCGCCAGCGTCAGCTTTTTCTCCGTTTCGAGACGTGCTTCCAACAATTTCTTGTGTTTCTTTCTTTGCACATGGGCGTTCATTGCTGCCGCCAGCTGCTGTGCCATCTCGGTGCCATCCTGAGATCTAGGTACGCCTGTAACCGGTCTGATATTGCCATTGTCTGTAATTGGTGCTGGGTCTGTAGCACGTCTGAACTTGATCGTCTCCACGCCGTCGTTGTAGCCCATCTCGAACCCGGGCGCATAAGGGTCGAATCCGTTTGGCAGGAGCATTTGTTGGTTTTCGGGCAGCAGGCGTTCTAGATGTGTCGAGACGACATTTGCAAAGTTGTTCAAGCTTCGTAGGTCATTCTTTCCAAACGCTGTGCGTGACGTCCGGCTAGTGATGGCGAGGACGCCGATATTATGTCCTAGTAGCCGCTATAGTTAGCAAACTATCAGGCGCCAGAGCATCGGAAGGATCTTGTAGACGTGACGTACCATCAGTGGATAGAAGAGGGCTGCCCGCATAGAAATTTATCCGAGTCGGTCCACTACCCAAAGTGGGATTTCCATGGAACCTCCAGTCCTTTCACGATGCAGTAATATTATTAGCCTCCTATTGGTCTTTAAAACGCGGGATATTCCAGCACTATATAGGTATTAGGGGCAATCAGCAATTGCAATTACCTTTGTTGTATCTAAAATGACCATCGAATCGTTGCCCATCATGACATGAGCACCTAGCGAACACGCTCTCTTAATCCTCGTCTCTGCGCCACTGAATGTAGGGTTAGAGTTACATATTACCGGCATATTAACTGTTTTGGACAATATTGGAAAAAAAAAACTCACATCCTAATCGGGTGGTTCAGGATAAACGTCTCGGATTCATAGCTGACCAGACTGATCGAGGCAAATTCGGCGCCCAATGCTGTGGCAGCATTGCGAAGGACGGTGCGCAGGTCTCCTTCGATTTGGCTAGCATGCGACAAGTCGTACTGACTTAGCGCCTATAAGAAGATCCATGATGTTAATATTTAAACGTATTCGCAGAGCAATCCCTACGGGTTACAAGCTGCAATTAGTTGACACTTTCAGGCTACAATCTTACCTTGAGCCTCTCGAATTCGTCTACAGGGAACGGCGACGGAATCCATAGGAGCAGCGGGTCTCGAGGCGGTGTTTGAGGAGGATTCGACATGTTGAATCGGCCCTATCATAAAACGCAATCAATACACTCTGTCTCTCATTGCGCATGTATACACGCCCGCACGCATGTTATATTGTAAGGGCTGAACGTACGTGAGTATATGCCTGGAACCAATAGCCCCACTCCCTGCGATCGCTCGGCTCTCTCGCGCAATTATTCGCCATCTCCTCTAACAGCCGACGGTGTCGCACCTCCATTGTGAAATCCACAGATGGCTCTGAACTGGTACCGCGCCCTCCCACCGTCGACGCACTGTACGACCTGCCGGATTGGTACCTCAATGGCAGTGCAGGCACCGGCACTTCTGATTCCTGTAGACCCATTGAGCTGCTGCTATAGAAATTCAAATTGGCGCCAGCAGACATCTTGCGTCGCAGCTGCCGCAGCGGTGATTTGGGCGGCGCGGGGGGTACCTGTACGTGTATATTGAGCCGGCGGGCCATGTTTGGTGGGATACGCTCCTCGCGAGGCTTCGGCGGGTTCGCGAGAGGATTGACAACGGGAGAGTCGTTCCATATTGTGATGTAGTTGTCGCTGGTGCTGCTGCTACAGCTGGATGCTCGAGTTCTAGTTCTGGCGTGTTTACTGTTAGGCCGCTTGCGGGAAGTTGTGGTGGTTGCGGTTGCGGTTGCAGGTGCGGGTTCTCGCTTGTTCAGCGAGTTATAACTCGAGCTGTCGAGGGGAGCTGGGCGTTCTTTGCGACGGATAATGCTGAACATTTTGAAGCTGGTACTTGCGATTGCGCTCGGTTTGGAGTCGATCCTCTTAGGGGAGTCCTTGGGAAGGATCATTAATTGCATTTGACCTAGTAAGTACCTACTTATCTAGATCTGTAAACACTGTAAACACCGTAAATACTGTATCTTAGTATATATCGTTATGCGTCGCTATAAAAAGGAATGGGTTTTAATTGTGGCAGCTCGGCTTGGTGGGGAGACCCACATTGGAGGCGAAATTGGCACAAGCGGGCCTGAGATGCAGATGTTTAAATTAAGAGTCTAGATGTGGAGATGTTTATGTGCAGCTCGCATACGAGACTGATTCAAAGGATATTTAAATATATAAAAATATTTAAAGCTAAACACTTGGAGAAAAAGAAGTCCAGACTAATATTGTATTATAGTAACCAATTGGGGAGGAACGAAGGATTGAAGCAGATGATGGCGCATGGTGTAGCTCGCGAGGCTTGGTGAATGTGATTTGAGAGCACGCCGTTCAGCACGATCAACCGGAAGACACGAGGCTAGGATACCATATATACACGAGAACTCCTGGATGGATTGGGAAGAGTCGGACAGATAGAGATATATATACTCAATACAGATAAATACGAATTGAATGTACAGGGCAAACAACGGCAGGCTGCGTGCCGTAAGTTTTACAATTGAGTCCCATTTCAGATTTCTGCCATGCAAATTGAGGCGGGAGAAAGTTAAAAGAGGGCTACCCGAGCGAGAGTATATGTTACTATGTGTGCGAGCTGAGTTTGAACAGCAGAACTTGCAGAAGAGGAGAGAAATAACTTTCTCTCCTTTGCTTCTGTTTGGACGAAGCAGCGCCAGCGTGACGTCGCACAGTTCTAACAGGATAGTTGCACTGGTGCACCCGAGAACTAAACAGCGAATGTTCATCCGGGTTGGTTTTCGCGAGACGGGGATACATTATTAGATTCCTACGAAACAGAGGTTGACACATTACACACCGATTGGGTGTTGCAGCGTATTGGCATCTCGGGTGCGGTCGTGGCCGTGTGGTATCGTAATTAATTGCGGGTTATAATTAATTATGCCGAGTCTGGTGCATTGCCCGGGTAGGCAAATCGAGCCTGCATATCCGTCCGCTCGATGCTGGCATGATGTTTTTGCGGCCTGGGTGATTGTCTGGTACGCGCACCCGGTATATACTCAAGTACTTGAGTGGAGACGTAGGATTTCTGGGCCGTGGGGGGAGGAGTTTCGTGATATATTACCGTTCAGGGACCAGATATAGATAGATGCTAGGATGCCTATCGAGAATTGCTGGTCGAAATGCAAATGGCGACGCGACGGATATTAGAGATCCGGGTGGACAAAGTAGTGGTTCCACGGATGCATATACCGTCCTGGCTCACGGGGGCGAAATCGCTGCACGAGCGACCAGGAGAAGAGAGTTTGCCCGATCGAGACGATCGTTGAGGCGAGCTGTTACTGTTGGATCGTATTGTCTATTCGGGGTTCTGTTGGAGGTTCGATTCGGTTGGTGAATGCGCAGACTTCCTATTCGGGCGCATGTTACACAAGTACCAATCCGCCCGCCGACGGTGCAGAGGTACCAGACCTGGTGCTTTTCCAACAGAGATACCTGCCGGCGTCCAAGCGCATGCATGCAGAGACGGCTGGCCGCACTCTGGTCGACCCGAATACCAAGGGAGGATGAGAGGGTAGTCTCGGGGATGAGAGGAAGAAGAAACAGAAGAATGAGGATGACCGGGGGGGGTTATAACCATGGTACCTGCGAACAGGCGGCCGGTCCCATACAGCAGCTTGTACCCCAAATGTCAGGGCCCTCCCGCCAAGCCCAACGAGAAATGCTCGCCCAAAAGTTAGCCGCCCAGCCGACACACCCTCGCAGCTTCAGCCTGAGACTGAGACCTCCTCCTCCACCCACTCCGCCTCTCTCTCTCGCTCTGCCTCGCTCCCTCTTTTTCTTGCTCTCCCTTCTTTCTTTTTTGTTTTCTAGCTCCCCCCCCCCCTGCTAACTCCCGTTCGCTCTCTGTCGATGCTGGTCATGATACTCTTCTCGCTTTGACTGTCCCCTTCTTGCTTGCTTTCTATCCTCGCCTCTATCATGCTCAAATCTGCTGCTTGATCCGTCCCGACCAGATCATCGGCTCACGAGCACTATCCAATCCACACTCACCTTACGGCCCACCCGGCCATTCTCCCCTCCCCTCCCCTCCACCTGGCAGCCATGAGTAGCTCCTCCTACAAAGATGACGAGGCTCGCGTGCCTCTGCGTGCTGCAGAGCGTCGCTCCTCCGACTCTCCTCGCCAATCTGTCGACAACTCCAGCGACACCGACTCCACCACCTCCCTCGTCCTCGAACGCCTAAACCCCTCCGGCGGCCCTTCTGGCGCTCGCCGCCGTCAGCAGCCCGATAACGGTGATGATGATGATGACAGCTTCGTCGACTACGACCTCACCGATGTCGAGCGCGCCTTCGAGAAACGCGACAAGCCGATGGAAGCACGCATCCGCAGAATGATCTGGATCATTGGTGGTCTGCTTGTTGGCGGGTGGCTGCTCGCCATGGCGATCTATGTCATCCGGGACTGGAATGCCGTCGGCTCACCCGGCGACCCGGAACAGACCAAGACCACCAAAGCCGGCAAGAAGATCACCCTAGATATGGCCCAAGGCGGACAATTCCGTGCCAACTACCATAGCATCCAATGGATCGCCTCTCCGGATGGAAGTCGCGATGGCCTACTGCTGGAAGAGCGCGGCATTGATGGCTTCCTGGTGGTCAAGGACGTGAAAGACAAGTCGTATAAGCAGGTGCTCTTGGAGACTGGGGCGTTTGATATCCCAAATACCGACCAGTCAAAATACGCGCATAGGGTGTGGCCCAGCCCGGATTTGAGCAAGGTTTTGTTGGCAACCGATTATCAAGGGAACTTCAGGCACTCGTTTTACGCGAAATACTACATCTACGACGTCAGGGACAAGGTGGTTTCACCCCTCCATCCCCAAAAGCCGGACCAAACAGCCCAGCTGGCAGTGTGGGCACCGTCCAGTAACGCCGTCGTGTTTGTAATGGACAATAACCTGTATCTACGCAAACTACCTGGAGACGAAATCGTCCAAATCACAAAGGATGGCGGAACGGAGTACTTTTACGGCATCCCGGACTGGGTTTACGAAGAGGAGGTATTTGCAGGGAATACCGCAACTTGGTGGAGTCTGGATTCCAAGTTCATTGCCTTTTTAAGAACGAACGAAACGCAGGTGCCCGAGTTCCCCGTGCAATATTTTGTTTCGCGGCCGTCTGGCGAAACCCCGGCAGAAGGACTGGAGAGGTACCCAGAGGAGCGGAGAATCAAGTACCCGAAAGCTGGCGCACCCAATCCTACTGTAGACATGCTGTTCTACGATCTGGAAAAGGATCAGACCTTCGCTGTCGAGATTGAGAATGACTTTAGCGATCCTGAGCGGTTGATAACGGAGGTTGTGTGGGCGGGTAACAACAATGTGCTTGTCCGTGAGACTAACCGCGAAAGCGATGTCTTGAAAATGGTTCTTATAGATGTGGGCCAACGCACAGGCAAAATTGTCCGCGAGGTCGACATCAACGCGATCGATGGTGGCTGGTTCGAAGTTAGCCAGCACACAACATACATACCTGCGGATTCGAACGCCGGCCGGCCTAATGACGGTTACATTGACACAGTTGTCATTGACGGCTACGACCACCTCGCGTATTTTACGCCACTGGACCAAAAGGACCCGATAGTATTGACTAGCGGCCAGTGGGAGGTTCTAGATGCACCGAGCGGCGTCAATCTCGAAAAGCAGCTCGTCTACTTTATCGCTACGAAAAAGTCATCGATTGAGCGCCATGTTTACAGCGTAAAGCTCGATGGGTCTGATCTCACACCGGTGACGAATACTACAGCGGAAGGCTTCTACAGCGCTTCATTCAGCAGTAAAGCGAACCACGCTCTTCTCTCATATAATGGGCCCAAGATCCCCTGGCAGAAGGTCATCGAGACAGACCCCGCATCAAACTATGAAGAAGTCATCGAGACAAACGAAAAACTCAAGGCGCTTGTCTCGGAGTACGAGTTACCCACAAAGCACTACTCCACCGTGACTATCGATGGCTTCGAACTCAATGTTCTGGAACGCCGCCCGCCACACTTCAATCCGAAGCTCAAATATCCCGTTCTCTTTCACGTGTATGGTGGCCCCGGCAGCTTTCAGGTGTCCAAGGAGTTCAAGGTCGATTTCCAGTCCTACATCGCCGCGGCACTAGGCTACATTGTCATTACTGTTGATGGGCGCGGTACAGGCAACATTGGACGCAAGGCGCGGGTGTGCGTACGTGGTGATCTTGGCAAGTTTGAAGCGCATGATACAATCGAAACTGCCAAAATCTGGGCTGCAAAGAAGTACACGGACGAAAAACGCTTTGCAATCTGGGGGTGGAGCTTTGGAGGATTCCTGACGCTCAAGACGCTAGAGACAGATGCTGGACAGACATTCCAGTATGGGATGGCTGTGGCGCCCGTAACGGACTGGCGGTTCTACGACTCGATTTACACAGAGCGCTACATGCACACACCGCAGCATAATCCGGAAGGCTACGACCATAGCACGATTACTGATGTGGCGGCGTTAAGTCGGAACGTGCGATTCTTGATGATGCATGGAGTTGCGGACGATAACGTTCACTTTCAGAACTCGCTGACGTTGCTGGACAAGTTGGATTTGGGCGGAGTTGAGAATTATGATGTGCATGTGTTTCCGGATTCGGATCATTCGATATACTTCCGTAAGTTCAAGTCGCTTTGGCTTTTTCTGTCTCATTTCCATTCTATTTCCCAAGGTGCGGTAAATAGAAATGCTGACTTTTTGGGGCATCACAGATAATGCGAACAAGATTGTGTATGATAAGCTGGCGAGCTGGTTGATCAAGGCGTTTAATCGAGAATTTTTGAAGCAACATGAAGAACCGCTGCCATTGGAGAAGGACGTTGGGAGAGAGAAGAGGGAAGTGGGACAGGTGGAGGAATTAGTGGCGGTTGCGGAGCCGTCGTAATACATATTTCGTCGCATGGTGTATATCATTTTTTTTGTTCTCTTTTCATTTGGCATCGCTTTTAGCCATGGGCGTCCTTGAGGGCATATATAGCTTCATTTCTTGACGATATTATTATGTGGACATATGCATGAATGTATGCATGTATGAATATATGTACTTGACTGGAGTATACTTCTGACTTTAGGAATTTTTACAGATCTTGTGAATCAGCTGCAAGGCCTTTACTTATGTCGATTATATAGTTCACCATGATAGTATATCTATGAAAACGGTGGCTTCAATATTATCAGTGGGAATGGTGCTTGAGAGCATCCGTTTTCTGGCTTGGATTCGAGGCCAGTCTATGCAGTGAAAGAGTAGGCCTGCTTTGAGTTATAACATGCCTCAATACTTCTCAACATTTTACGGAATGGCCAGTGCAGTAGAGATAGACCCCAAGGGTAAACTTTTGATTCCCAGCCTATGAACGCCATGCTTCCTGCTAAACCAATAGCAACTACTCTGTATATCACTGGCGAAAACACCGATCGATACCGGTGTCGCCTCGCCTTATATCGTACACCTTCTCTTCCCCATCGACAGTGGAAGTATCCATGGTATCGTAAAGACCCTAAACCCATATCTATGACACGATATATATCCGCCTAGCGAAGGGTTCACCGCTCCTTCAGCAGCTTATTGCGCTTCTCTCGCCGTTTTAGCCGCTCTACCCGCTTGGCGTGCATCTTCGTAGCTAGACGCTCATATCGCTCGCGCTCCTCCTTCGCGGCGCGCTTGTCCTTGATGCTCTGGATGCGGGCCTGGCGGAGCGCTTCGGCCTCGGCTTTGAGTTCTGCTTCTTTGGCTTTGACGAGAGCGGCGGCTTGACGATGCTGCTGGCGGGCGGCGTAACTTTTCGATTGCTTTGAAGAGGCGGTAGTAGAAGACGATGTTGTACTATCTGTGGTACCGGGTTTGAAAGGAGCTTTTGAGGGTTTCCAGTGTTTGCCTGGTGTGCATGTGTATGTTAGTAGGTTGCGGCGAATGGTGAGATCTGATATGGGAGAGGGCGCGCGAACCGTTCTTGCGGACTGCTGGAGTAGCGGAGAGCGACATTGCGACGATGAGCAGCGGAGATGCAATGTCGAGATGTTCGAGGAGTGAAAGTGTGCTTTTTTTTTTTGAAGTTCGGATGAAAGCTGCAGGTCCGATCAGATTAGATTACCCTGCAGGATTGGACAAACGGAGGCAGCGATGAGCGATATAAAACTCTTAAAGCTTTGGTTCGGCATATAAATTTTGTTCCACCCGTTCAAACACTTACCTTGCTCCTCTGACTCTCCCAAAACCCGACACTGGCCAATTCGAAATTCCAATTCAAAGACTCCCGAACGGAGCTCCTATCTACAGCCAGCCATCTTTTCTGCCCAGCATCGCTACTACCAGCATCCCCGGGAAGAAGAAAATTGTTCTCTCCCATCATGGTCGCATTCGGAAGCTAGAAGCCACGGAGCAGCAAGGCCTTCCTCCCGTGCTGCAGGTTAACGTTCCAACAATATGCCGCTTTATAACTAACAGCCCCGCCACCTGTTTCTCACGTTTTCTCTCTCTTTTATCTGGTTCATCTCATCTAATCTCATCGATCTACCCGATATCGATATCGATTCCTCTAGTCGGCTGTTTATCGACGCTCGCTCGCTCGCTCGCCCGACAATGGACGACATTATGATAGAAGTGGGCTCGTCGCAGGCCAGCGTGAAGGACGGACATGCTGTCACCGCCATCAAGGATATCGCTTATGGATCCGTATGTCATACAAACCTCATGGCTTTCCTCATGGCTTTCTATCTGTGGTCTACTAGCTCTTCTTTTTTGGTAATTAGCTAATATGGTGGGGGATTAGTTCGCCGGGATGGTGGGCAAAGTTATCGAATATCCCTTCGACACTGTCAAGGTGCGCTTGCAGACACAAACCCATTTCAAGGGCCCAATCGACTGCCTCGCGCAGGGTCTACGCACCGATGGCATCTCAGGCCTCTACCGCGGCATTACCCCACCGCTAGTAGGCGCCGCAGCTGAGAACGCAGGGCTCTTCTTCAGCGTACGTTATCCATCTACCACCTCGCCTAACCCTCTTTCCGTAAATACCCCCCAAAAAACAGAACACTAAGTAAAGTGAATATGATGTATAACCACAGTACACAATATCCCAAAATTTGCTACGCAGATTCGCATACCCAACCATCCACCCGGACGACAAACTACCCCTCCCAGCGCTCGTCACCTGCGGCGCCATCTCCGGCGCCTTCTGCAGCCTGATCCTCACGCCCATCGAGCTGATCAAATGCAAAATGCAAGTCCAAGCCGTAGAACCCACCTCCTCTACAACCTCGACCGCCACCTCTTCCAGATCCTCCGCAGGCCACGTCCCCGTCGGCGGCCGCGCATACACCACCACCACCACCCTCACAGTTCCGCCAGCTTTCCACACGACAAGGCAGCGCTACCCCGGCCCGATAGCGCTAATTGCCGAAGTCGTCCGCGCCCACGGCATCCGTGGCATGTGGCACGGCCAAACGGGTACTTTCCTGCGCGAGACCGGCGGCTCAGCGATCTGGTTTGGCGCATACGAGTACGTCTCGTCGGCGTTCCGGCGACGGCATGCAGAGGAGGTAAACACGGCAGGACAGATGATGCTTGCGGGAGCCTCTGCCGGCGTGTGTTATAATGCTGTGTTGTTCCCCGCTGATACGGTCAAGTCGCGGATGCAGACGGCGGCGGTGGGACCTGTTGGAGTCAGGCCTCAAGGATTTTGGGGCACTACGATGGAGATATGGGGGGAGCATGGGGTGCGGGGACTGTACCGTGGATGTGGAATTACTGTTTTGCGGGCGGCGCCGGCGAGTGCTTTGATATTTTTGGTGTATGAGAGTTTGAAGGCGTATTTTTAGACCCGAGTATGCATGCATCCATGGAACTGTCTGTGAGTGCGTGTGTGTGGACGATACCGTATGATATAGAAAAACAGTCTTTGACTGTTATTTTTGTTTTTCATTTTTCATTTATATATTCTTTTTCAATTTGTTTCGATAGAAGGCAATAGATATACCTAGATGTTTTTTTTTCTTTCTCCTTTGAAGCATTTCTCATGGGCGTTTTTCTTTCTATGTCTTGATTTAGGTTGGTAGGGAATTTACATAAAAGTGAGATTAAACATACGAGATCAGTAATTGACGGGATGGAATAGCCAAAATGTAGAAGTTTAAATACAGAAAAACAACGATGATGATGACAATGATGATGCTGCTGATGCTGATACTAAATTAAATGCCTGCTGTATAGATCCTACCATAGTTAACGCCCTCCACTTATATCAACCAAACACCAGTCTCCTCCCTCAACGTTGGCCCATCAATCAAGTACCTGGCACATTTGCCCAAGACAACATAGGAGCATTGAAAACACTGCGCAAAAAAAACCAACCAACAGCAGACAATTGCAATGACGCCTGTAAGAACTTAAAGAGAAACATAAGATAAGTGGTGGCGACGCCAGAATGCCTCATCAAAATACATCTTCGTCTAAATCGTCAAACATATCATCAGGGATATGTTCATCTTGCGGTTTCGCCAGGTTTTCTAGTTCCGCTAGTTCCGCTTGTAACCTGATATTATCCTCCTTTAGCATATCTCTTTCAGCTTCGACTTCCATAATCTCGTCTTGCAGGTTCTGGTTATCTTGTTCAAGTTTTTGAATGTCCGATTGCTGGCTGTTTAGACTGGCCATGTTAGTTTTACACAGGTGATCGAACGAGTCGTTCTTGTCTACAAGCTCGTCGACTTTAGCATTGAGAGTAGCAATTTCTGATTTCAGGGACTCGATTTCCTGTTTCGCCTGTTTGAGGTGTTCGCGAGTCATGTCCCGGCTAAAGGATAATTGTTACAATCAGCATTTTTTGTGACAGATTTTCAACTCTAGGTCAGAGGTGCTGCCTTACGCTCTTTTAAAGGTTTTTTGTTTATGGGTTGGCTTGCCTACGATGGCTTCCAGTTCGGCTCTATACTCCTTTGAAAGGTTGACGCCAGCCCGCTTCAGCAGCGCGAACACTTCCGGTCCCGCGTCGGCGATATCGTCAGCCGTGTTGAAGCGACCACTAACTGCCGCTGTCGCCGTAGACGGTGGAGGTACAGTTGAAGCGAACGGGTCACCGACATCAGCAGGCGCTGTTGCCTTGGGGGGGCCGTTTGCAGACACAGACCTAAAGTTCGGTCTTTTCGGAGGAGTGATGGAGTTAAATCTATCCACAGCCTGTACCCGAGCTCTGGAAAATGGTGTGTTCAGGGCCAAGCCTTGGAATCGCGACGACGGCGTCTCGTCTACCACTGTAGACGAGGAACCAAAGGACGTTCTCGATGCCATAGTCTCTTCAAGCAAGTGCTGCTTACTTGGGGAAGTATTTATTTTCGTTCTTGCAGACTTCCTAGGTGTATATGCTTCATTTACTTCGTCGTCGTCGCCGTCGCCACTGTCGTCGTCGCCCGGGTGCTTCCTACTCCTACTATTACCGTGGCTATGAGGACGGGGATCGTTGTCGACGTCGGTATCGTCAGATAACGAAATGACAGACTCAGACTCGTGAGGCTTCGAGTTTTCCGCGTTGTTGCTGTTGTGTTTCGTGTTTGCGCGGTTGCTGCCACCAGCGCCGCTGTCCTTGCGGATCCCGCTGAAGCTGTCAGATATCTTCCTCTGGCGGAGAGTGCGTGATGGAGTGGCGATATTGGAGGTTCGACCAGCCGACGAAAGGGCCTTGAGTTCGCGGGTTCCTGCCTCTTCTTTCCAGAGGAAGAAGCCGCATCCTCCCGTCCTTTGGTTTCCCGCTGCGGGTTATATAGATGGCATGCCACCCATGGGAGGGCGGGACATGCACCCGGTTTATTAGCCTTGCGAGTCTTGCTGCGGGGCACGGCAACTAGGGGGGTGAGGATCCCATCCCATCCCATGCCTGAATTTGAGGTCTGGGCGGGATTTTTTTCTCATGCAACATACAGCCTTTGCTGCAGGTCCAAACTGTGTGCGAAAAGAGTCAGCCTTTCTAACTATTCCTCCAATGTATTGTAAAAGAAAATGTATCTACGTAAGGGTAGGTGTGATAAGTTTGTATGGATAAAATGAGAAAATCGGAACCAACGTACATTGACGACCAGCATTCTTGCCTTGCTTCCTGACTTTGTTTATGACGGCAGGCAGCCTGCAATGAGGAAGGGCCGATTATTGTTAACATATTTTTTGCAGCGCAGTCAGTTTGTGGTAGACCGCCGCTTCGTTACCTCGGAGAGCAGTTGCCTGAGTGTCGTATACAAAAGTTAGCCGCGCGCACACTGCAACAGGCTTTACCATCGATATGGATACTTCGTCGCAGGAAGGTTTCATTTGGAGACGAGGAGACGGAGAGATGCCTGAAAGGAAGGGAAGGGAGGACTTACACATCCACTGATTCTTGACAAAGATGCCATTCTTGTGACTCGAGGGCGGCTTGCTAGAGCGGCTGGGTGATTGGTCGGTCATGGTATATATGTGCGCCGGTGATGATAAGAGGGAGAAAGAAGGGAAGCTGGAGGATGGGCTGGCAGGGAATAATAAACATCATGTTGATTGTGAGGTAGCTGCTGTTGCTGCGGTTGCTGGCCGCCCAACGCGCACATACCACCAACCAAACCGCATCGCATCGTCTAATCGTCGCAAGATGGCCAGTCTGCTCTACCTGGCCAGCTATAGCTGCAGCTGCTGCGGGTCGCGATAGTTCGTTCGGTTGCCGCTCCGTCGCTGCTCGGCCGCGGTAACTCTAAATGGGCGCTAGAATGCAGCCACGCGAGCTTCGTTCGATCCACCTGCTCCAACTTGACGTAGTGTAACGCTCGCTCAGCTGGCTGCTGACGTATCGAGCAATGGCCATTCGACTCTTATTTAACTCGGCCCCCAGAAATGCCGCCTGCAACCTTCTTTCCAATCCATTGTCACGTCCTCCGACATATCCATTGATACCGATAAAAAAAGACCCAATTGGCATCCGCCGATATCGATAGCAGGCCCAGTCGATCGTTGACACGAGGGTATACCGCTGTCCACCATCCTACTTTGAAATTCCAACACCCGCAACAAACGCCTCGCCATGGCCACCGATCCCACCACCACCCGCCTTCACGGCCTCACCTCCGACGAAATCAAGGCCCTCGGCGAGCAGGCCGTCGAAGCCAAGAAGCTGTCATATTCTCCGTACTCCAACTTCCGCGTTGGCTGCGCCATTCTCGGCGACGACGGCGAGTACACGCTTGGCGCAAACATCGAGAACGCGAGCTACCCGGTCACCATCTGTGCGGAGCGCGTGACGCTTTCGCGGGCGCTGTTGGAGGGTCGGAAGAAGTTTAGAGCTGTTGCTATCAGCACGGATATCAGCCCGGGAGGTAAGATATCTGCTATGGTGTGACGTATTATACGTTTCGACGAAGACTGCCATGGACGACTGGAGCTAGACTAGGCTAGACTAGACTGGGATGTATGGGACTTGGAGCTGACGGTATGGCGGACTTGTAGCATCACCTTGTGGAATGTGCAGACAATTGTGAGTTTGATCAGCTAGCATATCCTATTTGCATGCGCTTGATATATGCATATATTACGCCAGAACCCCAACTTTGAGAAATCGCAACGAATGGTGACTGAAAGGTCGAATGCTGATGTTAATCTAGCATCCGCGAGTTTTGCGACCTCAGCATACCGATCTTCATGTGGGACAAGGATGGTGACTACCACGTCATGACGTTAGACCAGGTGCGTCTCAGTTCCCTTTCAATGTGAAATTCAAAAATTCAAACACAATATTTATTACCACGCCGATGACACTTGACTGATCCAAATGATTGAGCACCAGTTGTTACCCTTGTCTTTCGGACCAGAGCACCTGAAGAAGCCGGACGGTGAAGAGCGATAGTTAACACTATCTCACATATATTATACTTATATACCATGGCGCTTTCTTAGTTGGCAACCTTTTGTTTTACAAGGGCAAGGGGTAGACGCGATGCACGTATATCCATATACCATTGGCTTTTGCGGGGTTGAAGTTACTTTCTATATATCATGTACAGTTTATAGTCTCTCTTTCCTCCTGAAGAATCTATAGATCTATTCATCGTGGATTGCTACGACTCTCCTTGTCGCTAGTAGGTGTGATCAATTAGGTGTATGGCTGTATATTAATGCGGCTTGATTTCGACTCGTATCTGAAATACTTGCTTGTGTAAGATATTGCACTCAATGACCGACTATTATTCCAAAATTGAAAGAGATCGACCCTATATTCAGCGGCAAATAGGCAGCCAGATAAAAGACCAAGGTGCACGTTTTTGCACGTGTGGAAAGAAACTAAACTAAATCCATCAATCGATATTACAACAAACAGAAATGCCGCTTTTGGGTATATTCGTCGAAAGAAACGAAAGAAATGAGATACACACGAAAGAGAAGGGGAAAAAAAGGAAGGAGCGAAATACGATGGAATACAGAGGGTTTGCTTAAAACAAACGACATCTGGGGTTTCGCCAAAAGCGGGAAGAACAAAAATGTGAGAACGAACAGTAGGACAGCCGAATCGCGTGTCTTGTACTTCTTGGAAAAAAGGAATCCAGTCCGAGGTCCGAGGTGCCCATACGATTGCAGAGCGGAGGAAAAAGGGGAACTCTAATCGCAGTTCGAGTTGTGCCGATATATCGAGCCCGAGCCCGAGCCGGCTCTCGGGAGACTATTTAAATTTCTATCCGTTTATTCCGTCTTACCGTTGGTAGCCTTCCCGTTGGTGGCCTTCCCGTTGGTGGCCTTCCCGTTGGTGGCCTTCCCGTTGGTCTCCTTCTTCGCCTGAGATGCTCTGAACTTGGCAATTTCCTTCACAACGGCGGCATCAATGCGGGAGCGGAGTTCGGGGCGGTATCCGAAGGAGAAGAGGAGCTCGAACCACACAAAGAAAGGAGCTAGGAAAAAAGCTTGGAAGATGTTGTCCAGGAGAGCTATATGTGCGGGATTTTTTCTCGTTAGTATGCGTATTTCTTTTCAGCAAATGAGGTCAGAAGCTGCGTACCTGGGCTGCGGTGCTCGAAAGCCCCATGGCCAATGAATTGGAAGATCCACGACGATAAGTGTAGGATTACGGCCCCAACATTCGCATCCATGCCGTAGGTTTCGCGGAGGTAGTTCATGTATGCAGTACCGCCGAATAGTAGCGGCGCGATGAGTGCGCCGGCTACCGGCTCCATGAGCATATATAAGACGGCGTAGAGGAAGCAGAAGAAGGTGCCCAGGTTGAGTGGTAGGTATGGCAGGTCCACCAGTGCTCCGGAATTCCCAGCCTGTGCATGATTTACAGTGTCAGCGGCGAAACGGGAGAATGAGAGCTTATGGGAAGACGTCGGCCTTACCAACAGGAAAAAGGTCATCAAGATCAGTGGGACAAATATCATGTGAATTCCCTTGTTGACCTGTGGTTTTCGGGTATCAGCATGCAGGTTCTGAACGTTTCGCGGTGATGTTTATGGGTATGTAGTTGTACCTGATTATGGTGATAGGCACCATACTACAGCGCGAGAGAGTATCATGTTAGCCTAATGTATCTTAATTGTAAATCGATGGTGTCCATAGGCGATCGCGTACAAAGGTGAGCTGTTTCTCGAGATCTAGACTGGGCATTTTGATGCTTTTTTTCGGCGCTTTTTTTTCACCGGCTAAAGTTACAAGGTGAAGCTTGCTGGGCGACGGCGGGTTCGGAAGACTGTATTTAAAACAGTGGATTGTCTACAAGACAGCGCTGGTCTCAAGGCGGTGAAGTATTATATCTGGACGGCATGCACTTAAGTATTCCAAGAGACAGGTAAAGAGGCGGGCGGTGAGAGAGGCAGGAAGAGAGCGGGAGGTTATGGACAGCTATCCTCTAGCTGGTTTGGGAGGTGCAACGTTGGGGCATGTGGGCTCGATGGGCGATTAGATGGATTAAATGCCCAATATCATCCCACCTACTAGCGAGCTGCCACAAGCCAAACAAAAAAAAAATTCAACCCTGCAGGCCGCTCTGCGCCAACGACATCATCGTGTTCATCAACTACTAATAGCACCGGGTATACGGAGGCTGACAGGACAGCTCCTCGAACTGGACATCTAGGTATCCATTTTTGCTCGCGTGAGACGCCTACACAACCGTATGCGATTCGCTGACCAACGCCTCAGCAGGAAGTTTCTGAACAGAGGACTCTAGTTCTGCCGAGCCGTTAACTGCCTTTCTTGCAGTGGGAAATTCAAATTTGGGCAGCTGCTCTATCACATGAGAGAAGATGTGCCCTTTTCTGTTTTCCTTGCTGCCAGTCGCAGTTCGCGCTAGCTTCTTTGCGCATGCAGGGAAACAAGCCGACTGGCAGCACGAGGGCACGAGGTTTTAAAAAAGCCGTCTGTAAAAAAAAACTGGACTGCTCGCTATCGGCTAGTGTCTTTGATCAGAGTTTTATTCCCCGGACTTCATCGATAGAGAGGACCTGGCGTGGTAGTAGGGTGACATTTTCTGGGGTACATAAGGAAGTACTATCTAGCCCCCATGGTTGTAGCGGACGGCGACGGTATCATATTATTAGCGGCCAAGTACAGGCATTGATGTGGGGTATAGCAGTACGATATGTGTAACTCATAACATCGAATTTATTGTGCGTTCGAGTCCAGTTGTACATCTAGTACGCTTTGATTCTGACAAGCTCGTGCATGTCCGGATGCCAGACCAAGTACTTAAGTACTTACTTCTTACCTGGTAAATCTATTATATTGGAAGCTACCTAGGTATCATGAACTATCTCGCCGCTTGAATGCTGGAGACTGCGCAGGCCGGCGCACATCTGAGACCACTCTTCGGCAGAGCTGATGCGAATGACAATTTCCAACAGCCAACGCAAAACAGGACTCTAGCTGGCATTCTATTGCTCTGAATAGAATTTGATATATAAACTGAGTATATCGTGCTTGGTTTTTGGATATATAGTAATAAGGATATTTTAGCTTTGTATATGGGACGATTTATGACGTCTATTTAGCAAAACGGGAGAGATATGCGCATCTCATCATCAAAACAAAAATAGTGTAGTATATAAGCTGTTGAGTGTAATTCGTTTATCAAAGAAAGACAGATCAGTACAGAGATTAAAGTTGGCAGAAGAACGTGGAATTATTAGTGATGTAACAGAATGTAGCCTTATATCACCCAGATCAAACTTGACAAGTCTACTTCACCTACAATCTGCACCATCGTCTTCCTGCACCACCAAACAATTGTATAACCTCGTGAGAGCTACCGGCCACAATCACCCTACATGGTGACAAGCTCAATTTTCAGTTCAAACACAAGCTCAAGTACCTGTTCAGGCCAGTCTCAGCACTGCTCAGGCTATAGTTCAACGTCAGCCTCAACCTCCAACGCGAATGGGAGCGCCAAAACCAAGACTACCTCAATCTCAACTTTGAGCCATGTCTACGTGTATCCAAGTCAACTTTGCCTGGATAAAGGCCCTGTGAGTTCGTCAACCTAGTCAAATCATTGCTACTACTACTAAAGTCCTCCCCCGCTCATTCGGGAAAATTTAGAAAAGTCCTTCGTATAAGGCAAGACGATAGGAATGTCCTACCGCTTCTCAACATCACCACTTTTCTCCTCTCCATTCACGTCACCATGCGCAAACAGAATATCGAAGGATGAGGACAGGAGAAGAAACAGCAAGGCCACAAAACAAGAAGCACACTATTTTCAGAATGGCTAAAAAAAAGAAGACAAGCAGAAGTCGCAAACGGGAGGGGTTTGCCCCTACATAGGTTTCCATCTGCCAGAGGACCCAACAACACGTGACTTTACACATACTTCGCCTATGGACTCAGTTTGTTTCCCTAACTTAATCATTATCCCGGTACACCATCGAAATCATCATGATTTTGTAACTTATCCAGGTCCGGAGAATTATTCTCTATAGCTCTTACATTCTAATGGCTATCGAAAGTCTGGCAGCGCGTGTGTGGGAACTGCTGTGAGGTCTCTTCCTTCAAGTGCGATGATAATAATGTGTTGCTCGAACTCTCCCTACAAACCCCTGTCTGCACTTTCCTCAAAACTCCATCCTCGCCACTCATCTCCATTACATCCTCATCGCAGCCGTAGCACATCCCGTCGATCGCCGCCGTATGCGATATCGCAAACGCTCCTTTACAAGCGCGTAGCCGTCATCTTTGCTCTCTCTCATTCGTTGATCGCATCCTGCTGCCGGAAGAGCCTCACCCCCGCCAATCCATCCTGCGTTCCTTCAAGCCTTGATCCTACGACCTTCAATTGAATCTCAGGCGCTGAACTGGCTCTGAACACGCGCTGCGCACCACCTTAACGATTCTACGATATTACCGTTCGCTTCACCCTTTTCGCCGTTTGCATCCTATCGCCAATCGTAGTTCTGCGCGGGCCGCACTTTCATTCCATCCGAAAATTCGCTATGTTCTTCCTTTACGATCTCGAGCGCACAATCACGCTGCATCCCTTTTACTTCGGCCCACACATGCGCGATTATCTCATCCACAAGCTTCTCACCGACGTTGAGGGAACGTGCACGGGCAGATACTACATCATCTGTGTTCTTGATGCGTACAACATTTCGATGGGCAAGATTCTCCCGGGGAGTGGCCTTGCCGAGTTCACCATCTCGTATAGAGCCGTGGTTTGGAGGCCTTTCAAGGGTGAAACTGTATGCTTGACATTCCTTTCGTGGGGGAAATCTGCAAGGGCGGCGCCAGGAATGGTGAATTATGGCTGACTCAGTGGACTATTCTGGGCGTGGTTTTGGTGGATAGGTCGATGGTGTCGTTACCGCCGTTAGCAAGCTCGGTTTCTTTGCCAATGTTGGCCCATTACCTGTTTTTGTCTCCACCCACGTAAGTACCCGGAGATTGAGCGTAGCTAAAGCGCTGTGGAGGTTTGGTGATAGAGTCCCTGCGCGAGTCGTGTGTGGTTGTTAAACATTGGGTCTTCTGTTGCTCAATAGCTTATCCCGGCCGACGTGAAATTCGACCCGACATCGAATCCACCCCAATTCTCAGACAACGAGGGCCAAGTCATCGAGAAGGGCGCGCACGTTCGTTTAAAGCTAGTCGGAACTCGAAGCGATGTTGGAAAGATGTCGGCCATTGGCAGTATCAAAGAGGTTGGTCTGACCTTGTCCTTGCATGAGGAGATCGGTCACATGCTGATAGCTAATGATTTCAATATAGGACTACTTGGGGTTTGTTACCATCACGCTATCTCCTTCTTTAAGACATAATTTGCTGATGCCGCTCCCAGATGTCTCTGATGCAGAAAGGACCATGGTATTCTACTACGTTTATGTGTCTTCCTTGTTGCATCCCCCTATTGCCAATGCAAATGTCGTGCATTGTTCTCATGCCCCTCACCCGTGCTTATTCCTGTCCACCATGAGCACATCTATCTTCCAACCACTATCAGTCTCATAAGAAATGTCCTCGAAGCGCCAAGAAGGTAAGGCTACTTAAAAGAAACAAAAACTTAGCGTCGTCCAGGCCTGTCCATCTGAGATCTTTCACGACGGGTCAATTTGTCTGTTAGCGATTGTCTTGCAAAAATGTTTTACGTGCATTACTCTATTTCCTCGATGAACACGGGAATTAGATCTCCGGCTGAAAGAGGCCCCGATTCAAAGCTCGAGAGCTGGGTTGAACATATCTGTTTCCTTGCATAATACTTATATCAGATACCCCAAAGAGAGTTGACTTGTAGCATAGTCACAGAATCTTAGAATGGAATTGTGGGATGGTGTATGTAGGACCCGATGCTTTCGGCTCCCGCGCATCCCGATGACAAAAACACCTCCGTGCAGCGATTTCCAGCGTAGGACTAGTGCCCACCCCGTATAGATTGGATACACACATATATGCACCCGGATGCCTTCAAAGGCCTAATGACCTTCTTCAAACGTCAATATATTGGACTATGTTGTTGCCATTGTGTTGCATATGATGTCGGCAGCAGCCAAATTTTTTCGGGTCCGAGTTTTTCCTGGTGGCAGCGGTTCGTCTAACGTTTAGCTGTTCCTCCACCCACACAATTTTTTCCCGCAGAAACCAGACAGACAGACACCTTCCCCCTCCACCAACCAACCACTCCACTCCATCCGTCCATCAATTGCACCACTACCTCGTCCTCCAACCTGTCCTTCTCTCCATCATCGCCATGTTCAGGCCGATTTTGAGACAATCCTCCCGTGCGGTGGCCGGTGCCCTCGCAACCGGGAGAGTAGCAGCGGTATGTTGCGTTTCTTCCTCTCCACCGGAAATAATCACCTGCTATGGGCTTTTCCGACAACCGACAAACGTCACCTAAAGTCGCGACCCCGATGGAAGAAAAAAAAAAAAAAAAAACCAAAATTAATCAATCATACCACTCGATGCCACGAATATTTCGATAGCTTCCCGTGGCTATATGTTATGGTGGAGGATCAATTGCTGATAAATTTGCCATGTCATCGGGAAATAGACACGAAATGCCGTCCCCCTCGTCGCCAGCCAGGTCCGAACATATGCCGACAAGGCTAGCCCCACCGAAGTCTCCTCCATCTTGGAGCAGAGAATAAGAGGCGTCTCCGAGACTGCCTCGTTGGCTGAGACTGGTCGTGTCCTTTCAGTCGGGTGCGTAAAGCCTCGAATTTGCCGAGATATATATCTTGATATCAGAATCAGATACATCTAACATTGCGCCTTCCTGGGAGAATAGTGACGGTATCGCTCGTGTACACGGTCTTGCCAACGTCCAGGCTGAAGAATTAGTCGAGTATGAATTCGCCTTGAGTGTGGAATTGTTATTTGAGCACTTGAATTCTTGTCTATGAGATGTCTGACATGGTCGCCTGTGTCGTATAGATTTGCCTCAGGTGTCAAGGGAATGTGCTTGAACTTGGAAGCCGGCCAAGTCGGTGTTGTGCTTTTCGGTTCCGATCGTCTCGTCAGAGAAGGAGAAACCGTCAAGAGAACGGGCGAGATTGTAAGGAGCCACGCCGCTTTGCGATATGACAACGTTAAGCCGGTACAATTTGCTAAGATGGGAGTGATATAGGTCGACGTTCCAGTCGGACCCGAACTTCTCGGACGTGTCGTCGATGGTCTCGGTGCCCCAATTGACGGAAAGGGACCAGTCAATACCAAGGAGAGACGCCGTGCTCAGCTCAAGGCTCCTGGTATGGAACTATCTCATCTCATTACAACGCCGGTTTTTAGCTGTCCATTATCTAATGAGATATGTTTGCCTTGTGTGATTTAGGTATCTTGCCGCGTCAATCCGTCCGTGAGCCCATGCAAACTGGGTTGAAGTCCGTCGACGCCATGGTGCCAATTGGTCGTGGACAGCGTGAGCTTATCATTGGCGATCGTCAAACTGGAAAGACTGCCGTCGCTCTCGACACTATCCTGAACCAGAAGCGATGGAACAGCGGAAGCGATGAAACCAAGAAGCTATACTGTATCTACGTCGCCGTCGGACAGAAGCGTTCTACCGTTGCTCAGCTCGTCAAGACACTTGAGGCCAACGACTCCCTGAAGTACTCTATTATCGTTGCCGCCACTGCTTCCGAAGCCGCTCCCCTTCAGTATATCGCTCCTTTCACTGGATGCGCTATGGGTGAATGGTTCCGCGACAACGGAAAGCATGCTCTCGTCATCTACGACGATTTGTCGAAGCAGGCCGTCGCTTACCGTCAAATGTCTCTCTTGCTCCGTCGTCCCCCAGGTCGTGAGGCCTACCCCGGAGAGTAAGTACAGAATAATTTTGCCCAAGCAATTAATCATTTGAGACAGAGCAACTAACTCTCTACAAGCGTTTTCTACCTCCACTCTCGTCTGCTAGAGCGTGCCGCCAAATTGAACAAGAGTATCGGTGGTGGTTCTTTGACCGCCCTACCCATTATTGAAACCCAGGGAGGAGACGTGTCTGCCTACATTCCCACCAATGTCATTTCCATCACTGATGGACAGATTTTCTTGGAGTCCGAATTGTTCTTCAAGGGTATCCGGCCTGCCATCAACGTCGGTCTTTCCGTCTCCCGTGTCGGATCTGCGGCTCAGGTCAAGGCCATGAAGCAGGTCGCCGGTTCGCTCAAGCTCTTCTTGGCCCAGTACCGTGAAGTCGCTGCCTTTGCCCAGTTCGGTTCCGACCTTGACGCCTCCACCAAGTCCACCTTGAACCGTGGCGAGCGTCTGACTGAGCTCCTCAAGCAGCCCCAGTACACACCCATGGGTGTTGAGGAGCAGATTCCTCTCATCTTCGCTGGTGTCAGAGGACATCTGGACAAGGTTCCAGTCAGCAAGATCCAAACCTTCGAGAAGGACTTTTTGGCACACCTCCGAAGCTCCGAGACTGCGTTATTAGATGAGATCAGAACTCAAGGTGTTTTGAGCAAGGAGCTGGAAGAAAAGCTGGCTAACGTTGTTACGGTATGTTCCGAATGTTCTTCTACAAATAAATTGCCCAAGCATATATACTAACTTGAAATCTCTCTCACACAGTCATTCGTCAAGAGCTTCCTGTAAATGAATCTAACTTTGTATATTGCGGCGAGAGCGTACATTCCTCCTGGTGCAATACGAATGGATGGACGAAGCCAATTAACATCGAAAGATAGACAAACGTCATTTGAGCGGTACCTTTTTCATCCTTTGCTCAAAAAAGATTCCTTTGTTAAATTTCCGGAAATGAAAAAGAAAAATATATTTTTAAGCAGTATATATTTTTGTGTCTGAAAGAAAGGTGCATAGGGGACGAGGGCGCGCGAGCTTGACAATGTATGAATTGCAGGCTGGCTTTCCCGGGGGAACGGGGGTCGTGTCTTGTTACATAAGCTGATGGTGGAGGGTCTGATGTCTTCCGCAGTGTAATTAAACTCCATTGTTCTTTTTTGTTAAAACGCGGGTTATATATTTCCTCTTATACATATATTTTATCTGGGGAGCGTTCAGAATCGCGGTTGCCAACGGAATGCCGCTTGGTAGACGCGCCGAATCGGCGTTGCAGTAAGTGACACAAATACGTCACCTACACAAACAACGACCGCTCAAACCCACATTTCCATATGCGCCGTTATACTAGAGACACTGCCTTCGATTCAATGTTCCTCTCGAACGAATGATACAAGAGGTCCTCATCATCCAGCCAACGACCGTGTAATCGCAATTACCTATTACCCACAGAGAACAATTAGTGCAGTCTTATCAGAGCGTCATACAATTGCAATGGCTTCGTCCGTCGCCCTGTCGCAGCGGACGAGAGATATCCTGCATCAAGTGCGGAAGATGATACCGCCGTTGCTGGATAAGTTCCACAAGGGGTATGTGCAGTTAACTGGGCGGGGATTCGGCGTGGAATATAAATTACTGAGTATTATTGAAGCTGATTATGGTCATTTACTATTTCCATACTAGACAGATGGGCCGTGTAGCCGTCGTGGGAGGATGCGAAGAGTACGTCCCATATTGCTCTCTCTCTCTCTTTTATCGATTCCTATATCATCCGCACCCTCAATGTTGGATTCTGTCTACTCCAACACATATATCCACTCACCAGCTACAATTCCGTCGATACCGAATGTGTATTTTTTTTTTTTTTTTTTGAAGAAAGATTATTTACTAATGATTCAATTCAAATGATGGCAGTTACACCGGCGCCCCGTTCTTCAGCGCTAATGCCTCCGCGCTGCTTGGCGCCGACCTCTCACACATAATCTGCGAACCCGGCGCTGCCGCCGTGATCAAATCGTACAGCCCAAACCTCATGGTGCACCCATACATGAAGCAATCGAACCACATTTCCAAGGACGACGGCGAAGACGAAGATACCATCGCCAAGCGAGCCATCGCACTGCTAGACCGACTGCATGTTATCGTCGTGGGGCCAGGCTTGGGGCGGGACGAGTTGATGCAGCGGACGGCAGGACGAGTGGTCAGAGCCGCGCGGGAGAGAGGGATGGGTATCGTGGTTGATGCGGATGCGCTGCTTTTGGTCTCGTCGGATCCGTCGTTAGTCAAGTCGTACAAAAATGCGATATTGACGCCGAACGTTGTAGAGTTTTCGCGGCTGTGTAAGGCGCTTGGAGTGGATAATAGTTCGGATCCGACGACGGCGTGCGAGCGGCTTGCCGAGGCGCTTGGTGGCGTTACGGTGATACAGAAGGGAAAGGTGGACTATGTGAGTAATGGGGAGAAGACGGAAATGTGCGATGTTGAAGGTGGGTTGAAGCGGAGTGGAGGGCAGGGTGATACGTTGACGGGGTGTTTGGGGACGTTTTTGGCATGGAAGAAGGCATATATGGATCGGTTGTGGGAGTACGTATTTATTATATCTGCAGCTATCTGCTCGAGATTGATTCATTCACATGATCCCGTTTTTTGCGTTTCGACTTTTAATGAAGATTGCTAACGTGAGGTCTTTGGTGGCGATTTCTAGTCATGATAACTCGCTGTCAGAGGAGGAGCTTACGGCGTTCGCGGCATTTGGGGCATCTGCGATAACAAGGACATGTTCCAAGTTGGCTTTTGAAGAAAAGGGACGACATATGCAGGCGAGTGATTTGCAGCCGCAAATTCAACGAGCCTTCCAGATACTATTCGAGGATGGGGATGGGGACAGCAAAGGAGCTAAGCTGTAGAGCTAAAAGAAAATGCGATGGTTGTTCTTTGTCGTAGGTCGTCCGAATGTAGGTATATAGTTTATAAAGGACGAATTATTCAACCCAATACTTTTGGTTTAATTGGCGGACGAAAAGATTTACGACAGTATGCTTCTATCAATGCTAGACGTCTTGAATATCTAGCCACATTTGTGGCTACCATTATGCATGTTGTTTTATGCTTGGGTACCAATGTTTGGTTATTAAATTAGAAACAAAACGTAATAGAGGTATCATTCTCGAGATTAAAAAGGTATACTCGAAAGGCCGACTAACATACGAGCAAAAGAAACTGGTAAAAAAGGAGCGCTTTGACTGGACAGATAGATAAAACATTCATTCGTAAAGTCGATAGCATGTCAAACAGAAGGCAAAGGAACAAGGAGGTATTGCGCGAACAAAAAAGTTCAACAGGCCGTATACATCCTATCAAGAGATTCTAGGCCTTAAAGGTCTCTCCTTATCGCATATGCTTAAACTCCCATTGCTCTCTGTCTCGTCCTGCCGGATGTAATCGAGTTTCCGTGCATCATCCCTACATCAAGCACAAATATGTTAGTCGCCGTTACCTGGTACGGTTCAAAGAAAAAAAGGCAAAGGAATCCCTCTAATTATAGCAATGGAGCAAGGCAACTTACGAGTTCCAGTAGCCTTCTCGGCTCTGTTTCCAGTAGCGGCGCCCTTTATCCTCTTGAACATGCCGTGAAAGCGGGTGCCTGCTGTCGAGCGGGGCTTGTGGTAGCTCATCTATATAATTAAGATTAATTCATTAGTACACCATATTAGAATAACAAGTAAGTAGAATATCGATATCGTTATTGGAATACGTACTGGAGCTGGACCGCTGCCGACGGATCGCTTGCTTGTTCCGCGGACGGTGTTCGGCTGCATGATGCGCTGAATGAAGTTTGGCCTTCGGCTGGCGGTTGGGTTTGCAGAGACCATTTTGGTATATATTTGATTGTTTTTTTTTTATAATAGTTGGTGTTTTTTAGGGTTGAGATCGGTGATAGTCTTGAATTTGAGTTTATGGTTTTCTTGGGTAGTGAAGTCGAAGAACGATCTAGTGGCAGACGACACAGGTGCTTAATATATACACAGGCACGGAAGAATTCACCACTCTGGAATATCTAGTAGCAACTGGAGTCGAGGCATATCGTCATGATAGTCATATTATGACATGTTGCAAACCCGACTGAACCCTGCAGAAAAATCCATGGATCCATGATGGCTATTTAAATCAAGAGATACAGGGAAAATCGCATAGAATGCGGCATGCGGCAAGACAAAAACGTCATGGGCCATGTGAGGAGAGCCCTGTCAACGTTTAACATTTATTTAGGCAACTTTTAAACCAGTTATCGTTCTCAGGGTCCAAGGGCCTCGACTTCTCCACATGGGGAGAAAACGTTAGATAACCGTAGTGTTCCCAGATTCCAACTTTTAAGTTCTGGTGTGTGGTTTCGTGGAGGGCTGTGTTGCGTGGTCCAGCTATGATGTCAGATGCACAAGGTTTGGTAGAAGATCGGTGGCGGGAAGGCCCCCCAAAATCAAACCCCGGACACTGAGCGGAAGTAGAGCACGAGCCTTTACAGGGTTTCTAGGTACACTTTTCATCTTAACTTTTGTTTTTGATATTCATGCCTATGACGCCAAGGTGATGCTAGCTGGTCTGGGAATCTATAGTGGCATTTTGCAGAAGCCTCGGATCTACTCGAGGAATAGCATTAGGTGCTGGATGCGATTTGGTGCTTTTGGATCAGTCAGGCCACGCGGAAATGCTATGCTTCGAATTATCTAGCCAGTGCGATGTCATCTGTCGAGAATTGTTAGCAAACAGTACTCCTGATGTTGTCGCAGCCGCAGTAGCATTCAACTCACCTATCCTGAGAATCATTTTGCAGGTTTCCGCGCTCAGCTCAATCGCACTTGTGCTGACTAACAAAGGCTGCAGAACCTTCTCCTCTGTGATGTTTGTAACCGCTCCTCTCCTGACACTAACGCCAGCGAATTTGTCCCCACTTGCATGTCTGCTCCTCAGTTCCGTGACGACTTTGATGCTGTTCAAGCCTGCGTTCTCCGCCAGTGTCGTAGGAATGACTTCCAATGCCTCTGCAAATGCCTGCCAACATATAGCTTCCGTCCCGCTCAGGGCGCGGGATGCAACAGAAAGTTGCCTTGAAATCTCGATTTCCGGCGCACCGCCTCCTGCGATCAAGGCCTTTTTCTTTACAAGGCAGCGGATGACGCAAAGGGCATCATGGATAGATCGCTCGGCTTCATCGAGGATCAGTGAGTTCGCGCCGTGGCATAGGACAGATACAGTCTGACCGGCGCTCTTCACACCAGTTATCTTTACGACCCGTGCGCCAGCGGACTCGGTTTCCTCAACAAGTTCGGCATAGCCGAGCTTGTCTTCGGTGAAGGAGTCGATATCGGCTATCGGCTTGCAGCCGGTGCTCTGTTTTTGTATTAGTTTGTAGCTCTACCGGAAAGTTTGTCCCAGCACAGCACGTACCTTGCAGATAAACTCAACCTCGTCGCGTTCAATCTCCTTAATGGCTAGGATGTTTAACTTGGCAAGGAAATGTAGAGACAGGTCGTTAACCGCGTCTCTAAGAATGGACTTCTGAATGAGCAGCACATTGCATTTAGCCTTCTTGATCTTCTTGCAAATGTTGAGGAGATATGTCCGTTCTTCTTTCAGGATTTTATCCATCTGCCTATAGTCGTTGACAACGATTTGGTTTTCCATCTGTAGTATTTTGTTAGTACTATCTATTGAGCCGGGCTGTGGCATAGGAGTCTTACGTCGGGTTTTGGGGGAGAAAGCTGAAATTGAATCAACCCAATTCTAGCCTTCTCCATCTTAGAGGGCCCGCCAGATCCCTTTAGCACCGGCTGGGTCAGGACTAACCCGTCGATCAGCTCAGTATCATCGATTGTTCCACCGACTTTCTTCACAAGACGAATGTTGTTTAGATCTACGTTTTCGGCTGTAGTAGGATTAATGACCCTCATGACGGCGTCCACAGCGATAGGTCCCAGGATATTCGAGTATTGCGAAACGATCTTGCTAGAGAGTGATGTTGTAGCGGCTTGTAATAACGAGGCCTTGTCGGTCAGCTTCACAGGTATCGACATCTCGGTGAGGATTTCGACTGCCTTGGCGGCTGCTCGCTGGAAAGACTCGGATATTATTGTTGGATGTATGCCTGATAATGATACACCGCTAGGATTAATATAATTCTGTTTTCAAATAAAAGCCGACTTTTGAAATACCTTTCGCTAGCAGTCTTTCGGCAGCACCTAGCAAGCTGCCGCATATCACAACCACGGATGTAGTCCCGTCCCCAGCTTCGATATCCTGAGCCGCAGAAAGGTCCACCAACTATGCCTTAAATTAGCTTAAAACACATCAATAATATTGTTTGCCATGGTGCCACCATACCATCTTTGCAGCAGGATGCATAACAGCCATACCCTTCAACATCGTATTCCCATCGTTGGTGATGATGACCTCGCCCTTGCCAGTTTGGATCTGATGCCTTTTGTTAGAACATCGAATTACTGAAAATTAAGGCTGCGGGCGTATATCACTGACCATCTTATCCATACCGCGGGGTCCGAGAGAAGTCCGTATAGCATCGGCAACAGCTAACTCGGTCCGTTAGCTAAAGTACGGTGTCGCACGTAAATGTTGTAAATCTCGAATGACGGTTCGAACCTCTTGCAGCTGTAATGTTTGCCGTCCGGACGGCTACTGGCTTCTCCTTGTCTTTGAAGGCTTGCCCTCCGCCCTGCTTTGCTGTCGCCATGATGGAAGATGTTTATCGATATATGCTAGCTAGCTAATATGACCAAGTGTTCTCGTGGGGTGGAAATTGATGATGCGTCGTCTGCTCTGGAGCCAAAGGCGAAATTTAATTTGTGGTGGGATGTGCACTATAACTCAGGCTTGTCGATAAGAAAATTAAGCTTGGAGCTTCAACCAAGCAAAAACGCGAAAAAGTGGGAGACACAGGCAATGTGTTGCAGCAGCGCTTATATAATCACGCTCCAGCTGCTGAACAATTGACAACACACTGCGTCCGGCCAGCGGAAAGCTTGGAGAGGAGAGATGGGGAGAGCTTCAACGTTTAATTTGATTCTGTTCCTTTTTACTCCACTGGAGCCACAATAATTTCCCCTCAGACCATTCTTCCCAATTCCTCCCATCACCATCCTCGGATTCTTACCATTGTAGGTCCCTTCCACTGTCCTCGGATTCCAAAAGTGCCTTTTGCTTGCTTCTCTGCACTCGGACTCGAAGATAGCACGAGAGCGTGCTGATAATTTTGCTTCCCTGCCCTAGCTCCGACTCCTAACGCGTCTAACTTTTTGAAAAAAAACACGCCCAAAATGAGAGGAGAGGTCTGACCCCTGATATCTATTCACCTTAAACACCGACCACAGCATTGACATCTATATCTAGGTCTGCCATATTCACATTGGCCAAGCTGGTGTTCAGCTTGGTAACAGCGCCTGGGAGCTGTAAGGAACCCGTCTTCATGCTCATCCCTGACCCCTTCCTATCCTTCGCTTCCTCTCGCCAATCTTGCATTGACTTGAACGTCGCTTACTTACCTCCTTTCTACACAGATACTTACATGAGCACGGCTTGCTCCCTGACGGGCGACCCGATCCCGAGAGGGAAAATTCCGACAATGGCGCCTTTGATACCTTCTTTTCCGGAACGTCAAGTGGAAAGTATGTTCCAAGGTCCATCTTCGTCGATTTGGATCCGTCTGTATGTGACCGTCGCTCTCCAACATGTCGAAGCTTAATTAAAGTTAACGTATTATTATTATCATTTTGTAGCCTATCGACGAAATCAGAAATGGCACTTTCAAGGACCTCTTTCACCCCGAGCTGCTAGTGAGTGGCAAGGAAGACTCTGCGAACAATTGTGAGTGAAAGGAGGCGGCCTGACAAAATGTTACTTACCTCCACTAATATTATTAACACCAATACAGACGCTCGAGGACACTACACTGTCGGCAAGGAACTGATAGCAACGGTTGGAGACAAGTTGCAACGCGTTGCAGAAAACTGCTCCAGCCTCCAGGGGTTCCTCGTCTTCCACTCTTTCGGCGGTGGCACTGGGTCCGGATTTGGTGCCTTGTTACTAGAGAGACTTGCCACCGACTATGCAAAGAAATCGAAGCTCGAGTTTGCGGTCTACCCTGCTCCTCAGGTTTCCACTGCTATCGTTGAGCCCTACAACGCCGTCCTTTCCACCCACAGGTATAGAATCACCCAAGTATCTTGTTACAACCTTAACCATATATCATTCTAATGCGATACCAAACAGCACGATTGAGCACTCTGACTGCTCCTTCCTTGTCGACAATGAGGCTGTCTACGATATCTGCAGAAAAAGCTTGGATATCCCACGCCCATCCTATGAACACTTGAACCGCCTGATTGCCCAGGTCGTCTCTTCCATTACCTCTTCGTTGAGATTTGATGGAGCCTTGAACGTCGACTTGAACGAATTCCAAACCAATCTGGTGCCCTATCCCAGAATTCACTACCCGTTGATCAGCTACGCTCCTGTTGTTTGTAAGTCTCCGCAATCATAAGGCCGAGACCAACATAATCTAATATCGGAACGATTTTAGCTGCAAAGAAGAGTAGCCACGAAAGCTTCAAAGTCAGCGAGTTAACTGCGCACAGTATGTACACTCTATACGTGATTAAATACTGAATGGAACTGTGCTAACGAGAAGACTAGCCTTTGATCCAAACAATCAGATGGTCGTCTGCGATCCTAGAAACGGAAAATACATGGCTGTAGCTCTGATCTACCGTGGTGATGTCGTCCCCCAAGATGCCAACGCTGCCGTTGCTGCGATAAAGGCCAGGCAAGGCTTTAACCTTGTCGAGTGGTGCCCAACTGGATTCAGTTAGTATTCTTCAAAGCCCATGCAAGGCTCAACATGTTTTACTAACCATCGCATGCAGAGATCGGTATCAACTACCAGAAACCCGTCCAAGTTCCAGGTAGCGAGCTCGCGAAAGTTGACCGAAGCGTCAGCATGCTTTCCAATACCACTGCCATTGCCGAGGTACGGACATTATATCCTACAATCTTTGTGTTCGTTTTCCAGGCTTCCACTAACTAGATGCGAATAGGCATGGGCCCGCTTGGACCACAAATTTGATCTCATGTACGCGAAACGCGCCTTCGTCCACTGGTACGTTGGTGAGGGTATGGAGGAGGGTGAATTCTCAGAGGCTCGCGAAGATCTTGCTGCTCTTGGTATACTAAACTCAATCCCTTCTTTTTTTAAGAACAATACTAACGGCCTTACAGAAAAAGACTACGAAGAGGTTGCCGCTGATGGCGGTGACCACGAGGAAGAGGTCGAATACTAGTTTGGTACCCTTGAACATACTGGCATTGTGCATTTAAAACACATATCTTTTGGAAGTTTGACGTAAACTCCCTACTTTTACACTATAACTTCATCAAATTCTGTTAGAAATATTCCCCAATACCGTTTTATAATCCTTTACCCCTCTTTGGTTGAACAAGAATCATATTTGTCTCTATTATATTCACACCGAGTATATATACGAACTTCGGCCTGATCTCTTCTGGCTTAGCTGCTTCCGCACCTGGATGACCTCGTAGTATAATAGTAAGCAGAACCATTATCCGAGTTGCAATCTAGTATGCAAATTGTGAGATGCCGCGGGACATTCTTTTTAAGATCCTGCAGTGTGGCTCTAAACTTTGGACGGCCCTGTTCAGCCCTGAATGCCGTCAAAATGTCTCCAAAGACAGACCCTACACATATGACCCTGACAGATCCACATATATAGTATACATTCTTCATCAGCTTCCACTTTTCTTCTTACTCTCATCCACACACTTCATATTATCTTCATCCACACCATACTTCTCCGCCAACTCTTCGAGAATCTCATCACTTAGGTCGCCTTGCACGGTGATCTCCTCAGCGCCTGTAAGACTCTTAGTCACACTGCTCCCGCAGGCGAATCGCTTGCCAAACTCCTTCGCCACAGTCTTCACGTTCAATTCGAACAGCTCGACGCCGGACACGACGGTGACAAACTTGCGCTTCGTGCGCTCAACACGCTTGATTGTGATTATCGATGCTTTCTTCTTTGCCGCCTCACGTTCCTGGCGGGCTTCTTCCTTCTGCTGCTTCTTGGCGAGGTCCTTTTGGGCCTTTTGTTGTGCTTCAAGGGACATGGTGCCCATTTTGGATTCTAAGGCCTCTGTACCATGCGACGATGAAAGGTTAGTTATGTTGTACGGTGAATGTCGTTTTTAGAGCAGAGCGGGTTGAATATGGGTGGGTGAGGCCGTTTTATGTTAGGTGGCGGTTGGGGAGCTCTCTGCGGGGCGTGTAGGCGGAGATGGACGGACGTACCAGACGAATACAGCTGCTGGTGCAGCGATGGGTGGTTTTTCTGTAGCCAGTCTGTGCATTTCTTCACGGTGGCGCCAAATTCGCAGTACTGCAGTGCTATGCGGCCTGATTCCCCAGGACGGACGAGCGCGTCGTCGGGGAGGGAGGCATTGTCAGTCCTTTGTCCTTTTTTCTCTTCTCCGTGGAGCTCGGATTCGATATCGAAGTGGTTGGCCGCGTATGTAACGTGTAGAGCTATACGACCGACGGGGGACTGTGGTTTATATCATAGGCTTATTGCGACATACCTCGGGTGGCAGCGTGCAGACTGTGAACTCATGTCAGTTTGATGGTTGGCGCACTTTTTTTCCTTGGTCTGAAGCGCGGAAAGGCTTACCACCGCAATATACTACCAGCTTTGGCTCTGGTCCTTGAACTTCGGGCTGTTCCGCGGCTGCAGCTCCGGCCGCAGCTCCGGCTGCTGACGATTCAGCTTCCGACGACATGGCAGGATCGCGAGGTGTGCAAAAGAGTGGGATGGTGGAAGTAATGGTGGTGGTGGGATGGGAGCAAAGGATGCCCCACAATGTGTCAACTAGGAATGACGCTGCAGTTAGCGAGCCGAGCCTAGCTAAATCCCGGGCCCACGCTCACCAGTTTGTTTGTGAACGTCGATGGATCGCTTTTGGAGGGATGGACCCATGTTACTCATATATCACAACAGAATCCCAAGTAGGCAAATTCAAACGAAAGGATGCATCATAATTTTTATTAACAGGCAGTGAATAGTTACAGTAGAAGGATGTCATACAAAATAGGTAAGCGACCAATTAGGGCTAGCAAGCTACTCTACGGATGCAACTGCTGCTCAAAAGCACAATTCAATGCATCATTACTGTTACAAATTCAAAGCGGTCATCCACAAAACCAAGGGCAAAGGTTCATTTCTGGTATATACTTATTATTTAGTAGGTTCTAGTAATTCTCATCGTTAGTAAAGGCATTATCTTGATGGGTTGAAAATATATCAGAACGCAGAAGGGCCAGTAGATACCTCTTGAATGGTGGCACAGGTTTGCACTCGCTCTCGTCGAGGGTGGTGGCAATAACACCTCTGTACTTCAAATCGACGTTTCCGTGAGGGCTCTTCTGCCAGCTAAGGGTGTGCCTGTAAGGATCGTTAGAATCGAGAGTCATTCTACATACGGGCTCGAGAACAAATGCAGAGCAAACTTACTTCATCCAGTTCTCATCGTCACGATCCGGATAGTCTTCCCTGGCATGGGCACCACGAGACTCTTTACGAGCAGCTGCGCTGACCGCAGTTTGCACGGCGCAAGTGAGCAGATTCCTCAATTCGAGAGTTTCAACGAGATCGCTGTTCCAGATCTACCAGAGTTCCTTGTTAGCTTCGTTATGTTTCCTAAAGCCATATATCTCTTCGATACATACCATAGACCTATCCTTCGTTCCAACCTGGTCGAACGTCTTGTCGACCTCCATAATACCTTTAACACCGGCGTCCAAAGATTCCTGAGTTCTAAACACGCTGACATCCGTCTGCATTGTCTTCTGCATCTTTAATCTGATGGCGGCGGTTGGCAGGGGGCCATCAGCGGTCCTGACCTTGTCAAGCATGGCAATAGACTCTGCACCAGCATCGGCGCGGATTGGTTCATGCTTCTTGCCCGCGTCGCCTTTGTCGCGGATAGTGTGGGCGACGGCACGGCCAAAGACAACGAGATCAAGCAAAGAGTTTGCACCAAGACGATTCGCTCCGTGAACAGAGACGCAAGCAGCCTCACCAGCAGCATAAAGACCTGGCACGATGACGTCCTTACCCTGTTCATCGACGGTCAAAACTTCACCGGTGTACTTGGTCGGAATGCCGCCCATGTTGTAATCTATCACAACCGTAAGCTTTACATCGCTCACTCACCGACGGAGGAAAAAATGCACGATCTGTACTTACGGACAGTGGGCAAAACCGGGATCGGGTCCCTTGTAACGTCCACACCAGCAAAGATAGCAGCAGTCTCGGAGATACCGGGTAGCCTCTCGTGAAGGATCTCGGGTTCCAAATGACTGAGCTGCAAGAAGATATGGTCCTTCTCAGGCCCAACACCTCTTCCTTCTCTAATCTCCATGGTCATACTCCGGGACACGACATCACGGGACGCCAGATCCTTAGCAGTGGGAGCATAGCGTTCCATAAAACGCTCACCCTCCGAGTTTAACAGATAACCACCTTCACCACGAGACCCCTCAGTGATCAAGCATCCAGCACCGTAGATACCAGTAGGATGGAACTGAACGAATTCCAGATCCTGTCCCGGTAATCCAGCTCGGGCCACCATAGCCAATCCATCACCAGTACAAGTGTGAGCGCTGGTGCAACTAAAGTACGCACGTCCGTATCCACCAGTAGCGAGCACGGTGTGGTGGGCTCTGAAACGATGCAGAGTTCCGTCTTCTTGGTTGTAAGCAAGGACACCGACGCACTTGCCATCCTCCATCAGGAGATCGAGGACGAAGTATTCGATAAAGTAGTTCGTGTTGTATCGGAGAGATTGGCCATAAAGGGTGTGCAGAAGGGCGTGTCCGGTTCTGTCGGCCGCAGCGCAACATCTATAGGCTTGTCCGCCCTTTCCGAATTCTCGCGACTGGCCACCGAAGGCTCTCTGGTAACTGTTTCTCATATTAGCAACGGCGGGTACCCCAGCGAGGTTCAATTTGCCCACGCTTACATTCTGCCATCAGGTGTTCTCGACTAGTTGTGCAGATACCATCAGTACAAGTCGCCCCAGAGCCGAGAGTCAAAAATACTCACAAAGGGACAGCCGTAGTTTTCAAGCTCGTAGACAGATGCGGGAGCTTCACGAGTCATGTAGTGAATCGCATCCTGATCACCCAACCAATCCGATCCTTTCACCGTATCATACATACTGCACCACCCCCATCAGTATCCATAGAATGCCGTAAGAAAAACATGTTTCACAGTGTTCACATACTGCCATCTCCAGTCATCTTCGTGCATACTATCCAATGCCGAAAGCACCTGTCAGCCAACCAAAGCCCCTCAAATCAAAGGACGTTATATATTTTCATTCACTCACTTTCCCAGAGCTGCATTGATACCTCCCTGCGCTGCGACAGTGTGACTTCTCGTTGGAAACAACTTGCTGATGCACGCCGTGTTGAACCCCGCCTCCGCCAGGCCGAAGGCTGCTCTCAATCCCGCACCACCAGCTCCCACCACTATCGCATCGTATTCGTGGTCCTAGTCCGGATAAAGAGTCATCGTGAGTTGCCGTTTAGCCATGGATAATTGGCTTTCCTAGAGTGTCGGTCTACTGACAATGACGGGATACTTATTCGACACATGCGGCGACGCTTCTTTCGCTCGCAGCGGCAAGGTGCCGAATATTTGAGCTGCAAAGTCAACCCCCACATCAGTATTTTCATTCCGGTAGCTGAAATCGATTGATGTCCGATTGAAAGGGACGTTGTAACTTTAAATAATGGAACGGGCGTTTGGAAAACATACCAGCATGTTTCGTCGAGCTAAAATATCGCGACTGAGGTCTTGTTAGGATATTCGACGTCTTCTGTGTGGTTGTGCAGCTCGATGTTAGTCTGAGGCTGCCTCGGCTACTTGAGGTTTTGTTATGTCATTAAGAGAACGAAAGAGAAAAAAAAAACTCACACGAGCGCCTGCAGCGCCGAACCTGCGAAGGCAAGTTGATGCCAGCATTGTAGGTACAGCGGCCGGAAGACAGAGGAAGCTGAGAAAGGGAAGAAATTCAGGGTATCGAGAATAGAGGCGTAAAAAACATGCCCCGGCTACAAAATTCAATTGAGATTTTCGAAGAGAAGGAAGCAAAAAGTGAATGCCACAAAGTATGTAAGGATGGAGTGATATTACAAAATCATGCGATGTTATTGGACACCCCGGCTTCCCAAAACGGTGTTGCCGGACTCTATCCGAGGAATTTCGTCCAAACCCGGTTTGACGGAGGACTCGACCAGTGGTTCGTAGATATCCTGACTCGATGGACCGTCGACGGCAACAGCAGCAGCACTACGCGGGTAGAAGGATCGATATGCGGGCAAGGTTTGTGAGGGCAGGTCGGAATGGAATACTTGTCGTCGGGTTATCCTTTCTCCGAAAGAGCGTTTTTATCGAATATCTTGGACGAAACACACCCGGAATGGGGGTCTATCACAAGCCAAAATCGGGACATGCGCACATCAACAGATTCGCTTCGGCAACTTCTAATACAATCGTGAAGGACCACCATCTTGAACACCTATTTACATGATTTAAGAAAAAATATAGATCTTCGGCATAATTCGTAAAAGTGATACCTTGGTGCAAGAGAAACAGGTGAGAAGCAGGTGGAGACATAGATAGACCCCCTTCACTACCAGTTCATTTCGAAAACACAAATGCAAATGCATATTAGTTGTATTGCATATACGTAGCAGTCGAATTGAACTTGAGGTTCGACTTGATGACCTTCTCGACGGCAGACAAGAAATCCTTCTCAGTAGCAACCTTTCTCCTTCCCCGAATAGCAAACATGCCGGCCTCAGTGCAGACAGAGCGTAGTTCCGCACCCGTGCTGTTCGGACATAATCTCGAAATCAATTCTAAAGGACGGTTAGCGCTGTCTGGAAGAATACGTTGGATGAAACTTAAACATACCCCATCTGATATCTCTCTCAACCGACATGCTCTTCGCGTGAATCTTCAAAACGTTTGCACGTCCCTCAAGATCAGGTAGACTAAACTCGATCTTTCGGTCGATACGGCCAGGTCTCATGAGAGCTGGATCCAACGTGCTAGGCCTGTTAGTCGCAAACATGACCTTGATGTTTCCTCTAGGATCGAAACCGTCAAGCTGAGTGATCAGCTCCAACATGGTTCTCTGGACTTCATTGTCACCTCCAGCTCCATCATCAAAACGAGCCCCACCGATGGCATCCACCTCATCGAAGAAAATGATACAGGCTTTCTTCGTCCTAGCCATCTCAAAGAGCTCACGAACCATTCGAGCACCCTCACCAACATACTTCTGCACGAGCTCGGAACCGATCACACGAATAAAGGTAGCATCTGTCCTGTTTGCTACAGCACGAGCGCAAAGAGTCTTGCCGGTACCAGGAGGACCATATAGAAGCACACCCTTCGGAGGGTCAATGCCCAGGTTCACAAACCGCTCTGGTGACAGCAACGGTGTCTCTACAACCTCTCGCAGCTTCTCAATCTGCTCCTTGCAACCGCCCACATCGCCGTACGTGACATCCGGCTTTTCCTCAACTGTCATCATTGTCACCGATGGATCAATCTTCGGAGGCAGCGGTAGTAAGATCTGGTACTTATTCCGGTCGACGCTGCACAAAAAAACAAAGCTTGTATTAGCTTCCAAGTTCCCGAGTATCCCTTGCGGAAACGATGTGAACATACCCGACCCTCATCCCCTCCTCGATATCGGTGGGGGATACTCTCTCGCCCAGATCCACCACAAACTTTGCAATTTGCTTCACATTAATCACATATTTCGCCTTATCCGGGTCATCGGCATTCTGAATGATTTTTGTGCATCTGGCGACCTGCAGCGGCTGCTCCTCCGACATCCTCTGCCTATCGGCCGCAACATCCCACAAGTGTATCGGCGCAAGACCAGTATCCGATTCCTAGATGTCGTAGCCCACAATCGCGTTAGATGGCCATTTCTTATACCGTGGCAAACAAGGGAGGAAGGAACAAAAACTAAGCATAGCTGTATCGTTCGGTTGTACCTTAACGCCAATCTTCTCATTGACCTTGGTCTGCAGCTCCTTGATATCCTTCTCCAGCTTCTTCAACGCGGTGGCATACGGGGCCGCACCATAGGTCTTTAAAACTTGGATATCACTATCATTTCACAATGCGTCGTCAGCTAACTAGCCATACCACAGACTTACCCAACCAGTGTGGATGAGTCTCCGTCACGGGGACTATCGGACGGCGTACTCTTCCGATAACGGCACAATCTTATCATCTGGTTTGTCCTCATCATCAAAGTTCTTCCGATACTTCTCCCAGTTCTGACCCTGCGCGGAAGGCATCGTGCTTGCGTGTAGCTAGCGTGGAGGGAGAGGGGGGGACCTTGAAAGGTGGCAGTGCGGTGGTGTAGTGGATGCTTTCGAAACTGGGGGGTGTTTGCGAATGCTGTACGAATATATGATCAAACGGGCAACCTGCGTTGATGTTGTAAGCTGATGGATCGATGGCCGGGGGGCTACGGTAGGGTGGATGTAGGATGGAGCTGGAGATGGTGTCGTGGCGCTGTGATATCGAAGGACCGCTGAGTAATGTGCAGTGTGGAAGTGCATGGACGCGTTGCTACCTGATGATGGCTCCGCCAAGAAACTCGCCTCATTAGTTTAACCCCGATGCACGATGGGCTATAAAACCAAATTGATATCAACCGAAACCAAGCGAAACGACCATGAACTGCTAATTTTGAGTGATTGAAAGGCGATCTCTATCAATTCCAACAAAGGCTGAAGGTTCGAATTCTTCCAAAAAAGGGTATCTACAAGGCAGCTATTTCGCGTCCGCTATTTCCAAAACTAGCCGTCAATCCATCCATCCAAAAACGAAGACACATCGCCAAAAGAGAAAGCGCTATCAGAACAATAAAAAGTCTAGTATCGTACAAAGAAGCTAAAACTTGGCTGTAAAGATGATAGTATTGACGATGCACGCTGTCCCGCTAGGAATAGAAGAAATCATCATCAACTCCATCCCGTGAAGGGATATCCGGCGGGCCAGGGTATATATCCGTGTAGCGCACGCTTAAGAGCCTAACCTTCATGCTACATTTCGCTACCGTGTTGATCAGGTTGCTCGTCTCAGAAGTAATTGGTTTCTTTCCCATGAGGAACAGAAGGCCATCGAGCCATTCTGAGGCAATCGTCTGGTTTGATGGATTAAGAATCATAATTGGAAACTCCTGCACGGAATCACCGTTCTGATAGGTTCCATTAGTAGTGTGCTTCCCATAGATAGTTAACCTCGTCGTCGCGGTGCTGAAGGTTGCTGGTGTAGCCGTTGTAACGGTAACTGAAGAGTCGCGGTTCTCTCTGAGAGATGGCATAACGTTGGAGATAACACCGGAGATAGAAGACACAGCGACTACAATAATCACGATAAGCGACTTGGTTTCCATTTGTGACAATCCGGAGATGATATGCTTACTCTTGTGGACCAAATCCTCCATTCTTGGCTCGACGTCCATATCGGCGTTGTAATATCCATAACATAAGAACCGTCGGTCCGAAGACAGCCGCGCGAATAAAGAGATAGAAGCTGGCTTGTCCTTTCCTTTGATTTGTGAGACCTCAGTTCTATCCGTAGTGAACCAGCTACCCTGTAATAGACACCTAATCCTCTGCTCCTTGATGAACTCCTGGGCCTCTTTTGCAGTTTCCTCGTAGACAGAGGTTAACTGTGGTCGCCAGGCATTTCCGTATGCTTGCTCCAAGAGCTCCATTTGGATTACCCTCAGTTTTTGATAGTCATACTCCGCAAATTCCTTCTCTACCTCTGAAACTTCTTTAGTTCGAGTTGCCTGGACCATAGTTTTGTATCCAAGGACACGAACAAGATCCGAGACTTTGTCGAAGTCAGAGTACACTGCTGAGGTTTCCTTCCACAATCTAAAGAAGGCGAATAGCGCCGCAGTGTGCAGGCGCGACCATTGAAGTAGCAGAGGCTTGAATGCTTTCTCAAAACTCGCACGAGACTCCAAAATCATAATAGTTTTCGCATCATCCGCCTCGGAGTTATCAACCGCGAATTGTTCGCAGAGTAAAGACGTGACGTAAAGACTGGCTCGTGCGAATGGGAACCGCTCTTCCCTAGGTTTCGCCTCTTGCTCGTGAATTACCTATAGACGAGGACACATCAGTAAGAATCAAGGTCGTCGGTCTAGATATACCCCCCACCGTACCTTCTGGAACTCGTCTTCGTGGTCCTTCACAAACTCCGTCAGATCCATCATGCCCAAAAAGCCAGCTTGTTCAAACTCCCACGCTGGAGATTCGGTCTCAAAACCCAATCGCCTCCATTTCTCAGGGTTGCTTCGTATACTCGAATCACTGGCGATATGGATAGTTTTCAGTGCGGTTCTATGGTCCTTCCTTTCCAGATTCAGCTTCACCGCTCGCCATTTCCGTATCAGCATCTTCATCAATGCCTGAAATTCAAGTAACGGATGTGCCAAGTCTTGAAGAGACGACCCTTGCATGAGATACTGAGAAACCATGCTGTTAGTTTTACTCCATATCAATATACCGAAAGGATTCATCTCTCTCACATAAACAGTCCTTATGACGCCTAAATCTTGCAGTCGCTTGATGAATTTCTGCCACTCACTATCAGAAGCAATGCTATCTCTCATCAAGGCATTGATCAACTGCAAGGCATTCGCACACAATGCATGGTCCGCGCTGGACACCCTCTCCACCAGCATCTCCAAGAATTCGGGATGCTCAGATATCGCAGGCTTCAGAGCTTGGAACCCAAACAGTCCCGCCATCATGGACCCCCGACCCTCAGATATTTGCGGGTGCGCAACAATCGCGCCAAGTACTGCCATCGCGCCGCGAAGAATGTTGATGAGCGGGTGACCAGTTATCAAGTCCACCATCTGTAATTCCGATATCAACCAACCGTCAGCGCGTATCCAACCAATTGCAATCGATAAACTTTCACCACAGGATTGGTATTTTCGCAGCCACGTGCTACACATGAATCGAAGTACTCACTCGCGCGATCAGCTCCGGCGTCACATATTCCCACCCCTTATCCACCTCCAGCAGCCGCGATAGACTGGTCAGCGAATACGCCAGCGTGTTCCCGTTCGCATTCATCGCGAGCTCCCGCAGCTCAATTATCCCACCCTGTAATATAAACATCTCCGCGAACGACGGGTCCGCGATGTTGCTCTGCAGCTTGAAGGCCGCCATCTTGCGGACCGCATCTTCGCTGTTGCCGAGGCGCTCGATGATTTCGACGACGCTGTCCATGGCGGCTAAGGTCTTTTGTCGTTCGCGTCGTTGGCTGCGACTCCTTTCGAGATGGTGCGCGATTCCTGATCGTCAGGTCGCTTGTGAGACTGGGAGCTTCATGGAGAGAGGCTCCAGTTCCAGGGGAAAGGCCATCTTGATTGGTGGTAATTAGCACCCAGGCCCCTGTCTCACTAAAGGAGACGGAACCACAGCACAACACTTTCGACTTCCAAATGTCATAAAATAAAATAAAAGCCAAAATTCAGTAAGCTGTCCCAACAGCTCAACTAAGTAAAACCTTGTAGATTAGATGTACTAGAGCTGACAAAATGGGCTGGTATCTATTTTATCCCACATGACTTCGACCTCTCGCTTTGATATAGAGTATCTTTGCATCCTCATACCTAAGTGCCTAAATATGTGCTCGGAGCATCAATCTCTATGTCCAGAACTTTGGCCACTTAGATTTCTAGATTATCGCCATGTGCACGTTATGTGGACGCAATAGTCTTCTACCTAGAATCAGTGCGGACGCTCTCGTTACCATTGAGTTACCTCTTGTTACCAAAGAGCATTATTAGTCGCTCTTCTCCATCAACTCCCTTCTCTGTCTAAAAATTATCCCTCTTCCTTTTTACCCACTCTTCATTTTGATTCCAGCTGTCACCGCTATTTTAACATTCATACAACAGCCTATCCGTTAGGCACTAAAAGCTTCAAAATGCCTCCTAAACGAAAAAGAGCAAACATGATATCCTTTTCCAAGATTGCCGATCTCCTGGTTGCATGTCGAAACAAATCTGTTACAACGACCTTTATGGTCTCTTCTGAATGTTTGCGAATCACCTCGCCTGTCTGGGAGAAGATGCTCGACCCTAATGGGCCATTTAAACCGCTAGCAACAGATACTATTGACAGCAAAGCTGTTAGAACTATCACATTCTTAGACGATGACATTGAAGCTCTGACCATCTGTTTCAATATCCTGCACTATCAGATAAACCAAATTCCAGAGGACCGAACAATTGACCAACTCGTTAATATCGCAAACGTATCCGATAAATACAATCTCCAGGGGGTCTTTAGTCACTTCGTGCGATTATGGGTTGACGGGACGATGCCTAAGGAATACGCATGGCCCAACTCTTATTGCAGCTATTTCTGGGACAACGGAGAACAGTGGCTCTGGATTGCGAATGTCTTCAACGAACTCGACAAATGCCAACAAGCCACCAAAAGCATCACAAGAATTCTCATCCAGTCAATTTCAGGGCCCAGTCCTTCTGGTGAGATTCGCTATAGGCCCAAAACGTATGCAGAGGAATGTTATCGCGATCGCGAAAGGATCTCCAACATCGACCATGAAATTTGGAATAAGTACAGGAAACTCAATACCCTCCTAGTACCTCAGCATCTCCTAGGTATGTCTGAATGTCCCATTAGCCTAACTCTCTAGTATACTGAGGCTAGCCTGAGAGCAACCCCAAATTACTAATCTCACGTAGCTGGAATACCCGACAGCCGTTTGAAATACATCCACCAGTTATTCGGGGCCTTCAAGGAATTTTTGGAGGATATTGGCTACTATGACTTGACAAACGAAGCCGACAAGACACTATTTTGTGATGATGAGGACTGCAGAGATATTGCGATGGGTTCCATCACTAGGTCTCTAAGCCAATTGGGCTTGTTGGACGCAGCCACGTCCCCAGAGCCATCTTGGAAATTTGCTGGTTGGGAATTAGCAGGTAGACTCATCAGTATCAAAATGACGACGACGGCTGAAGACAAGAAGTACCCGTCGACAGGATATGCAGTCTTTTTGAAGCATTCCCACGACTGCCAAAGAGAATGGGAAATCGCTACTAAGTCAATTAATTACCGACAGTCCAGCGGAAACCAGAGCGAATGAATAAGTTAATTGTCTGTTGTTTACAGAAAATTTGTCAGGTAAATGCGCTCTAGCGGACCGCCTTTACGATTTTCGGGAGCAGGTCCAAGAAATTGTGAATAAGGCGGGAGATGGTGATTGTCCATTCGAATGAAGATTTCGTCCGAGTTAATTGTTAAGCTCGCCTCAAGTCAGCTAAGCCTTCTTATATCTAATGGTAAATATTACTAATAACTATTGTCACACAGAGTTTCGTCGCCCTTTTGCCCAAATAGTCTGTTGTCACAGCGTCCAGACGAGCACATCTACTATCCGGTACGCAGACTATATCCTGAGTTCTACTAGATCATTGTTGCTAACATATCTCGCACAAGCTTATCTACTAGATAGTCCTTGAATCCCTAGTTTTCGAAAGTAATTTCCCTCTGCTTCACCCAAGCAGCTTCATTCAACATTGCGCTTGTTCCCATATCTGCCCTCGAATTGCTTTGAAACTACATATTCCATGTACCAAGACCCCCAAAGCTAGTCTTTCTATACGCACCAAAGCGTACCTGTACCCATACAAATCGGGATTATATTGGACATTCTGACTATCTACCTCACGTTGTTTTCAAGCTTTTCTACAGCTTCCACGAGATAACTCCAGAATTCTTGTGTATTTAGAATGTCCTTCTCCTCAAAATATACGGAAATCAACTCGCTTGAATATAAGCCGTAGATGTAGTATCGCTTCTACTGTATATTTTCAAAGCCATGCTATTCATGAACCGCAGCATCCCAAAGGCTATCCTAAACCGTCGGCCACTAAATGTTGGGAAACAGCCCATGCTAAAAATGGGTGATATTACCTCAATTCCGTTGCCTCTATGTGCCGCTGTTGCTTTATCTACGTAGTTGCGTCACTAAAGGAATGCCACTGCTTCGCCAAGGTTAGAGTTGAAATACTTCGAAATAAAGTTTAACTGCAACTAGGATCTTGATCTTGAGGAAAAGAGTAACAGTATTCGTGATGCAGCAGTCAGGCCATTCCTTGGCTTTAACTTAGCTACCCCTTGCAAGGTATGAATAATACCGGATAAAACGGCCGTTCATGTGCATATGGTAAGCGTGTATGTCCCGCAGGTGTCGTAGATGCAGCAATACGCGACGACATCTTCCTTGGCTCTGCTTCGGGCGCCTGGTCTCGAGGCTAATATATTCCTAGGAAATTACCTGGCGCACATGAGTAGGGGCTATCTTCAACTACGATATCGCGCGATTTCGTCCGATTGCGCGATAATAACACTTCCCCCCCTTATCTATTTTCACTATTCTTGGCAATCGGAAAGCTCAAGCTCGTGTTAATTACAAAAAGGTCGACACGAGCGATCGATGTGTGTTGTTGGCGTTGCAGAAATCGAAATTTCGAGCTGCCCCTTTTGACGTTTCGCCCGCATTGAGGACTCGGCCCAAGACGACGATGGACATATGCAAAGTTGAACAGTTTAGCAAAAAACCTGCGAATTCGAACGCGAACTGGATTCGGCACTACCCATCGAAAACTACAGCACTACGCACAAGGATGCGATGTCTCAGGCGATGCCACAGCCTAGTTTTGTTCCCCTCCCCAGCTGTCAAGGCTAAGGCCTTCTTCGTTTGACCGATTCCATGACGTGGAAGTCGGCTCCGAAGATTCGGGGTCTGCAATATCCAACTGCCTTTCTGAACACAAGTTCAAAGAAAGAAAAAAAAAGCTAACGCAATCGATTTGCACTTCCTCAACAACCAAGCTCGACTGAGCTAGAGGTCTATCGTTTAATATGGGGAATGCGGGGAAAGATGCTCTCACCCCGGCAAAAGACGGGGAACATGGGTCAGTTGGGACAAACGACAGGCTTTCCCCAGACTCGTTTACTCGTTTGAGTTCAGCACTCCGGTTGGCCATGACATAGAGAGGAAAAAAAAAAGAGTAACGGAAGTATTTACCTCAGGTACGTTACGTACTTTCGGAGCACATACGTGCGCTTGCACTTTGTTGGCTTCGGGATTTGTCCGCACACACCAGGGTGGTGGACAGGCTGGCTTCTTTCCCCAGCTTTACCTTTTACTCTCTCTCACAAGGGATGCAAAGACACTTACGCATACGTACTTGGATTCATTTTATTTTCAAATTTGGAAATGCTTTCAGGAACAGAGCGGAACAGGAAGCCCCACCATTAACTTTTTTTGTTTAACCTACCTGCTCACTTGCCTAGATTTGATCCGTGCATCTGGTCTGCGTCCTATACCACAACATCCCTAAAGGGATATATCTAAGGGATATATCTATATCTAAACCCTCATTATCATGCAATAACTCAGCGGCATTATCGTTAATAACGGCTTATACATGCTTGCCCATGGGATCCAAGCTTACTTAGCTACCACAAACTGCTACGTAAGTAGATAAGTAGCTCGAGTAGATATTTTACGTATGTATTTGGCGTCCTCGCAGCTCGCTCTGGCCTTTCCGAGATCCGGACTGCCACACGCGGCTTGATGACGCCGCTGGACAGCGGCCGTTTTACATTATTTTTTATTTTTTTCCTCACTTTCTTTCTTTCTTTCTTCGATAGACAAGTAGTACTTCAGGAAGCTCTTTTTTTGTTTTCGGTTTGGCTGCGCATCACGTCACCAGGCACCCGAGGGGGGGCTCCATCCATCCAACCATCCGTCCACCCATGCGGGGAGGAACTGCCTGTAACTGACGGGTCCGCGTGATGTGATGTGATGTGATGTGTTTCGTCCGTCGAGGCGATACAGACAAGTTTAACCTGTAGGCTTTTTAATTTTTTCCCCCAACAAATTGGCCATCTTTCTATTGCAGAGCTACATTTTGTTGAGAGAGTGATTGCAAACGAGGAGGAGGCGGCGGCGGCGGCGGCGCGCTGGGCGCTGGATTCGGAGAGTCGACGAATTAGGGCCGATGGAGCCCTTGCACCTGTCAGACAGCGTCACGTGATGGTGATGTTTGGGGTCCGGGGATCGGTAGCGCCAAGGCAGTCTGTTTCGTCAAACTTAGTGGTTAAGTGTAAAACTTGGACTGCAAGCGCAAGGCTGCATTTTCTTTTCTTGTATTCTTTCCTGTTGCGCGGGCGCCCAGATATTTTAATTCTCTCTTTGATTTTGGGACCTGCTGGAAGTAATGTAATCGAACCGGGTTTATTAGTCCTTTTTTTTGAGGGGACCCCGACGGGTGGAGATGCTGCTGTTTTGGATGTTCAGTCACGCGCTGGACTCATTGGTCCTGAAGCTATATTATTTGTTCCATATTACTTATGTTTGAATGTTGGAAAATACTGATATTGATATATATCGCGACGATATATGAGAGAAGAGAAAAGAAAACTTTATAAACGCTCCGTAGATAATGGGATATTAATTTCGGAGTTTGCTGTCGCTCCGTGGGGGTTGCGGTTGTGGTAGTAGTATACTATCGGCGGCCATGATGTAGGAATGATATCAAGCTCGATCCAGTCAGTCAGCCAGTCGGTGGGACAGCTAGCAGGCGCTGCTGCTCTACCATACCATGTGGAGAGAGAGATTGGCAGACCGGGCCATGCCAGGCCCATGCCATGCTATATGCCATGAGTGGATATCAAAAAAGGAGGTGCTTTGGGATGGTCAACGTTGTTAGCGTGGGGAGATCGCGGGCTCGTGCTGGGGAGGAGATCGGCAGGGTTTTGTGCATTGTGCGGGGGACTCGGGGGACGGCCCCGGGAACATTCACCGGTGGCCCCGGGGTATCTGTCCCCGAGAGGGGCCGGCTATTCGAATATATTGAAATTAATATAATTCATATGGTTGTATTCGAAATCGACCGCCGACAAGAACTAAACAAGCGAGACCCCAAGTCCAAAGAAGTAGGCCAGTACTTACTCAAGTTAGTACTTACTTAACTATGTCTCCATCATTGCATCAATTGTGGGTCAATATATACAAAAAAAGATATAGTTCCCAATTAGGAAACTTTCCCATCAACGTCGGAAATTCGGTTCGAACAAAGGAACCGGTCTTCTTGTTTTTGGAAGATTCCTAGATTTCAAAAAAAAAGCTCAATTGTCTTGCTTTGTAAACGTCTACTGTTCAATTCGGAAGGATTCCAGTCCGCCCGAGCGGAAAATCCTCATGCGAAAACTGTTGCTTTCTCGTGATGAATATCGGTCCGCGCGCGCCGAGGATTATCACATTCGATGAGGTATGTGGCGAACCGAGGCTTTTAGTCGGCACACACATCTTAAGCGGACACAATACAATTTTAAAACCTCCGCCGCAGGTCCAAAGCAAAGGCTGACAATGGAAATCTCCATGTAGAGCAGCAAGGGGCAACCGACGTGGTGACCCAGGACAACAGTGCTGCGGTCATGATTCGATACGGAAGGTGGGTTACTATGAAGTCATAATCCGAATTCTTTGGATAACTTTTTTGTTCTTTCACACCGTTGTATAAGCCTCTTTCCCATTAAAATAACATGTTTCCGATTCAACATTAATGTTGGGTTTATCCGTAATGTATAACCTCATAGAGAGAGAATTAAAAAGAAAACAAAAGTGAGGGAATGAATGAATGAATGAAGAAAAAAAAACCAGTAACAGGTAGTAGTATCGACACAGTATAGCCGCGCATGGGAAGAACACGAATTTTTCAAAAGCAAACCAAACAGCCTTTCCCCAAGTCCCCGCCTTTTTAACGCCAGTAAGCTTGAAAACACTATAGACACAATAGTAAAACTAATCCCAGAAGTGCCCAACATGTCATAATAATTTAGTGGTAAAAGTATCGAACGAAAGCAACAGTAGGATGTATACAAAGGCTATCGGGCGTCGGCACGATGCTATCGTCGACTCGCCCAGCCGACATTCCAGAAAACGTGAGCAATATCACGGGCAGTGTTGACAGCGTCAACAGCTCGCCCAAATATCCCTTCGTTGCCGCTTGGCGGTGTTGGTGGGCATTCGGCGAAACCGCCGTACTCATCATCCACTTCGCCGAATCGGCTACGGTTAAGAGATACGCTATCTCTTCGATTGGTCCACTTGGGTTCCCAATCGATCGGATCATCTTCTTCCTCTTCATCGAATGCAAAACGTGTGCCGCTTCCAAGACTAGTGTTTGTAGAGCTTGTGCTAGCACCGAAAAGTAAAGCGGATAGGTTGTTGGTGGAAGTTGACTGCTTCAACTCGGTTGGTTCCACCTCCGGTTTAAGTGTTGTAGACGGTAGTTTTTGAATGGTTTGAGGTTCCGACGTGCTACCTCGAGAGTTCTGCCGCGCTGCGTTTTTCTGTTTACCCGACATGTTGAGAAACAACCCGCCTTCATCAGAGGAAGAGTCTTCCTCCTCTTCATCGAATCCCATATCGCCGTCCATATCTTCATCTTCATCCTTAGCTTCAACGGCAATGCACTGTTCCACTCTGTCGTTGAAGTGAATGTGTTTCCTGCTGGATGAAGGCGACTGGATTCCGGACTCCATAGTGGATGTCGTTTCGCTCGTCCCTTCATTCGTTGTAGCTAAATGCGATACGAACGGATATGTGGCATAATCCGAGACCGCTCTGCCCGGTAGAACAGGCCGAGATAATCTGTGATGGTTCTGCGACTGCTGTGATCTTATCGAGGCAGTGGCTTGCTTCAACAGATTCGAACTGCTGATGGAGCGCTGTAGTAGCACCTCAGACATGCTTCGTTTCTTCAAAATCGTCTTTTTTGCGTTCTTGTGGTGATGGTGACAGGGATTTCTCGGAGCGCTTGAGCACTCTGGAGAATGTGGAGAAATAGAGAAGGAAGAACGTTCCGGCGCCGTTGATAGCGGCCCGTAGAGCCAAGTCACATCGTAATCCTTCATCCTAGATGATTTCACAAGGGGTTAGCGCCATATTATCCGAATTTGTTACTAGGGTGAATAGCCGTACCAATTAAGCTTTTCAGGAGATACGGTCTTCAGCTTGTTCTTTGCTTTCATCCATGTTCTCCAAGATGCATTCTCCAATCGAGCTGCATTATCGTAGACCTTTCTCTTCCCGATCATATACCTCCATGACGCCCAAATATCCTCCTCCTTCCACTCGTGCGAAAGGTAGTCTACATGTCGGGAAGGCTCCTCCTGGAGCGTGATATCGTCAATGGCTATCAATGGGGTGTCTTCAGTAGTAATTATCTTTGGAATATTTGCTGCTGTCGGCGAGGGAGGAGGGGGTTCGTCCTCCTCTTCCGGCTCTATCGACTGCTCCAGGTGGATGAATGTCGGTTTGTCCGTAGCTGTGCTAAAGTCGTCGTACGACGGGAAGGAAAAGGTTTCTTCGGTTTCGTAGGGATCTATAGAGGACTGATTGCTGGCTGTGTCAAAATAGGAGCCGCAGGAAGAGACGGTTGATATCGAGGTTACCGAGTTGCGTGGCGAGTCGGTCTCGGTGGACGGGGCCGACGCCATTCGAGCTTCAAAGGAATCTGATTTTTGGGAGGGGAATGCAAGGTGGCTAAAATTTGGTTCAGAGCTTATGCGTCGTGGAGAGTAGAATTTGTCGTATGACATTGGAGCGTATTGCACCTCGGCCATGGTATAAGAGATGGATGGTGGTTAGTGTGGGGAGAGAGAGAAAATAAAAAAATATAAAAAAAGCTTGATGATGATGTCGAGTTGGCGGAGGGGTTTATCAAGCTGAATATCAAGACGTCTACGTCTTCTACGAATAGCCAAGCAGCTGCTGAACGTTGCCAGTCCTGGAAGTCTGCGCTGCAGCACCGGATCAGCTTCCCTCAGCGCTGAGGAGGGATATACGGCCAATAAACACAAGGCGACTGTCCGATAGCCCGTTCATCCGAACCGCATGAAGAATCTGCGCTCGACGAGAGAAGAAGTCTGTTTTGTCCGTTGGAGCGTCACACCAAAGATGACTGGAGGAGGAGGCAGACGATGTTGGTTTTGCCCCTTGTCAACTGGCTGTGTGTTGAATTGGGGCTCCGAGTAGCGCAGTTTCGCGGGAATTCCAGTCTCGAAGCAATTAATTCCGGTTCCGTGTAGAAAATAGAATGGAAGCAACGGTCTGCTAGCTAGCCGGCACGATTAGAAAAAAACGGTCTCGTCCAGGTTGGAATCGAAAGGAGAGAAACAACAGCAGCGAGGAGAGCGGTGTGCGATGGGGAAAGCAATAAGGTGTGCTGAGGTAGTGGTGTCTGGCTCGGCTATATTTGAATAATAGCGGCGGGTGTGCCTTGTATTTCAACAAAATAATAAGATTTTATTTTATTTTATTTTTTCTCCCTCTCGGTTTTTTGGGGGTTGTGGAGAGAGAGAGAGGCCGTCGAAGGATGGATGGAAGAAATGGCAGAAGGGTGCTCGGGAACAATAATTATAATTATACCACCGTCAAACAGCAGGCATATCTTTTCCAAGGCCAGGCTCTGGTACCGTACCCACACCCAGACGTTTCGTGGGCTCTGTGCGCCATCCACGGAAAAGAAAACATGCCGCGCTCGCTCGTACCAGAACAGAACCCGAGCACGAGTTCTGCTGTTCGGACGAGCTGGGCGAATGGGAATCAGAGGCGCCGAGGCTTACGCCGGTCCTTAAACCCTTTCCAGTTACAATTTTGCAGGTGTGTTTGAACTGAACAATACCCTCTCTCCTCTCTCTCTCACTAGCCTGATAAACATCGGGGTCTCCAGACTCTCTCGCAATAGCATTGAGAAAAATTTAAAAAATTATCGGGATCCAGCTGCCCGCCTGTTGCAATCGGCACTAACTCTGAGGCAAAGAAGCTAGCAAGAAAGAAAGAAAAAAAAAACTCAGCGAGCGGTCTTCACCTCCTGTTGCACCCGCTTGCTAGATGTCTTGCTCGCAGGCCTGCAATGAGCCTTTTCTTTAAAACATAACCTCGGATTTGGACCTCTGTCCGCTGCGCTCACCGACCAACAGGCGAGCGTTCCCAAAAAGCTGGTGTTGCCCATTTTTTCGAAGCCGAAGGGCCACAGCTAGCGGAATTTTGGATCTGGTTTCCAAAATCGCTGCCGGAACCCACCTCGATTGCAGGACAGGGCTCTCGAAACGGATAGTGATATGCACACCGTCGCTGTCTGCCCTCGGTTCAATGGGACTTATCCTTCAAATTTAAATTTCTTCCAGATAACGGCCTTTCTTCGGGGGGTGCGGATGTCCCAAACAGGGCCCCCCTGGGGAGCTCGAGGGAAAGGGAAAGGACTGGGGGAAGCTGAAAGTGTGAACAGGACCTACAGGAGATCTGCGGACTCAAGGCTTGCTTGGTACAAGTCGACTGTACCTGGTGACTAATAGAAAGCAAAGTCCTCGGCCCCGGCAAGGATGCTGCCCACGAAATAAAAAAAGGCCTCTCTGAATTGGTTGATGGCGAGATTGCTGGGATGCTCCAGCTGCAAAGTCTGCTTGCAGTGCTTGCAGTGCTTGCAGTAGCGGAAAACCCTAGACCGCCGTCGAGGCAAAGACACGAGACGGGGGGTGGAGTATTTCAACTGTGGCTAGCGTCGACAAAAAGTCGAGCGTAGGCACACACGGTCGATTGCTCGGTCCTTTCAATATCATGCAAGTATAGCAGGCGTCGTGATATGATGTCGATAAGAAGGAAAGGGAAAAAAAAGGTATTGCTTTGTATTTTGCGATAGATTGATTGTCCGTTCTCCTGAGGTAATTCGAAAGAGGTATTCTATTCCTGATTCCTTTCCCCGCGAATTAATTGAATCGAATCTTAGCCTGGAACAATAAACGATGATGACACGGAGATGCCGGGGCCCACTCTTGAAGGCAAATTCGTATCCATCGCTGCGAATTCCAAGAGCCTACTTTATATATGTATTGCGATTCTCTGTAATTTTACGTGATTCCAGAATCAATCCGACGTTCAAATGAAACCGGTCGCTTGAACAGCTACATGCTTAGGAATCGAAGAAACCGTCTGCAAATTGAACGGTTGCATTCCATTCCGTTCCCCACGTACGAGAAAAAAACATCTACATTCTGTTCAAAGTCGCGACGTCCCTTTCCCTTTTGGAAGTTGGAAAATTGCGCGCGATAAAACTTCACTTCTCCTATTTATCAGTCCCGCTATTTCCCCCTGTACTAGGTATATTTTTCTCCTTCCGAGGATAAAAAACTTTTCCGCCGCACTCTTTTTCTTGAACTTTTCTCTAAACTCTTCTTACATTTTTAATGATTCTTGTTCGAAGTGTTAAATCAAAAAAGCAAGATAGTAGGCATCGAATGACGGACCCCAGCGACCGCACCGGATGCAGCCACAAGGATGAACGACCTTAACTGCATATTCTATCAGGGATTCATGTCTGAGATCACTAAACTCCTCGTCTAGAGCAGTTGGGTTGGTAATAGTGGCTGGTGTGCTAGAATATCCCCTTCCAGCAGCTCCATTGAAGGCGTCAGCGTCGGGTTTATATATAGCAGCCGCTTTCGACTGAAAAATTTTTTCCCTATTCTTTTCTACTCGCGCCAGTCAGCCTTGAAATGCGACTGCGAAAACCTTGACCCGACGACAACCGCTTGCGGACCTCAGTCTTGGGGGTCGCCAGTAGGACGTTTGTCAAGCTTGCTCGGTGATTATAGACAATAGATAAGTGAGTATGCAAGTAGCTATAGCTACAAGAATAGATGGTCTCCACCTGCAATTTAAATCGTGCGGTGTGGGTGTGTGTGGGTGTCAGGACTGTGAATTCTCGAACACAAAATAAAGTAGCTAGGGCACAATGGAAGAGGCTTTCCAAACACCAGGAAAGGAACGAAAAAAAAGAAAGCGCCCCGCCCAATGGCCATCCGAGATCTCACCGACTCCACAAGGTCCTGGAAGTGTGTCTGCAGCCACCGCGTATGCTGCCTCATGATTGGCGTTCTTAACGGCTGCTGTTGCTTGGTGGTGGTCGCAAGCTTGTTCGCCTCTGCAGCGCTGCATTGGTCTGCCCAATCCAGGCTCCCCGACACGATCGACCTCGATGCATCGTTCGAAGCGAGGAATGTTCCAAGTATGTCAATTCCATTTCAAGAGATATCTCTCTCGCTCTCGCTCTCTTTCTCCAGTTGAAATGAAGTATAACATCAATCTGTTAATTTCGAACGACAGGAACTATATGCATATATGATCGTCCTATCGAAAAGCGGAGCCCGTCTCTGGGACGCTAAGCTCGCCCACTACGGTTACGTTTCAGAAAAGGCCCAAATGTCAAGTGACCTTTCTCCAGCGACATGCTCTCTTTCGCTATCAAAAAATTATATATTACTTATTCTTCTTATTCTTATTCTTCTTTCTCTTAATTGTTTTCCTTTGACGAAAAAATTAAACCCCACGCATTCCAGACGGATGCAACATCCACCATTTGAAATATGGAATCTGTTGTTTGCATGCAGGAGGAAAGTCGTACCCGAATCGACAGTACGAAAACGAAGGTTCCCGTGGGGGTTCCATCCATCCATCCATCCATTATCGGGTTTTGTCGACCGAATGACAAAAAAACTCTGAAGCTTGTAAATTCAATTTCCAGCGCTCTTCGGTGGAAAGTAAAAAGGAAAGTCGCCTGCCAAGTCCAAAAGTGGCGGACAGGACATGGGGCAGTTGCTTTTTGGAAACTGCATGCCCCAGACACGCACGCACGCACGCATGTAATGTAAGTACGGGCACCCATGTGCCGTGAAGACTTGCATCTGCTGGCCGCTCTGGTGATACCGTTGATTGATTGATTGACCGAAAGCTTGAAACGTAACGGCTGCCAACCTGCAGTCCAGGCTAAAATGCTCTGTGTCGTTTATGGCTAACTCATCATGATACGATCGATCGATCAGCCGAAGTTACTACCACCAGCAAGCCAGCCAGCCAGCCAGCCAGCCAGCCAGCCAGACCCACGCCAGATAGTTTGACTTTTATTAACTTATCTCGAGCCTCACTGCGAGGGGAAGGAGGAAGAAGCCCGCCAAATTCGAACCGGAATACCGGCAAATGAATCCACAGGGGGATATCATGGCAATTTTAGAAATCCCATATTGATATCGCCTGCAGGATATATCAGCGGAGCCATTCGAATTTGCATTCTCGTACTCAAAGCTAACTCTCACAGCACTAACTAAACACCAGGCTCATCCTCGGCCGACCAAAACCATGGCGCCATGACACAGGCTGATGTCGAACCAATTGCGATATTTCCATCCCGCATTTGGTCAGAGGAGCAACAACAGAGCGAGCAAGAGCAAACCCTTCGAGCAGCCGTGCCCCGCAGCAACTTGTCAACCTCAAAGAAGAAAAACACACACAGCACAGAAGAAGAAGAGCCGTCAAATACGAACGCCGACTGCAATGCACAAAATTAGGGAACTCCTTCCAGCGGACCTTACCGCCGGTTGAATGAATCCTTCGCTCTGTTCCAATTTCCTCTAGGCAGGCCTGCCGCTATCTATCTATCCGCTCTGTCTATCTGGCTCAACTGTCTGTCTGTCTATCCACTACTTACTTATCTACTATCAACAATTAATCAATCAATTAATTTTTATTTACACACCCTCTCCGACCTCCCCTCTCACACCCACCCGCTCAAATAACCCCCCCAAACATCCCCTGCACACTTTAAACTCTCCTACTCGAGAAGCATAAAGTACCCGTTCCGTATACCCAGGTCGAAGCACAGACATCCACTTTGTGCCAATCATCACCATATCGGAAGCCATGCAGCTGTAAAACGCATGTACGTTCGTTCACACAGTCGAGCCGGAGTATGTACGTCGCGGTTTCCGCTTTCGCGGGAAGGAATGGCAAGTAAAGTAAGCAAGGAAGCTAGGAAGCTAGACCAGCTTCATTAATAATGCAGCTTGGTCGTCGGTCGGAGTTGACATTAAACGGCTGGCAACGTAAATCCCAATGCATAGCATAGCGTCAATGATGGATCTCGAGGGAGGACCGTACGTACGCACGTATATTGAAGGGCGGCACGTCCAGCCTTGTGCATGAGTGGCATGAGCGTCGTGCTAAACATACTCACTCTACCGTGTTAGCTGTGCCAGCAGGATAACCATGATGTTGTTATGCAAGGCCGTTCGAGATACCCAGACTTTGGCACCCATGTTTTCTCGGTAGATTGCCTCTGTGACAGGCGTCGACGTGCGTGCCTGTACTTCAGGAATGCCAACCTGCCCTGCCCTCGTCAGTGTCTTATATTTTTATGCGGGACGGGACAGTAGCAGTAAGCAGTAGTATAAAGCATTTCGTCAAGGCGGTCAGTTTGGTAGGTGACATCGCCTTTGTATTGCGATTCCTCGCTGACAAAAACGGCCTCAGTCGGCAGCGCGGATGGTTATTCTTAGTTAGTTTACTTTTTTTTTTCCCTTCCTTTTATCTTGTTTCTGTTGTTTTTTTCAAATCGGCCCATTTTATCTCGCCCCGATAGTGTTTCCGAATGTTCCCGTGTTTGAATTGGTGGGATATCCTGGATAAATGCTGGTCGTAACTACGCCGTGCTATCTTGTCTTGGGAAGCCCGCAGCGTCTAGGCTCTGCCCTACCGACAGGCAGTCAATCGCCTATCTCTCACTGTGGGTCCGGCCGAATGGTCTATTATATATTTTTATTCCTTCATCGTCATAGCCTCCTTTGTTAGCCTAGAGCGAAAATTTTAGTATATTACTTATCGGCGCTCGCTGTTCCGTCTACCGCACCTGACGACAGCTGGCATGATATCTTTAGCTGTTTTTCGCAGTGCGGAAGCACGTTACGTTACGTACGCTCCAGCCTGGGCAAAAACGAAAACCCGACTTGGATCGATCAATTGGCAACTTTAATGTTCGGCACGGCAAAGATACATACACAAGAAAATCCCTTTTCACCGATCCAATCGAACGGAGATCCGGAAAAGTTAGAACAGGAAGCTGACAGAGTTAGTTGAAGTTAACGGTCTGCAAGTTTACGTAAATTGGTATCGACATTCTATCTGCGGAGCTGAGAGCGGAAGGGATCAGAGAATCAGCTTGGAACTTTGAGCAATCGAGTTACCGAGACCGGTTTGAGCTTGCGGACTTTGCTACTTGAAAATGTAACAACAAACACAACGCAATATAGAAAAAACACCCCACCGTCTGTTCACCCGCTGGCACAGCAGACGCATACGACTAATATATTAATAATAACGGCCAGGTTTGCTTTGGTTTGAGGCTGTGGCCCTGCGGTCGGTTTGCTGTGATATATTGGCGAGATATTGCATCGGCCTCGTATAATATATGTATGTGTAGGTAGGGCTTGTTGTTCACACCTTATCGTCGGAGTAATTGCGCACGGAACACTCCATTGCATCCGTTGCAGTCGTTGAAAACCAACCCTAGCTTTAATCAAGCCGGCTCTCTATATCCGTTCGTCCTCTCGGATCAGATTCCAATCTCCCGCGAACTAGGATGGACCGGTACCGTGCTGGGGCAAAAATATTGCAAGTCATCACGATTGTATACTTATAGACCTGCGCCACTTTCGAAAAGTAGAGAGATGTCCGCTTGCCCGTGCGGCATAAACTCGACTATATCCTAGTTGACAATACGCTCCAGGCTGTACGCCCGCTAATCCTGGCTACATGTGTTTAAGGTTCATATGCATGCTCCTGCACCGCATGGCATTTTGAGCATCACGGTGGCATTTTACGTCTACCGTCCGTGCATAATTCATTTGTAAATTATGGATTTTTGTAATGGTGCGGCAGAAAGCGGGCTCGAGAGCGGGTTATAACCGGCGATATCTTGAAACCCTTATATTATTAATTGTTCGGTGGTAGATTGACTTTATAATTCAACGGACGTTGAGTCTCAACACAGATCAGGTTCATGTCGCGCTTCCAAGTTGCGGATAATCTCAATTAACCCCATCATCTAGATGATTTTGGTCATACGTTGCACCAGAGTATTGCACGACCCGGGCCGTATTCGTAGGGCTGACCCTTTGATTCTTGGTTTAAGGGCCTTCATACTAATCGTTAGGTTTCCCATGCTGACTGCCAAAGTCTCAGCTCAGCTGAGATGAGAACGAAATAATCTTGTATACCGGATTTGCCTACATGGGGTATGTGACCATGGCTAATTGTTAAAGACATCACGGGCATTTGTTTCGCGAAGGCCTTCTCGCTTGAAATTACTGATATTAACAACCGGGCTCTGCTGTCAACTGTAAAGTAACTCCTCAGCGCGCAGCGCTGCGTAGTATTGCATATGCGGATGTTGATGTTAGACCCTGCGATACAAGCACGAGCTGTGCATATGCATCTCTCCTGATCCATTTACACAAAACGGGCTTGCAGAAGATGGATACCCTCGGAGGCTGGGATCGAGCAAAAGCACTCCCCAGCTTTTCCATTTGGGAAACATGCAGATGATCCGTCTTGACAAATTTTATATACACATGCTTACACGGTACCGCAGGATGTGTAGTCAACTCTCGAGGCGACAAATACTCTTGTACAACTCTACCACTTCCAGTCCCAGCAGCGACTGCATGGTAACTGCAAATTGATATCCGGTTATATCCTTGAGAGGATATTGGGATGTCATGAGACATAAGAATCCCCGCTTTTGGTCCATGCGGCCAACGTTAGTTGATGCTGTAGGGATTCGACGATCATGTCTCCCTGTGTACATTTCAATTCCCCGCAATCTACATGATCATGATGACTTGATGAATGAGTTGGCATCTGCTGAAATTCATCGTCTCAGTTCGTATCGAAGCACGGACATAGCTAGCGCTCGGATTCAGGAGCAAAAAAAACGGCATCTACCGCTCTCGATCGAACGTTACGCGTCCGCAGCTGCCGAACTAACCGTCCGGGAGCTTTGCCAATGCCTGAAACTTAGCATGAGCATGGCAGATACTCGCATCTACAAATCTAGATGTCGTCGAATTTCCAAAATCGCCAGTCACGACGGCAATGCAATTGCCATTGGCTGCATTTCTCACCCCGCATATCCGGTGCAGCAATAGCCACAGCCGGATATACGCCGCCCCCATCCACAGCATGTGATAAATACTAATTGCTACTCTCGAAACCGGGGTGTGTATATATCTCAGCTCAGCTCAGCTCAGCTGCCTCGGGCCCCGCCCCGTGGTTGGTACACCTACAAGGGCACCGGGGGACTATCCCAGGGGAAAAAAACGACACCAAGGGATGTTGTGCAACCATATGAACCATGCCGCATATCATTCCCTTCAACGAGACCCTTGTGGACCTTCCAACATGCACAAAGGGAAGTCATAACCTAACCAGGCAAGCGGACCTTGTATCATCTTCCAAGAGGAGCTTCCAAAAAGGCCCCCAACAGGAGGTTTCTCGACCTCTTTCAGCGATACCGGCGCGCGATATACTGTGACGCACATCGAATGAAAGAGCTCTAGCCCACGAAAACGAGAAAGCAAGCGCACGGTAACGACGTATTCTCCTGACCCGGGTTTTCCCTATCCTAGTACACAAACTGCTCTTCCAGCGGCTAACTGGAAGGGCAAGATGCAGTCGATCGAGAGACGAAGCCTGAGGAGCTGCCTAGCAACCTTGTAACGTAACTGAGACTTCGCAGCGATGGCATACGCATGGAATACTTGTTTTCGCCGTTGAGGGTGGCGTCGCGCGACGGGGTCTTTTTTTTGGTTGATATCATGCATGCATCCAATGGTGTAATGAATCATCTCCTACCCTTCGTACCCGTACCGCCTGTTTTGCATTTTAGCAATGTTTATCGATAGCTTGTTCCTTATTCCATTCACATATAGGACACTGTTGCATGGGAGAGTAAAAAAACGAATACGGGTGCTGACGATTTTGACATGTGAAAAAAAAAATAAAAGCTACTGGGGAGCAGCACAGGGTTTAGTTTCGCTTCCCTTCGACACTAGTTCGGCACTGGAGCCGGCTACGCGATTCTCTATTCGACGAGGGTGATATTTATGGTATGCCCAGGCAAGAGGATTCACCGTCGAAATGGCAAACGTCCGCGTCCCCACATGTTAATTTCGAAAGACCCGTTGCTACCGTCGCCATGCCGAACGGGACGGCTGAAAATGATGCTTGCATGCCATGCAAGGCTGTGGTGCCAAGTCGGTTGATCCATGAATAGGAAGTTAAGTCTGGCAGGATGCGCCTGTGGAACCAGAGGAGCTGCTATCAACGTGCTTTGTCGATACGCCATCCGTTGAGTATTGCATTTGTGAATGCTAAAGGTGTCGAGCGAGGGCTGAAGCTGAAGCCAATTCGAAATTCCAACAGCCAACTTTTTGTCAGCATTTATTCTTGTCAATTGGTTAGATCCAACACTGGAGGCACGAGCTCACGGTCAGTCTCAGCGGATAGCCTGAGGTGCTTTCACTCCTCACAAGACGCAGACCTTTATTCAGTAAGTCGTCGAGGCTCTGCTCTTCGACAGGAGTGAACAAGCCCTGTTGGTGATCTGTGTTGATGTGTTGGTGTGTTGATATGTTTGTCGATTTAGGTATCGCGAGTGGGCTTTGTCTCGTAAACCAAACGCTTGCAAGAAGCAGTGGCTTCAACTTTTGCGTTGCCCCGTCGAGCTTGGTGTGGGCTGCCGCTCCAAGGACGAATTCCGACAGCCTTCTCGATATCGTCTCCACCATCACAGCAATTATGCCTGCACTGCCAACTTGGTGCTATAAATATAACCACGACGGCTCCCGTGGTCGGTAGAACCAGTCCAATCGACATTTAGCCAGATAGCAGTCCCCTCCAACTCGACTGGCCTACGGGACTCGCGAAACGTTGAGGGAAACGGAATCTCGCCTTTCTATTGGCGTACCTCGATCGAGCTTGCGCGTATGGTTACATCCGGCAACTTATCGACTGGAATGAAACCACCCCAGGAAGCTTATCGAAAGAGAAACACCAGTGGCAACAACTCTGTCGATTCGTCTGTCCATCAGCGCTGGTTTTGAAAACTCTCGCCCTCAGGGTGGAGAGGCTTTCGACGTCATGAACACGCGAATCACCAGGAGACCCCGTTCATGAGCTTCAGGAGGACGGGCAAATGTTGGCTCTGAACCCCCCTGACATCGATGACGCAGCATTGACCGCGTTCTTCCATTCAAGCCGTTTCCCCTGTCAAAGCTGCTGCAGGAGGGAGAGGGGATAACTGTGCCGGAATTGGAAATATATCAGCCCAGGCGAAACCAACAACATGAATAACTCGAAGCTGAACAATGCACTTCAGTCAGAGAAAACACACACCAGTTCCGCTGAGGTTCGGCTCAGCCTCCCAGCTGAAGGAGGAAGAAACCAACGTCTGCATATGCAGCAGTCCTAAAATGCGATTTCTGACAGGAAGCTCCCAAGAACAACAACAAACAACAATCTTGGCCTCCGATCTGGACGCGATCCCGACAAGGCAGTCCCGACCAATACAACGCCACGAATGTTACCCCGGATCGCTAGTGGGGTTTGCATACGCGGTCTTCCATGTCAGGCGCACGAGCAGCCCTCGCTGGTCCGGAAATTGCATCAAGGGCGGAAATGAAATGAAGGTCCAATGGGGCATGTCTCGTGAACCATCCATCCCCCCCTAGTGCGCTTCGTATTGGTTGCTCAATCGCTGGCACACTGAGACCCATGGAAGAGCAAATTTTTTTGGCTTTCGATTCACCCGCAATGTTTTTCTAAATTGGGCCAGGCAAAAGGTTTGCCCTCACCCCCTATTTCGGGCGGTATCGTTTAAGAGGCGCTGCATGTCCACGCACATCGTGCGCATCCTTTTGTAACTTCTTTCCTTCCACACCACCACGGAACACAGCTGTCTACGCTCTTTAACGCTTCTGCGCATTCTCACATTCGTTTTGATACTTAACTACCTAAGGTTTTCCTTTCGGAACCGTCTATCTAAAAAACTTATAATCCATACCCTCGCTCTCATAACCTAATAGTTATAATCTTTTCGAACCGAAACATCAAAATGCGATTCTTCAGCACTGTTTCTGTTGCCGTCGCGGCCCTGACCGCCTTTGCGTCTGCCCAATCCACTACTGGAGCGGCAGCACCCGCAGCCCCATCTATGGGAACCAATGCTATTACTTTCCCAATCGCTACTGACTCCGTTAACGCGGGTGATTCGGTCACGATCAAGTGGGTCAACCCCACAGGCAAGAAGGTCAAGTTGGAACTCCAAGATGGTGCCACCGGCCAAGCATTCACCACTGTTACTACAATCACACCTAGCGCGGATAACACTGGCTCTTTCACTTGGAGTGTGCCACCTAATCTCCCAAAGCGCAATACCTACACCATCAAGATCACCGACCTCGATAACCCAGCTCTCGTCAACTACTCTGATAGATTCCTAGTGGAATCGGATGTTGTCGCTAGCACGGCGTCGACCAGCGCCCCTAGCAGCACCTCTTCCGCTGCTTCATCTACTAGCTCTAGCGAGACCATTTCCTCCGTTTCCTCCGCTGCCTCCAGTGTCTCGTCTGCCTCCACGACAATGGTTACCTCGAAGAACTCGACCATGACCACGGGCAAGAGCAGCTCCACTACGAAAAATTCGTCTGTCGGTCCTACGGCCACCTCTGACACCACACCACCAAATGCTGCCAGCTCTACTCTTTCCAGCCCCCTTGCTGTCATCATGGCTGTTTTGGCCGCTACTCTATTCCTCCACTAAGCTTGTGCGACTGCTTCCTTGTAGCGTGTCAATTTTGAGCATTTGCTGGTGTTCAATATTTTTTTGCCTAGTTTCAATTTTGAATCTTTTTGTATTTCCATGTTCTCCTGGAATACGACAAAGTTTGCTGTAGATAAAAAAAATATTCTTTTATTCTTCGGAGTAGGATAGCCTCACGGATGGTGGTGGGATGGTATATTTTCAGTGGTAGCTACTTTTTATTATCATTTTGGTACATGTTATTAATGGTTACGAATTGATTTCAACTCTTTTTTTTTGGCCTCCAAATTGATCCGATCCGATCCGCATTGATGATAAAATCTGTCGTATCGTTTTTTTGTTTCCGATATACAATGGTATTACCAGCTGACGTGCGTAACGATAACAAGCCCCTGCGCGACGATCTAATTTCCGCGCGCAGACGGGATGGTGATATCAGGGTCAACAGTAATCTCACAGGGTCCGACTAGTTTAGTCTGGAATCAGAACGGGCCTTCATGTTTCCGCTGCAGCTGTGAAGCGAAGCGAGGGGGAAACTACTCGGGAACGGTCGCTAGTCGTCTGATGATATTGCATAAAATTCCGACGTCAATGCGAACATATCCATCCGCTGTTCCGTGCGACAGATAGCCTGCCATGCCATGCCATGCGACTCCATCCCATCATATCTTAATACTCCGTATCAACATCTTGCACACATACACACACACACACACACATATATATATATATATATATGCGCTAGTGCACTTGCAACAATGATAATCTCAAGCCTCCGGCGTCCCGAAGACCATCAAGCCACTGCCCTCACGAAGAACCTTTACTAACCGCTCCGACTACCCTGCCGACGCCGACGCCCTTCTTCTCCTCTCGTACTACTTCCCACCTCCACCCTCTACCGTCTATCAACGCCACGAAATCCGCAACGCTGCCTCCAACTCCAAAATACACATCTTTCGCAGCGATGTAGCCCCTCCCGCTTACACCGTCCAGCGTGTGATCGACCATATCTGCAAACTGTGCGATGGAGCGGGGTGAGTATATTGTCTCGCTGGCGAGGAGGAGGGTGGCTAGTTGGCTTGCGTCCGGGTCGGCGGGAGGGTGGACCCATCCGTTGTGGATTAGAGTGACCATGGCGGGGCTCCAGGAACCGGACAGGAAAGAAAGTGTAATGTTGCGGGATGATAGAGCGGTGGTGAAGGATGATATGAGGTGAGGTGTTATTTCTATTTCTCTGGTTTCTTGTCCTGCAGCTGCAGTTTCGCTTTCGTCTATTTGCATGCGTTCTGCTTCTCCTGCTTCTTCTCCTTCGCTATACGGATCTGCAGGGTCGGTGGCTGGTGGGGTATACGAAGTCGCGTATACGTACGCAAGTAGAATGTTGGGAAGTGTTACGAGCCGCAGCACGTCGAGGTTGTAGTCGGCGAGGGTGAGGTGCACCGGTGAAGATGATGATGAGGATTGAGACCCGAATAGCGCTTGGAGGATATAGCATGTGGGGAGAGCGGTTCCGCACCCGAGTTCGAGAACTCGTTGGCAATATTGCTTCCAGCAGGCGTCATCCTCGGCCAACTGCTTGACGAGGTCGGACGAGCATTCCCAAGATTTCAATCCGCCTTCGTAGGTATTCGTTCGTATGTCCTCGTCTGTGAAAGCGGTTGCGAACTTGCTGTTGGCAGTAGCCATCGTGTCTTCTGCCATGAGTTGCATTTTAACGTCGAATAGCTCCCGGCGAGGTATGCTGACGGTGCGCGAAGAGGATACGGGGAGCTTGAGAGTGGAGTATGCCATGTGCGGCGGGAGTTGGGATATCTGGACGCCATTTGGAGGTAAGGGAATATGTCAGCCCGGTCGAATTCGGTCAATTTAGCACATTGAGGTTTGTTGCAAAGTAGAGCGCGAATTGGTAGATGCGATCTAGCTGCAGCCTTGATCCATTATGCGAGGGGAGCGCTTACGAGGTCGTCTAGCGTGTGGGCTTCGGCTGGCATTCGCGAGGTAGGCGCAGGTTCAGTTTCTGCGACGGCGACGCCGGCGACGGTGCTGGACGTGGCGGGAAGCTCTTCATCATCACCATTCTCGTTGTTGGTTTGCACCGTATCGTCCTCACCCTCGTCTGCAGGGAGGTCGAAGTTAAACTTGAATGACATTTTTGTATTGTTTTCCAATGCCGTCTTGGTGTTCTTTGAGAAATATTCGAAATAGACGTTGATGTTCGATGTGGATATAAAAATCTTCAAGGACAACAACACAGCTGTCGAGGTGGGAAATACCACAAACACCACGGCTTGCCTTGTGCGGCCGGATTCGTGAAAGCGGCTATAAATTAAGCCCGATTCGAGACACCTAACCCGCCTGCATGTCCTGCATTTCCCTCTGTGGTCGTCTGGACCGAAGACCGTCGCCGTATGCGATTCGTTGAGATCAACTAGGTGGTTTGTTACCCCTGTTTGTTCCCGCGCTTCTCTCGAGATCCAGATGTGCATATGTTCAAAGTGCCTGGCCTAGACTGTTATGTTGCATGCAGGATTAACAGATGTAACAAGTACCCTCCAAATACGGCTTCTCGTAAGACCCACCTATAGTTCACGGTGCTTACACAGCTCTGTGCCTGAATATCAGTCAGCCGGGAGCGCGACCGGGGTCGGGGCCTTCTGGCTTTCGTTGTATGGTCGCACAATGGCCAGCACCGAGAAAACAAAACTAGAAAAAAAAACTAAAAAAAACTGACGGACTGGTGTATGTGCCGTATGAACATTCGTCGGCCAGCTTGTCGCATCGCGCACCGTGCAATGTGCACACGTTACTCCACGTAGCTGCGACATGCTTCTGCGGTCAGGCATTCTGTTTCAAAGCGTCGATGATTGCAATTGGTGGCGTTGGTGGAGGACTTGCACTTGCAGTTGCGCTGCTCTGCTCATTGGGGTTTTGGCCGAATGAGTCGCCTGTTTTTGCCCAGCGTGAAATTGTTGCGGCCTGGCGGACTATAAATATCGCCCTCCACCTCGACCTTTCTTCCACCGCCCAACGCTCTTCTTTCCTCCTGCCTAGCCCCTGAAATCCCCTCCGAAAAGCGTTCTGCACAGCGTAGGAACGTGTATATATTCGACAGTCGACGGGCTCGAAATCTCACCGGCAGCCTGCGTTTCTTCTCCTTCGATCCGGCGAATTAGAGCGTAAACAGCTGTAATTCAAAGCCAAAAAAAAAAAATTTACGCAAAATTTCCAAACACAGCAGGAATCACCGAACTGGCAACATCGCCACCTACTCACGCACCCACGCAACGAGATCTCAAAACCATCGCGCAAGAGCGGCCTAACTGGAAGTTTATTTGAATCTGAGCCTTTCAAAAGGCAAGCGAGTCTATTTTGGATATAAAAAGAGGGTTTTACAATGGCCACTGGCCCGGCAGGCGGGGTTAGTAGCAGGAGCGATGAGCATCGCAACCCGCTCACTACCGAGACATAACGCTGACATCACTTCGTTCATGCAGTTCAGTATCTCCAGCTTCCTAGATCAATACGAGGTCGGCAAACCTCCAAACGCGGCATCCTCGTCAAAATCGTCGACCAACGGTCGTGGCTCCGATGATCGGAGGATTACCCAGGGCAGTGGAGATGGCACCTCATCGGGGACAAGGAGAGACAGGCCCGCTCCCATCGGCGTTCCTGGGCGGAATTTAGACAGCAAATCGAGCACTTCGTCGCCTCTTAATACATTCACTCCTCCGATATCAAAGGCCCTCGACGCAACGCAGACAAGCACTGATGCTGCGGAGAGAAAGAGGAAACTCGAAGAGAACGGAGCCGATGAACCCAAAAAGAAGTCTCGGTTCGAGGGGATGTCGAGAGAGCAAAAGGTCGCGGAGGTTAAACGGCTCAAGGCTCTAAAAGCTGCGAAGGAAGCTACTAAGGTCAACAGCTCGTCCGTGAAGGACGGAAACGGGTCTGGGTCTGCTGCGTCGAATCCCAATTCCCCTACCACTGCAGAGGCTTTTAGGAAACCCGCCAGAGGTTCCTACGCGGAAATTATGGAGCGGGCGAAGCAAATCCAAGCGACCACTGCACCCACGCCCAAGATTGTTCACAAAGAACGCAAAGTGGAGAAGAAAAGGATTGGGAAGCCAGATAAATTGGAACCAACTAAGAAGACCACCGCTACGGCCCCACCAAAGGGCTCGAGTACTAAAGCGAGTACTAAAGCGAGCACTCCGGGTATATCAAAGCAGCCTCCTAGTAAACCGTCTGCGCGATTACCGCCTGCCAAGAAACCTGAACCCCCCAGGCCTTCTGATTCGAGAGCTAAAGCTCAGCCATCTGTTGAATGGAGCGGCACGGCTCGGCCTTCTGCGAGCGCCAAACCGCCCACAAGTAAACCATCCTCTAAGCCTTCAGAGCGGAGCCGAGATCGTGAGAGAGAGCAGGAGAGAGATCGATCTCGTGACCGAAGCTGGGACAGGGGACAAGAACGAAGTCGATACAATTCTCCTGGAAAGAGGTATGTTAAACAACTTACACCGCCTTACTACCTATTCTCTCATTCTAATCCTGCTCCGTTTTTATTAGATATCACTATGCCGAATCCGACGAAGATGATTATTATTCAGATTCAGACGGTATGGAAGCAAGGGGCATCGATATTCTCGACGAAGAAGAGTTTTCGCACGAGGTTGGATTTAAAGAGGACATTGCAGCCGAGAGGCTTGAGAGAGAGCTGGCCGCGAAGAAAGCATCTAAAAAGAGACAGATAGTAGGACGACGATGACTTTGATTTTACAGTCTCCTCTTCTATTACTATCGTTTCAACCTCGTTGGTATTTCTTATGGAGTTGTTACTCTTCTGCTCTGATGATTCAGTTTATTCTTACAGCCTGGGTACTTAGTACTACTGGTTTGGTTAGCTAGCTGGCCCCAAGTCCTTCTTATTCATTACGAGGACAGGGCCTTTTTTTTTTCGTTTTTCGTTTTCCATTTTATATATATCTCCTTTCTGTAATTCTTGAACGGTTGAAGTGTTTTTTTTTGGCGCCTTTTGCTTCTAGATTTTTCTTTCTCTGCCGGCGAAAATTGGGATGTGATTCGTGCTTACTTTTTCCTTGCTTCAATTTCAACTTGTACCATACTACCCGAGCCGCTAGCTCTACATGATCGGTCCATCTAAATCTATGAGTTAACGAAGGCGTTCCCGCAGTGCTAAACGAACAGTCCGAATGAGCAAAGCTGGGGATTGTGGCTTGGCAGGGGCCTGAATTCAGCTCCAACGAGGCTGTTCAAATTTCGATATATGGATTGCATATAAAGTGGCGGGCAGCTGAGCGAGTCCCCCGTAAACGCGACCTGAGTTTTCCATCTCCCTAACCTCCAGTTACAGACTCCCTACGCTCCAATTGATACCTTTTGAGTAGTAATACATTTGTTTGATCCCATCTCGTCCCGCCAAAATGCCCGTGTTCTCAGGTAAGAGGCAGCTCTATGGCTATGAGCATCAATCTCGCCCCTCGGGAGATAAAACGCCAAAGAACTTGGTTTACGAAACAACCGGGAACGAGGGTGTTCTGAGCTCGGAAAACTCATCCCGAGTAGCTCTGGTTAGTCGCTATGAGACCAGCGAAAGCCTAGTATCAGAGGTTGGTTTTTTTTTCCCATTGAAATTCTGCATACCATTGAGCAGAACCTCGCGAAGGGAGAAGACCTCTAGCCTAACTCTCAGCCGTGTCTCCCTAAGAGAACCCTGAATGAAGCCGCAGCCCCGCAAAACACATCCACTGCCGCCAACACGCGCTATGAAACATACGCTGTCGAACCGCTACCGGTCCGAGATGATACCAAATCAGAGACCACAGCTATCGAGGATGATAAGAAACCGAAGGAGGTGCAAGTAGTCTGCACGTCCTGTTTTTGCAAAGTAGATCGCGACAAGCCGAGCTTTCAGTGCCTGGATTGCATCGAGTATGAGATCTGTGGGGAATGCTATCTCGACGTGATGGCTTCGGGGTCTCCGAGGAATCATCCTGGAGGCGCAAACCATCGATTCGAGGGGATACCACCCTTGAACTGCGAATCGCGCGAAGGGCGGAAACTCCACTGGGAGCCGATTTTTAGCGCGGATGGAGTGGTGTCGGATCTCTTCTTCGCGCTGATGGAGGCACGGTTGGATTACTTTCACGATTACCTCGATCCGAGCGTAGGAGAGATGGTTTCCACCATGTCTCATGTGCGTGCCGCTCACTTTTGGCTTCCAATGTCGGAGCGGGGAGATGATTTCATTAAGATGCAGCGTCTAAAGGGCCCTGACAAGACCGGTAAGAGCACCCACTACACTGCGGTCAGCAGGATATATGCGTGAAAAAGCTAACGGGAGCAGAGCTTGATAGCTATGTGGAATTTTTCGCGAAGCGTAGCAAAAACCTTCGCCTTGAGCATGAGCTCCGAAAGATTCCTGGTAGTCTGATTCAGAAAACTCAGAAGGAGGCGTGCCTTACGAGAAGAGGATACTACCAATCGATTTTAATCGACATCTTGGAGGATCCCACGAGACAGTATCGTAGTAATATTGCAACCCTGGATATGCTTCCAAGTCGTTATCTTAAAAGATTGCCACCAGGGCGACCGAAGAGGGTCCTGTTTCCTCGAGCGCCTACCGAATTTCCGAATCTGAAAATGTACAAGTATCCTGCCGGCAAAGAACTGTAACAAGCGAGTACAGTCCAGCTTTGTCTTCGATCCTCGAGATCTCCTCCACGTGCGCTGCACATCAGTTATTTCGAGAGATCGCTACCAAAACCTCATTTTTTTTTTCGTCTTCGTTTACGCCAGAATACCCCGCCATCGACCCTCCTCTCTGTTCAAATACTTAATCGAATGGCCGGATGGCGGGGATAATTTACACCCAATTGCGCCAGCACAGCCTAGCAGCAACAGCAGCCATGGAGCTCTTCCATCCCGATATTCGCCGCATCGAACCTTTCCGAACTTACTTTAGATCGTGCTTGCTCCCGCTGGATGTCCGCGTCATGCGTGACTTTGCGATAGTCTACCTCCTCGAAGGCGGTTACCCACGCACAACACTCCTCCGCCGACCGCCTCGCAACCTCGCCATTGTGATGGATGCTTGCAGCTACATATTTGCATCTGACGTCGTCGCCGCCATCCGGCTGAAGACGCAGCGCTATTTCACGACCTTTGACGAGAGGGAGACTCAAGACAACGGCGTAGCGCGGGACAAGCTAGCTAACGCCGTCGGCTTGACCGGCGAGTATCCGATGTTGGAGGACTGGATTTGCCTGTTTGTTGAGATGGTGTGTCGGGAGTACAATCTGAAAATGGAGGAGGAATGCGCGGAGAAGGCGGCGCGAACGGTGGCGAGGCAGCGGAGGCTATGGTGGAGGATGAAGAGGGCAGCTGGGCGGTTTACGAGGCGAGTTTTCAGGAAGGGGAGGAGGGAGAAGAGGGAGGACGAGCATGTGGTATATTAGTCTTATATAAGGATATATATGTGTACCAGATTTTGGCCGACTATCCCCTTGTCCAAGTACCCATCTACAATAACAATAACCCAGCCTATCTATCCACAATAATACGATATAAGCATAGATTATCGTACGTACATGCACATTTAGATTATGAACCAGACATCTGGCAACTGCACCTGCATGCGTTGACCCATGTTGCATAAATTCGGCGAAGAGCGTCGGGACGTCAGCACCTGCTGGTTCAGGAACGCCGGGGTCCGAAAGCGGCAAGACATGCTAATTCCAGAAGGAAAATATGCGGTCATCGTGCGTCTCGAGATCTGACTCTGCTCCGTCTCTGGACTCGAATGGAACGCTGACGTGATCGCTGGTTCATGCAAGGGCCGGCTGTGCCGCTGACTAATGAGATTTTAACATTTTTTTTTGAGTTGAGATGTCGGCATGCCTGCAACGATGTCGCCGGCCGGTGAAATTGAAAAGCACTTTAGACCGCTCGAGTAATTAGCGAGCTTTTTTGTGGCTGCAAATAACCGAATGCGCTAACTATCGATTTCTTTCGATTTAGCAGTAGGTGAGGCTCTAGCTAACCGTTGGCTGTCTGGTGTGGCTACCGGCCACTATGTGGGGCTCAGAAAGTTAACTGGACAATGCAATGTACGGGCAAAATTTTAACCTGGATGCGCTCCCGTGGTGGCTCCCGGGTATGCGTATGTTCTAGAAAACGTAAAATTGGCATATTAAGCACGGGAGTGAAATGCCAAAGGCCAGCAGTGGCTTGCACCTATACTTTGATTCCCAGTGAATACTTACTTACATATCTATGCAGCTGCTCCGCAAACCAGCGTGCAGCCGTGAACTGCGACCAGGCCCCTTTATTTTTCAGGACGAGAAACGAATCTAGGACTTGGATTTTATGCGGGAACTATATTTTGACGGCTAGGAGCGGGCGGGACGGAGATAACATTGATATTTTGACAGCCATGTCCTCGTTTCCGCGAGCGTTAGCCACGTCAGTGCACTATATAGCGGCAGTAGCTCTGCCGGATCCTATAGATGCAATATGTACCTACTAGGTAGCTCTTAGAAGATGAGGTAATGTTGATATGGGAATATAACAATAGTATCTACACATTTATAGTTACCTAATACTCATGTGTTTGAACTATTTTCATAGGATAGTCGCATCGATATTACACATATCTTTATTTACCTATGTTTATTTCAATTTAGCAAGATTCTATTCTTACATGAATGCTCTCAACATTTACAATTTGCGGATACTCTACATATCAATTCCACCAGGCCGGTTGAATATGCATCGGGGGGTTCCGTCGAGCAAATGTGACGTACGATGGAGTTATGCAACATCGATGCGAGGAACCGTGAACCAGAACATGCACGATAAGAACCGCCATCGGCTGCGGATCCTATACGCCACGGTCGCGAGACGCAGTAGACGGACGTTTTCTAGCTGCATATGCATCCAGCTTGAGGCCGTCCGCGTGAGAGGCGACGGGCCATGCTATTACGTTTCTGTTACGCGTTGGTGAACGTTGCATGTTCCCGATTCGGCACGCCGGCTGGGCCTTCGGATGCCTTTGTCTGGCTGCTGTGCTCGTGCGAGGCGGCTTAGGCCCAGTTTTCAGCCCAGCGAGCCCAGCGAGCCAAAGAGGCAGGCACACACGCTATTACTAATGCTCTTCCCCAGAAAACCGAGCACCGACGACCATGCATATGCAAGCTGCTGAACCTGGAGGAGATTAGGAGTTAGTACTTGGTTGGAGGAAGAGTCAGCAAGAGTCAAGGGGGGCCGGATTTCTAATACCGGACGCAGGGCATCGGAATTAACCTCGAACGAAAAAGGCTTTGCCGGCGCAGGGTTGGGCCCAGCTAGCCGCCATCACGCAATTCCCTCTGTGGATTTCTAATGGCTGCTATGCGGCATCTCCAACCTCGAGCTCTTGCTCAATCCGAAGTTAGCCTATGGCTTCTCTCTTTTTTTTTGCTTTCGATTCCATTCCTTTCGCTCGTATTCGTAGATAGTATAGTTCGTTCTCCCAAATTATATAAACCGTAGTTACTTCCCCGGTTCTCGTCCTGTAAAAGTAGAAAATCAATTAGCCAGTTCACATTGCATTAGCATCTTCGCCTTGATATCAAAAATTAATTAAAAGAACAAGAGCTCCAACCGCTTAATTAATTGCCTCTCGGACCCCTATCGACTAGCTTCGCATCCAGCTTCTCTCTTCCTATCCTCCTTCGTCTCCCTTTTAATTTTCCTTATCGTATCCACCCTCCAGATCACCCGACTGCCTCTGCATTAGCATTACATATTCATTACCATTTCGTTACACAGCGGTGCAGCTAGCTATCAGCTCCTGTTAATTCTCCCGGCCGTTAAATACCTCACGAGACTCCCAAGTTACATCGGAAACTCGATTGCCCGACTGCGATTGGCGCTGTCCTGTGTATAAAACACTTTAACCCCCTCTCAGCGGTATCGGGTCTTAGTCTCCTTATCTGTGGAGTTGCAGTTACAATTCAGTGAGCTCGGACGAGAAAAGACGCCATCAGAACTCGGTTCCATTCCATTTTATTCTTATTAAGCTTTTGAATTTATTTTTTATTTTTTTTCCTCATCCTACGCTATAAATACACATTCCTCCTCAATCATGACCCAGGACACCCTCGTACAACCCGTTGCAGACGCTGCCTCCGAACAGGTACCGAAAAACGCGAACCCGAAAGCTGCCATGAAGTTTGCGACTCGCGCCGTGCATGCCGGTTCGCCACACGATCCAGTCACCGGCGCTGTTATCGAACCTGTGAGTTGCCTCCAACACAATCTTTTTTAAAAGAAAATTGACTGGACCCGACTAACAAGATCCAAAATATACAGATCTCTCTCTCCACAACGTTCGCTCAGACCGCAGTTGGCGCCCCCGTCGGCAGCTACGAGTACTCTCGATCAGATAACCCAAACCGCTCGAATTTTGAGAAAGCCGTTGCCTCCCTAGAAGGCGCCCGCTACGCTCTCGCATACTCCTCCGGTTCGGCCGCTACCGCAAACATTCTGCAATCCCTCGCCCCGGGATCACATGTTATCTCCGTTAGCGATGTCTACGGCGGTACCCACCGCTACTTCACCCAGGTTGCAGCTGCACACGGTATCGCCGTGACTTTCTCCGGCAGCATCGAGGTCGACATCAACGACCTCGTCCGCCCGGAAACTCGGCTCGTTTGGATCGAGACCCCCTCGAACCCGACGTTGACATTAGTCGACATTCGGGCTGTTGCTGAGGTTGCGCACTCGTACGGTATCAACGTCGTCGTTGATAACACATTTTTGAGCCCCTACGTACAAAACCCGCTCAAGCATGGTGCGGATATCGTCGTCCATTCGGTGACAAAATACATCAACGGCCACTCGGTATGTTTCCCACCTCTACACTATCCGTTGAGCAAAAACCAAGCTCCGTGAATGAACAGCATGCTAACGAATTTGGTTGATACAGGATGTTGTAATGGGTGTTGCTGCATTCAACGATGACACAATCTACAGACGCCTTCTATTCCTCCAGAACGCCATCGGCGCCGTGCCATCTCCCTTTGACAGCTGGCTCGCGCACAGAGGTCTTAAGACACTACACCTCCGCGCCAGGGCTGCTACTGAAAACGCAACCGCCGTTGCAACGGCGTTGGAGGCTTCCCCACATGTTATCAAGGTCAACTACCCAGGCCTGAACTCCCACTCGCAAAGATACATTGCTGTCAAGCAGCACCGGAATGGCATGGGCGGCGGGATGGTGAGCTTCAGAATCAAAGGTGGTGCTGAAGCCGCCAAGCGATTCTGTCAGAAGACCAACATCTTCACGCTCGCAGAGTCGCTAGGCGGTGTTGAAAGCTTGTGCGAGGTGCCTAGCAGCATGACTCACGCTGGTATCCCGCGGGAAGAGCGTGAAAAGGCGGGAGTTTTTGATGACTTGGTCAGATTGAGCTGTGGTATTGAAGACAGCGAAGACTTGGTTGCTGATGTTTTGCATGCGTTGAAGGAGGTTGCGCAGGAGTTCCCAGAGGAGCAGTGAGTCACGTTGCTATCATCATCATTGTCATTGGTAGTTTGGTATTATTATTGTGATGAGATGCGGGTGATGCTGGGCGCTACCCTCGAGTCTTTTTTTATGGTGCATTCATTCAATGGCGTTTATAGAATACCGTCGTTTTTCCTGTTTTGCCTGGTAGAGGAGTTTCGCAGCAGTTTATGTTATTCCTCCAGTCTGTAATGTTTCTATTTTTTACAAGAAATACATATCAAAGGTTATATGAAATTAGTTTAAGATACGTAAATGCGAGTAGTCATAATTATGCAAGAGACCCAAAAGAATTAGCTGTCAACACTGCCGTGTTTCGTTTGGAATCCGGGACTGGCTACCTGGCGAGGTATGGATTACCAACAAGTACCTCACTCTACCTGCAGAACATGGAGCATCATCTTTTGAGGCTCAAAAGGTATATCACGTGATACGGAGATTAGGGCACAGCGAAAAACCCCACAGACGATGGCCGCAACACAAAGCAAGGTGGGCACCACTACGCACAAAAAAAACCACACATTTCAGCTGCAAATTCGTCACATCGAAAGCTAAGACTCATCTCAACCATCGCCAATTCCGAAAACTAGGAACATTGGAAGGTCCAGTCTCCGGTCAATAGAAACGGTTAAATCGATTGAATCTCCTGTTCAAATCATCTACAATCCCAATAAAAATCGTACGTCGTCTCTGCCCCTCCACCCGTCTTCGAAGAACAGCCTCGTTGGCGATTCTCCTCTCCATCGAAACATCCTACATTACACTGGACCTGCACAGTTTGTTCGATAATTAACATCTTCCATTTCTTCTTGCGTCTAGAACAATGAAGCACCTTGCAGCATACCTCCTCCTTGTCACCGGCGGAAACGCCTCTCCGTCTGCTGACGACATCACGAAGCTCCTCAGCTCCGTCGGTATCGAGTCCGATAGCGACAGACTCGACAAGCTCCTCGCCGAGCTCGACGGCAAGGACATCAACACTGTATGTCATTCCCTCGTACAACGGGATGGGACTGGCCGATTTGGAGTCATATTCTTGGGGAACAAAGGCCGGGATTTGCTAACACGAATGGATTTTCTCGATGTATAGTTGATCACTGAGGGTTCGGCCAAGCTTGCCTCCGTCCCATCTGGCGGTGGTGGCGGTGGCGGTGCTGCTGCCTCTGGTGGTGCTGGCGGTGGTGGTGGTGCCGCTGCCCCAGCTGAAGAGGAGAAGAAGGAGGAAGAGGAAGATGTCAGTAAACTCGAGTTATTTTCCTTTTCTACATTACGTACATGTCGTAGAGGAATGAATACATGCTAACAAAGTTGTTCTATGTACAGGAATCCGACGACGACATGGGCTTGGACCTTTTCGGTTAAGCAGGACGTGGAAACGTCTCTTCGTTCTTTCTTATTCATTTCTTCCGTCTTTTTGCTCTTTTGCGACCTTTTCTCCTTCAAAGTATATATATGTTACAGGTCCTGGTTGTGTCGGATAATCCCCCCCAGCGAACATGGTATGATAGCACGTATCATGTTGAGTTGGACGGGACATCAGCATTGCATTGTGCCTTGTTATCTTAATGGCGGATGAAGATTAAGAGGGAGGGCGGGGCGGGAGGATTCATGTTTATATCGGAAATGCATCATATTATTTACGATATAATGAAACAAATGAAACGAATAAAGAGATGCAGCAGAATTTTGTAAATGCAATAATTAAGGTTGTTCCCTTCGTAGACAATAATTAAGGTATCCATCTCGGACAATTGTGAGGTCGCTCAGAGCCGCGAAGGGAAATAGACGCCGAGTCCTTAGCCTAGATACCGAGTATCAAGCGCTCAAGTATCAGCCCCCCTTGCCAACCAGCATGCATGCAGCCCGACAAGCTGGAGGCTCAGAGCAAGGTGTGCGCGAACAACTAAAAAATGCATATCACGTGATAACTTACACATCCTAATCTGGAAAACACAGTCTCTGTGTGCGAACATTTTGTTGCCAAGCCTTGACCACACCACAGGCCAACCACAGTACCCCAACTCCAACCCAAAGAAAAGAATCGAACAACCTCGCATCATCAACTATCGCAACCTACCCATCTACCATCCTCACCACCATATATACATCTCCGCCAAGTCAATAACTACAATCAATCGCCATGGCAGACGAGGAATACGTAAGTTACTGTTAACCCATTCCCCTCAAATATCGTAGTAGCAGCTTGCTAACAGTTCCCCACAGGACGCAGAGGCAGCAGCCGGTATGTTTATAACTATCACATCATCCGGCCCATTACCATCAGGGCCGTGATGCATCGGAGTAAAGGGGACCATCTAACCCTATATTTTCTTTCTCTCTTGTAGAGCTTAAGAAGAGAAGAGCCTTCCGCAAATTTTCTTACCGCGGAATCGAACTTGACAAGTGCGTAGTATCTCTCTCTCTCTCTCTCTCTCTCTCTCATCCCTACCGTCCATTAATGGCTAACGTTAATGAAATAATAATAGACTCCTCGACCTGAGCTCCGAGGAACTCCGTGATGTCGTCCACGCCCGCGCGCGCAGACGCTTCAACCGCGGCCTCAAGCGCCGTCCTATGGGCCTGATCAAGAAGCTGCGCAAGGCCAAGCAGGAAGCCAAGCCAAATGAGAAGCCAGACATCGTCAAGACACACTTGCGCAACATGATTGTTGTCCCTGAGATGATTGGCAGCGTGATTGGTATCTACTCCGGCAAGGTCTTCAACCAGGTTGAAATCAAAGCCGAGATGGTGGGACATTATTTGGGCGAATTTTCGATTACCTAGTACGTTTTTTTAATCCTCATTCTCCTCCTTTTTGCTCCTTCCACGCATTCTACTTTCGCATCTTGAAAATTTTGAGGTTCTCGTGCTAACGCTGCCTTTTCTTCTTCCTTACTAGCTCGCCGGTCAAGCACGGTCGTCCTGGTATCGGTGCCACGCACTCGTCCCGTTTCATTCCCCTAAAGTAAACGAGCGAATGCAAATCTTGTTCTCCTGTTTCGACCTTTTTTTTTTTTTCGCCTTCTATCTTGACATTCCTCCTGCTCTACATACCTTGATAGCATAATATCATATCATATCATACGGGGACACACCATAGAAATGTTCCTCCTCTCTCTCTCGTCGTCTAGACTGAGGACCCAATCCCAACGGGTCATTTTTTCCTTCTTACTGTGTATCCCGTCTGCCATACGGTTTCCATTCACCATTGTGTATATTTTACGACCTGAGATGAATTGACTCGATGACCGAGATGTCATAGACCGTACGTAGACTATAACCAACACGTGAATATAAACCAATCCAGTTGGCTTTGGTACCCAAAGCACTACCGCCACCACAATTTTGAAGAAACACAATATCTTGCAATATCATAGAAGAGATAGAGCCAAGAGATATCTGTCTATCTATCTATTTTCTATCTATATAAGAAGTATATATATAATTTGGAGGTATGAGATATGCTTCATGGCATCCGATATCATCCTATATATACTAAAGCTGCGTCGACTTTCGAAACCGTAAACATTTTAATTTTTTCCACCTCCAAAAAATGATAAAAAAAGCCAAAACAGAAAAAAAAGATCACAAAGAATAATATCGCTGTATGGCAGGGTACCTAGGTAGCTCGATCGATCAATTGTGGGCGCGCACACGCAGGTTAAAAAAAAAAAAAAGTAAGAGTATAAATAAAACCCGACAAGTATCTCCTGTAGAGTACCAAGAAGAAAAGATATTGCAAGGTAGAAGCAACCTGAATGATGAAAATCATATGAGAAAGAAACTAGGTATGATACACAAAAAAATTTGAAAGCATCCCACAATGAAGAGAAAATAGGAAAAAGAGAGGAAAATAGGTGACAACAAGGAGATTCGTCCCGTACTTAATACACACATGATAACTCCAAAAGAGGAGATTAGTAGATTTCCATGCGTTTATATCCCTCGAACAACAAAAGAACCGAAAAGGCCGGCCTCAGCTATTAATTCAAACAGACAAGAAATGTTCAGGTTGAAGGCATATCACTTCAAAAAAAACAAAAGGTTGGTGGACTCGACTAACGCCGATAATCATTGTAGATTATAGAAAAGACAAAAAGCCAGGAGAATACAGTCAATCCCATGCTTTCATAATGGAGGAGTTGTGTAGAGAGAATAGAGAGAGACATGCACAATATACAAAGCGCGTCGTAAGCAAAAGGTATGGCATTTGGACGGCAAGCTGATGAAACAGACAGTGGTAATAAGATGGAATGTACACACAAATGTTATATAAGATAAGGCCCGACGAGTATCGCAAAGCGCATGCAGTGACTACACCAAGCAAGCAAAGATACAAGAAGAAAAGAAGAAAACAAGACGAAAAAAAAAGCTTCAAATGCTCCAAGTCCAAAATCTAACGCCGGTATAAATAGATTAAGTGACACAAACAAGGCACACACCGAGACATGGCAGAGTGATAAGCCCCAAAAGTAGACAATTCATCAAAACAAAAGGATATGAGATTGGCTTTTTTCATCCTCAGATTCGCCGTCATTCGTAGAGGTTATGAAAGAGAAAAGATAGATAGGAGAAATTCGTGACCAGGACATGGAAGAAAAAGGCTACTTCCCAAAAGCTCGGTATGCGGGCGCTCCACCAACTTGCATCCGTCGGTCAATAGGTTGTTGAGCCACATAGCTTTGGGGGGCGGGGGCGAAGGATAATGAGCCGATAGTGGGGGATTGTTCAAGCTTAATTGGCACTCGCTTTGGCGGGTGCGGTTCGTTAATTGCATCGAAGTTTTGAAGCGATGGCTTGCTAGCAGCAGCCTTGCCTTTCGTGATCTTGTTGATCCGCGGAGACAGTGGAGCAGGCTTCTGAGAGAGGTGGAAGGAGTTGAGGGGTTGTGAGAGTGGGGAAGAAGGGCTTTGGGGACGCCTGGTTTCGGGGTTAAGTACTTGGGGTGGAGAAGGCTGGAAGGCGTTGCCAAGTTGAGGGGGAGCGAGTGCTTTGGAGGATTTAGGACTGTATCCAGGGGGACCAAAGGTCGACATCTGGGGTAGACGGTTAGGGCCTTGTTGCGAGGGTGAAGGCCCAGGGAAAGCTTGAGAGGGAGGAGGAACAGGAGGGGGGGCCGGCGCAGGCGCTTGCGCGGGAACCAACTGGAGCCGCCAGCCACGGACATGTCAGCAATTTCATATCCTCCCCAAATTCCGCTTTGGAGGCAAAAGAATCGCTAGCATTAACTCAATACGACAAGATTCTTCTACGCACCCCCATCGCTTCCAGGTCGGCCCGCACTTCATCCGTTGTGGCACCCGCCATATTAGGCACAGCAGGGAAGCCAACATTCTTCGCGATGCCAGCCAGGAGTGAAACTTCTGCATTGTATCGACTTCGGTGGTTGATTTGGGTCGGGATTGATTTAGGTATTTTGTAAACATAGTCTGTAACTGACGTATTAGTGTTTCCTTTCTTCCATTTCCACGAGCCAGTATTGGTTTCAGATCTAAGCTTACCGCTAACGCTGGTATCTGCTGCCCTTCTCTCGCGGTGAATGGCCCACCACAATTTGTTTGCATCGCTGAAGCTCTTCTCCCGCGTTTCCCGAATATCCTGGTGGTACTGGGACCAGATAGCTGATCTATTCGCGGTACGTTCTTGTTCTGCAGTTTCGAGTTGAAGATTCAGAAGAGTATTTGCTCTATCAATCTTCTCTTTCTTGTGTGTTTCTATGGCTTGCGACATCAGTATCAGTTCCGGATGTGTGCCGTCCTGTACCATGGCGATTTCCTTGTCTATTTCGGCCACTCGTTCCTCGACAATCCTGAATATACCGTTAGTAGTTTTTTTTTTTTTTGCGATCGATCTAGGGGCTGAAAATTCTCACTTGTCTCTGAGCTGAGCGAACAATATTTCAATAGTGGCTAATTCATCCGCTGCGGCTCTCTTTGTCTTGCTTATTTCATCGGCTATACATAAAACGTTAGTTTCTAATGGTTTAACACGTCAAAAGCTGAGGGAAAAGAAATCACCTTCATCGTCATCTTTGCCCGGCTGGTGGCTATCAGCAGCATCAGTGTCTCTTCCTTCGTCAGCGTCTTCGTCCGCATCTGTTTCGAGCGCTTTGGATGAAAGCTTCTTGGGAGGCGATTTGGCGACTGAAAGGCTTGTTTTGGTTTTTCCAGGTGATCGTTGTGAGGGTCTCGGTGATTCGTCGTCGTCTTCTTCAACATTCGAATCTCCTTCCCCCTCTGATACATGCCCGTTGGGTGACGAAGGTTTCTGTTGTTGTTGTTGTTGTTGTTTCCGTTTCGTATTCTTCTCGTCTTCTACTTCGCCTTCATCTTGTTCTTCGTCCTCATCCTCGGAAGCTGGTGATTTGCTATCCTGAGTAGATTTCTTTTTCGGTGGCTCTTCTAGGTCGGAGATTTCCATAATGTCTTTGTGGTCATCTTCATCTTCATCGTCATCATCGTCAAGTCCCTCGCTTTCTGCCCGCTTTCTCTTACGGGCGGGAGAAATCACAGGTGAGCCGGCAACCGAGCCTTCAGGTGTGAGCTGCTCAATGGCACCCAGAGTCATCTCCCGGTCGGGTGATTTGGGGGTCTGCTGTCCGGGAGTAGATAGCGGAGAGGGGCTCCGAGACGGGGATGTAAGGGTGCTTTCGCCAATTGACTTTTTAGGAGTGCTGTACGACGCCGAGTTTGCTCCGTTTCCAATCGCGGGTTTTTGAGGGGAGATATTGAGCCGTTCCGTCTCAGCTTCCGAGTCGTCAGAATCTAGTTCACTGAGACTCGACGACGACGGTGACTGACCGTTCATGTATGACCGTGAGAGTAGCGGCGGGGCGGATGACCGGTCCGGGCTAGGCCGATCGGATTCGGTGTTGCCCATCTCTAGGTCTTCCATTGTCCGGATGCCCTTCTGCGGAAGATCTGCAGAGGGTGGGAAGACTGCGACGGAAGCCATCTGGTCGGAGGAGGATGATGTCTCGGTGAGCGGTGAGGATTTGCCGTCTTCCTCGTCTTCCTCGGTGCTGCCTTTGTCGGACCCGTTTGGTTGTTTAGAGTGTGTGGTGGCAGTAGGAGTGGTGGGGGGTAATACGGTCTCCCTGACTACCTCCGAAACGGAGACGGTGGGTGCTTCCTCTGTTTTAAGGTTGGCGACTGTGGGCTTTGATTCTGGCAGCGGTGTAGACTCGTCTCGTAGGGGAGTTTTGGCTGGTTTTCGTGTATCGCGATCCGGCTCGGTTTCGGACGCCGCAAGAGTGGGAGAAATTTTGGGGGTGCCGGTTTTTTTGGTGGCAGCGGGTGAATCTAGAAGGCAAAAGCAAACCAACAACGTGAGCTCGAAAGATCGGATCGCGGAAGGGAAACAAAGAAGCAGCGATGCAGGATGGAAGGGTAATTGGAAGAGGAGAAGGCACAGGGCATTGCCGGGCGAGACGCAGGCTCCGTGGGTAGTGGAGAGCCGCTTGGGAGGAGGGAGCGTTCCGAAGAGCGCGACAGGAACGAGCAAAAGTGATGGAGAAAAAAATACGAAGTGACAAAGACGAGTATTGTTTTACGGACCTTCCTCGTCCCTCAACACGCTGGTCGTTCTGGATCTTTTGCTTCCGCGTCGTGAGGAGGTTCTCATAGTTGAATCCGGGGCGCAGGCAGGGCCTTCTGAGGGAAGGAAGGATATGGACGGGGGCGCCGGCCGGAAGGGAAGAGGAGGAGACGACCGAGAGAGAGCGAGAAAGAGCGTCGACCTTTGTGTGTGGGAGGTGGTGCACGGCAGGCGAACGTATCTTCCCGCGGCACTAGCTCAGCAGCGGTGACGGAGCAAGCAAGGTTTCCGGGGGGCGGAGAGCGAGCATATACGATTGCAGCGAGGAGACAGCTGGGCTTTGAGGCCGGGGATTGGAGGTCGATGGACGATGGAGATGGCGGAGAGAGAGAGTGGAGAGAGTGTGAGCGGAGGGAGAGAGCTGGAGAAAGAGAGGCAGAGCAGCGTGGTTAGGTTTGGCGGTGGCAGCGGTGGTGGTGGTGGTTGGCGGGCGTGGTTTTCACAGGCGGGCCTAATTTTTTTTTTTTCTTTTCGGCAGCAGGAAAACGACGGTTTTATTTTATTTGTTTTACGGTTCGGTCACTCTTAGTAACTAAAGTAAGTAACTATCAGAACCCAGGGCTCCGGCAGCAGTAGCAGAAACCAGGCCCATGATTACTTAGCATCACCACTGGAAATAGGACGAAACCGAACTGTACAGAGGATGCAGCGCAGCGGTAGCCAGACGTGGCCGGCGGACCTGGCATCCAGGTCCTCCGGAAAGTCCTATCGTGTAAAATACTCTTCTGCCTGCATATCTCGCAAAATCCTCCTTCCCTCGACGATAACGATGACCCTTTTACCTGCATTCACGCACAAAAGACAACAATCTTAGAAAAAAATAAAAAAAATTTAGTTCTCTGTGTGTCGGCCTTCTCTCCAAGTTTCATGTTTCGGTAGCCGTTCCCTCACCGTTCAGGTACAAATGGGTACAAGTCTGATCCGCCTGCCTGCGCTCGTCCATGCGACCAGGCTAGAGCCGATGCAGAACTGATCGAAGGAGAGTCAAAAAGAAATAAATCACGTCCGATGCTCCTTCCCAACCAGCCAGGCAGCGTAAGATATTCCCCGATAACGAAATTAGCAGGGCATGAGGGCGAGCCCGCTGCGCTGAGTTAAGCTTTGGGGATCACCTGGTCTCGTCATCGGCGTGCTCGTGCCTCCTGTCCACTGCCACCGAGCTTAGCCAGCCGGGGCGGTCGTACAGGCGCCGCCTGTCCGTCTCCTTCGCGAAAGGCAGGGCCTTGTCGGCGTGCTCTGCTGTGCTGCTCCGTCTGTCTATTCCTCGCCCGGTAGCGATAGGTAACGGTAACGGTAACGCCATCGACCCCGTCGAAACCGAAAGGCGAGAGTGAGTAGAGAAAAACCAAAAGTTCGTCATCTGATGAGCAGCCGGGGTTCAACTGCGATGGCCGACCGATTGACGCTGATCCCTGTCCGAACCCAAATCCTCAGCCTCAAGATGGCTGACATAATCGAGATAGCCCCTGGTTGCCGGTGCCTGGCCTGTGGCGGGGAGAAGCATGCAGTGCCATGCCTGACATGTTCTGCAGAATGTATCTGTATGTATGTGCCGCCGCTGCTGCTTGCTTTATCTTAGATGTCATGTACCTGTCGCTGTGCATGGTCGCAGTACATGTCATTACGCCCAGTGGCCGTTGTGCGACTCGCGAATCATATCGCTTGCTGCTTGCCTCCTGACTGAGCTTTCTGGATCCTTGGTGCGCCATCTGTAGAGAATCTATCAGCATCGCATGTCTAGCCAGGCACGTGACTCCGGAACTGCCAGCTCGATCGAGCGAGTGTCTTACCTGTCCTGTCGATGGAGAAGATTGAGGTGGAGTTGCCGGTCTTATAGTGGTGGTGTGGCCGGTGATGTCGAGCCACATCTGTCCTCACCAGCCACATGTACATTTAAGTGTGGCGGTGGTGGCTGTTATCTAAATTCCTTGAAATTTTCCTGGCTGCTGCGACGACGACCGCGCATCGCCAGCGAAAACCACCAGCACTCCCCGGAAACAATGTCGAAAACACCAAAAACTGCCGATGCAGATGCAATCGGCTCCCGGAAGAAGGACAAGAAGGAAAAGAAGGAGAAAAGACACAGAAAAGACACCGAAGGCAAGGACAAAGGACCTAAACCGCACGCTGCTCCTACAAACAAGTCGCTCTTCGGATCTTCCGCCACGAACGTAGACGAGGGCCTGGCCTCGCTATTTTCTACAAATGTAAGCCACCGACGCAGCTGTTATGCCTTTGTAATGCCTTGGATGACATGGCTAATATATCATATTGTAGGCCGGTCCAGTAGACATAGCTGCAGCACGACCTGCGCGATCCGCGAGGCCGTTGAGAGTAGCCGACGCCGACCTCGACGCCGATGAATCTGCGGACGAAGAAGTGGCGCCGGAGGTTCTCAAGGCTCTAGCCGCGAGGGAAGAGGCGCTACATCACGATCGAAAGAAGAAGCGGAAACGGACAGCGGAGCCTGCGATAGAAGATGCATACATGGAGAAGTTGCGCGACGAGGACGACGAGCCAGATTCGCCCAAGCAGAAGAAGCAGAAGAAGCGGGAGAAAGAATTGAAGGAGGCCGTACAAGAGCAGCAAGACGACGAGGCCATGCAAGCCGACCAAAACCAGGACGAGAGCAACGGAGTGACAAGCCAGCAACCTGAGCCTGAGAACCAAGACGGTACATCGGACGAAGACAGTGATGGCGACGACAGCAGCGACAGCGACAGCGGCGATGAGAAAGAGCCACAAGGGCGAATACGGCACGAAACGGAAGGTGACCTCCACCAGCAACAGCTTGAAAAGGCGAATTGCACAATCTTCATCGGCAACCTCCCATCCAGCGTCATTGCCGACAAGGTAATTATAAACCTCACCCACACATCCAACTAGCTATTCTCAAAATCATAAAACCGCCACTAACCAATCCACTAATAACCACCCACAGTCGCAATACAAAACCCTTAAAGCAGCCTTCAAACCCCACGGCCCAATCTCCTCTGTTCGGTTCCGCTCCATTGCCTTCTCCGACCAAATCCCACGTAAAGCGGCATACATCACCAAAGCTCTGCACGTCGACCAAACTACCGTCAATGCCTACATCGTTTTCACCACCGCTGACGCAGCCCGCTCCGCCCTCTCTCTCAATGGAACCGTCCTCCTATCCCACCACATCCGTGTTGACAGTGTCGCTCATCCGGCGAAGAACGATTCCCGCCGCTGCGTCTTCGTCGGCAACCTGGATTTCGAGGCCGCCGAGGAATCTTTATGGCGGCACTTTGCATCCTGCGGCGACGTTGAGAACGTTCGACTTGTACGCGATGCGAAGACCAATGTGGGGAAGGGTTTCGCCTATGTACAGTTTAATGATGAGGTGTGTGTTGAAAAGGCGCTCCTACTCGACGGCAAGCCTATGCTGTCGGAGGAAAATGCAAAGGGAAAAGGGCATAGGCGCAAGTTAAGGGTTACGCGTGCGAAAAACATGAAGCGGAAAGCGACACCCGGATCGGTGCCTGGGTCAGTGAAGAGCGCGAACAGGGACGGAGCTGTATACGTGCCGAAACCGGATCCGAGGAAAGCTGGGATGGCAGGACGGGCAGGAAGGTTATTCGGACGTGCAGGAGGAGCGAAGGTGAGGAAAGTAGAGGATACTGGGGCATTCGAAGGCACAAGAGCGGTACCGGGGATGGATGTGGGGCTTAAGAGTGGTGGGTCGGGAAAGAAGAAGGGGAAGCTGCGGACAAGGAAAACGGCGCGCAGTGCAGCGTGGAAGAAGAAGCCAGCGAAATGAGAGCTGGAGCCCGTACGAATGTGCGACAGCGAAGTGTAAGATTAAGCCGTTGAAAACAGAATTGCCATCTCATAGTACAGACCCGTTTCTGGAGTAGCACAGTGGACGCCCCACATCGCACCCGCCTGTGTAGCACCAGGCCGACACGTTTGGCGGATGCAAAGCTCTTACAGACCCTTTCTGCGCTTATGCTTGTGCTTGCGCCTGCCAGGTGTGCCAGCAACTTCGTCCTTAACAGAACGAGCTACCGCAACCGATTAAACGTTTCTGCGGGAACGGAATCGAAAGTTGGAAAGATTAAGGTTACTGACGTTGCGGCGTGTTACGAACTATATATAACAGTAGCTTTTTACACGTGGTCGACATATCTATGTTGGCACTCGGGAGCGAGCATGTAAATACCCATCTTCGGAGAAATAATGAGGAAAAGTGTAAAGAATTGAACAAATCATAATATATGGAGTAAAAATATGAACTTTAAGCTCGTCGCATGGAAACATCAGTTTGTCCATGGCCGGGTAGTCCCCATCCCTTCGTTCGGATCTCATTCGTGGCCTCCTGGCAATGCTGTCCCCCTTGCATCAGGGGAGATTTGGATACCAGACGCACCGCCATCCCTGGATTCAATATAAAGGTTGTGTGTGAGAGAACAAGACAGGGAACGACCGACCGAACGAACGAACGAACGAACGAGTGAGAGAGAGGGTTTTCGAGAGAGAGAGAGAGAGAGCCTCATCGACCAAGAAAATTTTATTTCTACATTGTACCAAATGCACAAAAGAGACCGGTCATAGCAGACGAAAGTCCACATCAGGATGCCCAAGGCCGCCCATAGCGCCCGAAGAAGAAGCAGCAGCAGCAACAGCAGCAGAAGCGACAGAAGCAGTTACAGTTTCCAGACCATCGAGATCCACAGCCTGAGTCCGTCTAGTTCGGGCACTTCCTTCGAGTTGGTGGTATGTCGCCCTTGACCTAGGGTTCTTATAATGCTGTGCCTATCCGCCTAGACCGGAGTATATGTATACCTAAGTACTTACTTGTATATAAGTATTTGCGTATATGTGTGTGCTTGCGTGTGCGTCGTGCTAATGTTCGTCGTGTGGAGTTTGAACAATCCAGGACCTTCTCACGCCCACCGAAGACATGGCCCACCCGTCGCCCTTTGAGCCCAACACACCCGCCCCGAATAATCCAACAGCAGCCCCCAACAACAACAACAGCAGCAGCAGCTTACACAACCACAACCACAACCACCACAACCCACCGCAGGGCTTCAGCCACAGTAACAACAACATCAACAGCATCAACAGCAGCACCACTAGCATGCTCAACATCGGCCATCGTATCGCCCAGCTGCAACAAGCCCTTCGCGACGGCATGGTCACCGCAAACCAGACCAAGAACGTCCAACGCGTCATCGCAGACCTGCAGGACGGCGTCGCCTGGGCACTCTACCAAGACGGCGACCGCGTAACCCACTCGACGCGAAACTTTAGCCGCGTGCTCTGGCGAGAACCCGAGGTCTTCCAACTGCCCAGCGCCAACCATGCCGGGCTGATCGAAGCATAAACTTGCAATAGCCGGGTATCCCATACAATATACAATACAAATACCATACAATACAATACAGCATAGCTTGGCCCAACTAACTGGTTGGTTTTCTTCTTTCGAAAATTATTCTGTCTTTTCGGGTTTGGTCGAAAATATCCTTATTCGGTCTGGTTCCGGAGTACTGTAGTTCTACAAAAAAAACTTGCAAAAATTCATTCGCTTACTTGTTTACTCGATCGATCAACCATGGTGTACCGGGTGGGGCGGGAGGTGTCTTATATCTATAGTCATTGGTATGGACTGTTTTGTAGATGGAATACATAGGTGAGGGTTTGGAGGACCCTCTTGTTTATTGTAAAATAGTCTGCTCTGGCTCTCTGTACTTATATCATTCCTGGCTTACATACGAAATTTACTCATGTTATCCTATTCATATCTACGCTGGGAGTAGGTGGGTAACTAGCCTCGATACTAGGACTTAACTGCCTGATTCCGTCAGATTTACATCAGATGTGTGGCATAAGCCATGCAGACCTGAACAAGTAGCTCTATTACCTAGAATAAGCTAAGAAAAAAAAGAAATAAACAAAGAAAATCATTTGACTGAAGAAGGATATTCATCAAACCAGAAATATTACACATACCGGTCCCGATGTATACAAATATGTAGTGTGCCATTATTTAGCTATAAACCCTTAATCATCCTCCTTCAGCTCCCCTAGTGCGAACCATCTAGCCCTACAATCCACCGCCTCTTTCCTCACACTCCGTTTCGGATCGTCTAGTGGTTTTAACAGCGCTCGCATAATCTGCCGCTTATATGGAATCACGGCATCGATGCTCAACGCGCTCGGAAAGATACTCAGACACCTAAGTGCCGCCGTTCTTACTTTCTACATATCCAAAGAATCAGCATCCTTAGATCTTGCTATTCGGAAAGGAAGAAAGGAGGGAAAGGGAAAACCGTGAAACGTACCACTGTATTAACCTCATTCGGTTCACTCGCCGCCAACAGCCTTGTGATCAGCGAAGAAATATGCTCCGACACTAAGTCTGTAGCCTCCGTCACCGTGACCAGGAGCGTGTCAATGCTCGCAACTTTAATCGCCGGATCCTGCAAGTCTAGCGATTGCAGCAATAGTGGCATCAGGGTGTTGATCTCCGCTAGCACTAGCTTCGAGGGTACGTTCCGGATGATACCCGACAGTGCCTGTAGATAGTTCTTCTTCGCGGCTGTTGCATCGTATTTACGTTAGCACTAGCCCATAGTCCCGGTGCTGCGGCTCGGGGGAACAACATATGGAGTCTTGATGAGGAAAGATGGGCAGACTTACCAGGGGACGCAGTTCGAAACCCTTCCACCAGCCTGGGGACGCAAAACACAAACAGCTTTTGCTTGCTTAGCAGCCGCACTACCGCGTGGTTTTCCTTGCTCAACAGCGGGTCGTCGCTCAGCAGCACCTCGAAGCCGCGGCCTACAGTGGCTCCGAGGCCCTCGTCGTCGTTCAGTAGCTCTAATAGCCTTCCCACGATGGGTTCCGCAAGCTTATCGTTTCTCAAAGCCAGCGCCTTCGCAATCCAGAATAGCGCGGGTAGGTTGAACGCGGCGTCTGCCGAATGAGCGGATTTAACAGAAGTCCACATTGCGTCCGTAGAAGCTGTTAGGAATTCACGATCTGCCGGTGCGGCGAAATACTTGTTGATTATTATGGCGATAAGACGGAGAAGTGAGCGGCGGTGACCGGGGGTATAAGGAAACTGCGCGAGAATGAAAAGACGGTCGAGGAACTGCTGATTGTTGTCGCAGGGAAGGCGGACCTAAGACAGAAATTAGCTACTAGCGGTATATATACATATCTATGCGTAACGGAGACTCACTTCACATCGCATGGCAGCTATAGCAGATGCAAATATTATGAGGGTGGAGGCTTGCTGAGGATTTGTGCCATGGTCCAGTGGGTTAAACCGCTGGGCCGTTAGCTCCTTGTCGACTGTAATTATGGCTGACGGCTGCTGCGTCACAAACAACTTGAATAGTTCTTTAAGAACTACGGTCTGCCTCTCAGCATCCATAACGCGGAGTATCAGATTAACAATGTTCCCGGTCACTTCCAATACCGCCTCGTGACTCAAAGCGTTCCCACCGGAAGCGTTACACAGTGGTGTTATCGTCCTTGTTACTAGCTCTGGGACTATCCGAGCATAATGTGTCGATATGTCCTTGCCAAGCTCATTTTTCTTCCGGAGGACAAATAGGATACTGGATACCAAAGCGTAAGGATAGCCTGGGCCAGACTTATTGTTCAAGACAATATTCAGCTTGTTGAATATCCGTGTCAAGAGGACCTGGAAGACTGGTCGCTCAACCGATAGCTGTGCAAGAGCTGATAGCGTCATATCGTAGGACTTTTCGCCTTCTTCTTTATCTGGAAGCTTCGCCATGAATGCGGGGAACGTAACTTCCATTATCAAGGATGGTTTTAACCTGCTAAGCATCAGGAGAGACTCTAACGCCGAATCTCTGTGCAAAACCAAGGTACCAGTGTTAGCAGCAATCACACTATACTTTTTCCAATGAAAGGAGGGACATGTGTATAAGCATACCGCATTTGATCCTTCATATCCCTTAGAACAATCTCATCAAAGAACTGGACTATCAGTCCGATCTCGTTGTCTGCTAGGAAGTTCCGTATCCTCGACATCTTAGTCAGCCCATTTAGCCCAGCCAACCTGAGAGACACTTCATCCTTCCCAGCACCCATCAAAGCTCGACTGTATATCTCAAATAGCTTGTCCTTGAACGGATCAAGGGAGTTCTCCAGCGAAGGCGGAAGCTCGACATTCCCCCAGACGCCGTATATCTCCGCTGTGGCATCAAATAGCGGCAAGAGAGCTTGCAGCATGCTCCTCTGCTTTGCAATCTCTTCTAACCCGTCGTAGATAGTCATCAAGCCTGGCATAACAGCCTGCATTGTTGTCGCATGCGCTATTACGGAGGCGGCAGCAACTGCAGAGAGGATCGACGCTGAGGGTTTTGCTTGTTTTGCCGTAGGGTTCTTCAGCTGCGTCAGGCACTCTTTGGCGATGGTCTTTAGATATTTGTCTAGACTTGATATCTTTGTGATATGTAGCAGCTTTGATGATAATGAGCGGGCGATAGCTCGAATAGCCTCTAATGCCTCCAATGCGAGATCGTCGTCTGAGGCATTGAGCACCTCATACTTTATGGCGTCCCAGAGCGTTGACCAGTAATTGGCCATAACACCCTTCCCGTAGGTTAGAGAGCAGGCCGCGATGGTTTGCAATACGTCCCTCTGCGAGTTGTTAGCAACCGTCGTTGTGTACAGTTTCCTGCTGGCTTACCTTGGTATTTGTAGAATGCGAGTCCAACTTTTCGAGTAATTGTGGGAAGAGGTACACTGCGAATTTACTTGATGCTTGAAGACATTCTCTGAGCCGATCCTTGAGGTCCTTTGCGGTGATACCGTAGGGGTCGTTCGGCGGCTGTTTGAACGTGATCGGAAAGTAGCAGAAGCAAGCGTCGAATACAGCCTATAGAGGACGCTTGATTCTTAGCACCTATCCACCCACTGTTCAAAAGAGGATATGCGTGCATACCTCCTCACATTCGGTAATGTCGAACTCCACTATTATAACCCTCAAGTGCGAAAATACAATCATGAGATTCCTGGGGTCCTTTTCGTTTGAGACAAGGTCGACAAAACCGGTAGCAAAATTCGAGCCTATCTGCTTCAATGCTAAAGGGGAGTCAGTTGGGCGAGCAAATATAAATAAACTTGAAAATACGTTCACTTACCATCTCTTCTCTCGAGCATAAGCTTATCCATGAGTTGGTACACAAGATACCGCGTGCCCTGCGGATGTTTCATAAGATCACAGCTCTTGGACAATCTGCGGGCGGCCTCATCAGTTCAAGAATCTGTAGAATCCTTTTTTTGTTTGTTCTTAAAATCATATAGGGAGTTTTTGACATACGATCTTGCAACCGTCTGCGCGTCCTCGGATTGAAACCTGGTCATCCCGGCAACGGCAAGCAAGCCCTGCGTGACCTCCTTGAGACCAGCTTCATCCTCCAATCTGTCACAAAGAAACTGAGTTATAACAGAGACTTTTGAGGGCGGATTTGTTTAAATATCCCGGGAACGACATTAGAGACCCTTTTTGTTTACAATATACTCTGCGAATGTAATAAATATACCGGAGCGGTATCGAAAAGGAACACCATCAAAATAGTGAAAGATGGAGTGGTGGAGGGTGTTTATTCACCTTGGGCTGGCGATAACAGTGTCGGCGGGAGGAATGTGAGGACGGCGGCGTAGAAGCCAATAGCTGCATGAACAAAACTCCTGGGGTTAGCTAAAGGGCCACTCCCCAAAACATGAACGGTAGTACTGGTTTTAGGTCGATGCTTGCCTTTCGCACGGATGGTTCGATCATCGTTGGTGAGATACTCTCCCAACGACTTTGTAAGGCTCAGGAGTATCAGTTCTTTGTTCTCCAATCCTAATCACCATATTTTCGGACATCAGCGAGGTCGAGCGACATCAAAGTGGTCTGTTAGGGCCGTGCGTACGTTTGGCGGTGGCTTTCGCTATCTGGGCAGCTTCTTCAGGGTCCTTGTCAATCGCGAGGAGGTACTGTTGCGCAGGTTCCATCTTGAATACGTCGCCAGGTGAATGGAAGGAGGTTCAAGTCGAGAACCGGAGGGATATCGACAGTAGGAGGCTTGGACACAGAGCGGTTCCGAACACCGCGAGCGAAGTAGGTATCACAAAAAGAAGCCTGGCTGCCCCTCGTTGACTACGTTAGCTCCGAGACGGGACATCGGGCTGGCCTGATTGGGAACCCACCTCGTTTGGCGAATAAATTAAAAACTTTTTGCCCTTTGTTATCGCTTTGCAGAGCGCCGCATTGGTTGAGCTTGGGTTCTGGGCGGTGTTCCTCCCGCCGACGGCCTCATCGGAGTAGATCTATTAGGAACGCTTGCGCATGTGGGGGGATGAGCTGCAGCCTGGAAAGCGTAGACGGCAGCAGCAGCTAACACAAGGTTTTTTTTTTTTTTTTTTTTTAGGCCGCAACCAACCGGCATCATGTAGCTCGATAAATTTTTAGAGGTCTATCTATTCGAGATCTCAAGATATTCCTCATCTCCCCTACCTAAACTCTAGACTTCAATACACCCCACCTATCGGTATCGCACCTTGAAGAGTGTCCAAAATGGCAGCGGCAGCGGCAGCTCCCTCGTCCTGCAAGGTGGTGCTTGCAGCTACCATCGCCAAGGGCTTGCTCCAGGAGGTTCAGTCGAGCCTCAACGCCCTGCAACACAAGCCGAAGCTCGTCGGCTTCCTAGCTAACAGCGACCCCGCGGCCCGTATGTACGCCGATTGGACGGGCAAGTCCTGCGTAGAGAAGTGAGTTCAGATATACCCTCTTTTATTGCCAGTTCACCAATTGCTCATGAAAATGCATGTTCTTCCAGTGGTTTCGACTTTGAGCTTCGAGAAGTCGACAAGGAAGAGCTTGAGGAAGCTGTAATCTCCGCCAATTCAGATTCTGCCGTTGATGGTGCCATAATATATTTCCCTGTATTTGGGACACGGCAGGTTTGTATATCCTCTCTTTAAAATACCTCCTTACGCATGTTTATTGTTCTCGGCTAACCTCTGATCTATGTGTGTACGTGTGTGTATTCAGGACCAATACCTCCAACAGCTCCTCGACATCTCCAAGGATGTAGAAGGCCTCTCCCACAAGTACATCTTCAACATGTACCAAAACATTCGCTTCCTCGACGACGCCAAAACCCAAAAATCCATCCTGCCATGCACCCCTCTAGCAATTATAAAAATCCTCGAATACATCGGCGTCTACAACTCCATCCTACCCTACGGTAACCGCCTCTTCGGCCGCACAATTACAGTCGTGAACCGAAGCGAGATTGTGGGGCGGCCATTGGCAGCTTTACTGGCGAACGACGGCGCCAGTGTGTACTCTGTAGATATCGATGGCGTCCAGCACTACACCCGCGGCGAGGGTATCAGGATGCACAGGCATCATTCGGTAGACACGAACTTCAAAGTGGAGGACGTGGTACCTAAATCGGACGTCGTGATTACAGGCGTGCCGACGAAGAGTTACAAGTTCCCGGTAGAGCTACTAAAAGAGTGAGTTGCATATTGCCTCGCTTGTGCTGGAAATTTACTGATAGAATCCTCGTATTTGCTAGTGGTGCTATTTGTATAAATTTCTCGTCAGAGAAGGTACGCTCGACTAACTGTTCTATGCAACCAACGGTTTCCATGATTAGCTAATTTGATTTTGAATAGAATTTTGATCCGTCGGTTAAGGAGAAGGCGTCGATATATGTTCCTGCAGTAGGGAAAGTCACGATAGCGATCCTACTCCGTAACCTCATTGTAAGTTGAACTTCTAATGTATCCATGCAGCTATCTGTGCTGGTTAATGGAATAGAGCTAATAAACTCGTGAAGAGGTTGTGTCAGAACAGGGAAAGCAAAACGGCGTCACAATAAATCGCTCTCTATTTGATTTGTATTCTCGTTTCGCGGGCTTGATATTGGATATATATGGTATGCCGTTTGGGGTGTTTTGAGTGCTGTCCGTTTTGGATAGATCCTATTGACAGATCTAGAATGTGTAACCCGACATCTAGAGTATAGAGTGCTGTGTTATTATACATGTCAAAAGATCTGCTTTTTGTTATTTTGCTTCCTTCGTTGGAATCTCAAGATGTATAATATCAGGATAAAATATATACCGGATACAAACTTTTCCGTTTAATCTATATATAATACACCGCTCAAACTCCGTATCATGCACAAAAACGACGAAATAATTCAGCGTTAGGAGGGTCATGAGAAGAACGAACTAGACCTTGACCCGCTTTGGCGACACTGCTGGCACATCATCATCTCCCATCTCAACATCTTCGTCATCCACCTCCACATCGTCTTCCTCAGCCTGATTATTATCACTCTCATCTCTGCCCCGTTTCCGCAACCCCTTCATCTTCCTCGTTTGGAGCTTGCCCAAATCTTGGCGCTCGACGTGTATTCTCCCGAGCTTGTCGCCCATCGGATCGATGCTTATATTCTTCTTGTTTCTCATCTCCTGGCCCTTCGCCTTTGCCATCGCCATCTTGAGCATGTCGTCGTTCGCCTCTTGTCTCCTCCCAATCTTGAGGTCCATCCGCGGCCCCATCTCCTCCAACTCCACACGAGGTAGCTTGTGGCCAGACCGCTTCGTCTGCAGCATGTAGCAGCGCAGGTGGATTTTCGGCGTGGGCTCCTGATCTGTTGCCTCAGCAGCAGAGACGGAAATCATGTACTGCAAGGCTTCGACATCGACTTCCGTGACGGTGTGGCCGTGGAAGAAGTCAAGGAGGAGGAGCTTGACATGGGCATACGCCGGGTTATTTTCGAAGATGGAACCGGAGAACGAGAGCATGGGCTTCAAGCCGATTCCTGCTTTTGCGTTCTATAATCGATATCCAGCATTTTAGCATTTACAGCTTGGTGATAGGGTAGTAACTGGTGCAAAGGAAGTGGTGGGTACACACCTTGAAGTCCGCCATCTTGCGAAACGTCTCACCGTCTAGAAGTAACTCTACCATGTCTAGAACTTGGTAGTCGAAGAATCGGACAAATGTAAGGTTATGCGCCCGCTTCTTCGAGTGCGATGCGAACACCATCAGAGAGGCGTCGTTCTTGCGACTGAAGAACTCGAGCGCTGATGCATCTTCGAACGGGTGTACAGCGTTCTTCTTCTGGAACTTGACTGCGTGTGGTTTTTTGAGTGAATGCTGGCAGCGACAAATTTATTTATGGTAAGTACGGATCATGTAAGAAGTATTGCGATGGGAGGCGCACCAGATCTCCAAGGGCATCCTGGACTACAGCACTGGCGGATGTGCCGCGGAGGAAGAGGGAAGTTTTCTGGTTCTCTACCAGCTTGGGCTCGCGGGCATCGAGGGCGCGCTTGGAGCGGGCGTTTTTGGGTTTTCTGTGATGGACAACGTTAGAGAGGTCAATCAGGTGAAGGCGATCCTAGAGGGAGGGCTTACACCGTCTGCAGCATTGTGGGGGAGGTGGAAGCCGGGGTGTGGTATATGGCAACGGTGAGGTTGAAGCTGCAGTTTGAGAAATTCTTGCCGCCAAGACATTATCGCGGCGGGCAACACGGCATTTGGCGATGGCGGGCGTTCACTCCACCGCAGCCTGCAGCCGGGGTTATGAGGCAGCGGGCGGCGGTAGGTCCACGAACTCTGCCCCGAGAACCAAGCTACCGCCCGCCGAGCATCGCCAGTTCACATACTTCCAAACGGGAATGCGCGCCGGTGCACCAATCTGAAGCTTCGGTCCCTCCGGCGATGAGGGCCTCAGCTTCGGCCGCACAGCTAACCTCGGTACCCCAGAAATTGCCCGTTCTGGCGTGGTCCCGCCGGCGATGATCTCACATGCCAAATCCCGCCCGACTTCCTTCCTTCCATTCGCTCATGCGCCGGCTCGTCTTTCTCTTTCCACCTCTCTTCTCTCGCTCCCTGCGGAAAATTTAGATACTCCCTCTTCTCCTTTGTACCATCTTCAGCAGACGGACTTCTAGGCTCTCCGTCGCAGGGCGCGCAGTATCTTACTATATACATATTATCCGACATCTAGCCTCCACCACAAGAATCAAGAAGATCAAGATGCCTACCGCCCTCGAAGCTGTTCAGGTAATATCCCCGCGCCGCGCACCAAACGAATACATGCACCTTGCTAACTGCGCCTGTGTATCGACTAGACCGCCGTCGACGCGATCATCCTCAATCCGTCAAACCATGAGGCTCTCGCCCTGCTTAAGGGCCTTCGCAACGGTCTCGTCTATGGCACCAAAGTCCGCTTCCCACATGCTCTGGTGTAAGCACTCCGTCTACCAACCAACATGCACAAACCGCGATCCACAAGAAAAAACATGCTAACGAATCCGGTCAATTCTCTAGTATGATCTTCCTCTTCCGCTCTGGAACGTACGTACCCCCCAGTGTAGCTACAGCTACACATCATCCCACTTGTTACAAAACCAAACCCGCCTCCTAACCGCACCACGCATCTCTCTAGATTCCGCGAAAAGGTCCTCCTAATCCTCAAAGCGACCCGCATCCACGCTCGCAACCTCGGCACCTTTGTCTTCCTATACAAAGCCTGCATGCTCCTGCAGCGCAGCCTCAACAAGTCCGAATCCCGCTACGACAGCTTCATCGCGGGTCTCGCCGGTGGCTACTACGTCTTCGGCCGCCACGGCAACTCTTCCGTAAACCAGCAGATATGTATCTACGTGTTTGCGCGCGTGGTGCTAGGTTTGGCCAAACTCAGCACCCTGCCCGGGTACGACAAGTCCCCCGTGCCCATGGCCTGGCGCGAACCCATCAACAATAACGCTTGGCCCGTGTTTGCCAGCATGAGCTGGGCGTTTGTGATGTATTTGTTCAAGTGGCATCCCGAGGTGATTCAGCCGAGTTTGAGGAGTTCAATGACATATTTGTATGTCAATAGCGAGAGGTGGGATGGGCTGCGGAACTTGATTTGGCATAATGTGTAATGTGGTCGGTGATAAGTAATTGCGGCTGGTGATTACAGGAGAAAGGGAGAGGAAGAGAAAGAGAGTGGAGAATGGAGAGCGGCGGGGTGACATGCATACAATATGCTTGCATATATGTGTATGCACGAATTTATCTAGCTATACATATTTACTGGCGTCGGGCGTCTTTTTTTCAACAGATTTCTGCAACGTGAAGGACGAGTAGATGATAGATGGGACGGACATGTATACTATATATACCTGAATGCCATATTTACATATTCCTTGAGCTTACGTTGTTGCTTTTGATTTAACTACGGGACCGTACCAACAGAATTTAGAGGAACCTAAGATAGGAAGCGTACAAAAGAATAATATGGCAGATCTCTTCATTCCGAGGCCATTTTCTAGCGGTGATATAGACATACATATCCGTCGAGCATGTTGCGCGATCGGGCTAACTATATCTGTACATGCATGCAGAGACTCTACCGCTTGGTACGCTATCGCAACAGAAAGGAATAAAAAATAGAATGACAAGTCCCCCTTCCTCCGCATCGTGTGTAGCGTTAATTGCTATATCAAAAGAAGCAGTTAATTAATTAATTAATGGTGACAATAGTAATAATAATAATAAGGAAGCCATCTCTCTAGGAGTCTTCGAAGTGGATTTTTCATTCCTAGCTTTGTCAGTTCTCTTTCTTTTTATTCGATGATGAGAAGAGGTTTTTAAATCCCTTCACGAGGCCAGCTCTGTCTTTCTTCTTCGACAGTTTCCCCCCAACTTGGTCTTGTGCTTCCTCATCTCGAGCAGAATCTCGGTTGGCTCCTGCGGTGCTGGCAATCTTCTTCAGCGCAGGCGAAGTTGATTCTCCTTCCTCGACCGAAAGGTTCTGCGCACCTCCACTCGTTACGGCAGGTTGTGGGAGGCTGCTTTCGCCGTGATCCCCATCCTCGTCATCGCCATCGTCATTGTCATCTTCCTCTTCATCATCACCATCATCCTCGTAGTCATCGTTGTATTCGTCGTCCTCGTCGTCATCTTCCTCACAGCTATCCGTATCAGCATTGTATTCACCCTTCTCAGCACCTTTCTTCTTCATAGTACCGTGGCGTAGCCCGGCCTTTCGATCAATCCTCATCGACTCTGCCGCAGCACGACTGGCACTTCCGCTCTGAGTACCACTGTCAACGCCAAGGATTCGCCTGTACGAATTCGAGGCATTGCCGTTAGCCGCAGCAATCACCTCGTCCATGTCGCGCCCCCACATATCACGCTCCCAGTTCTGCGTCTGTGCGAGGACGGGGAGCATGTCCAACGGCGCCGTCTCAAAAATGTAAAAGTTGCCGCTTTTGTAAATTTCCAAGGCTTGAGTGATTTGCTCGACAGCGCGGTAGGGTAGAGTGATAGTGGGTGGGAGCGGGTTGGTAGTGAGCATCTTGTGAACAAATATTATCAATTGTCCGGGAACTTTGCAACCAAGCTGTACATATGGCAAAGTCGTACAATTGACATGACATGTTAGTGAACTTGAATATATTACTGTTTCGTACACATACAAGTATGCATACTTGCGTAATGTAAAAATCCAGCTGGGGGATTATAGGACTAGACTTACACGCATAAAGGCAGCCGCGGCAACAACCATCATCGTATCTTTTTCACGGCCGTCTTCCAGTTCCACGTTGCAATGGAAAATGAACTTTTCGATCAAAACATTGACAGTATTTCGCACTTGCAGGGGATCCAATGGTTGCCAAAGATCCTCTTCATCGTGCAGATCGAGAATTTCGCTGATTTTATGAATTATGGCGATATGTTCTTCCGATTGGAAGAGACCGGGACCCCAGGATTTGGCTCGAGGTCTGCAAGGTGGTGGTTTGGGAGGTTTCGGATGCGCGACATGCTTTGGACCGCGTCGGAGTCGGTGACTATGGCCATGACAATTGTCGAATCGAGGAACTGAGTGGGAGTCTGGGTCCGAGTCAGGAACGTGGCGAGCATATTGTGGAACAGAGGCGGCATGGAGCCTGGAGACGCTGGCCAATGGGAGGGCTTTCGCATAGTGTGGAATAGATGTATCAGATGAGCCTGACTGCTTTGGCGGAGTTTGGGGCTGCTTTTCCGTGGTGTTACCACCATTCTTGGATACCGCGGGCTTCTTTGGAGGTGGGTCCATGGTGAATATCTAGTCCGGGGGAGTTGATTGTAGCTTCAAGGATGTTGGTGAGTGATGATTACTGGGGAGAAGGTCAAAGTAAAGGAGAGACAGCTTAAATAGGCTTCAGCTTTTTAGTAACGGATCTTTTGGTCCAAAATTGAAAAGCAATCCACCAGCGTGTTTAGCTTTTCAGATTAGACGGGGTATAGACGTGGTGGAGTGGAAAGCGGCCCCCATTTCAGCTGGCGCTCCATATCTGCTGATACTCTTGTGCCACCAGGCTGTTGGAGGCGGTTGAACATCTACTGAAGTCAGTAATTTATTTGCCCGGGCCTTGTTTCGATCTCTGGTCTCTTTTGACCTGTCCCTCAAGAAAACAGCATGCTAAACAGATATGTATGTTCAGAGTTACCCTATTACAAGGGAAGCTCTTCCTTGAGGGGCACAGCTGTATTCAGATCCAGAAGCTCCATATCAGGTGCTAGGCCTGCACCGAATACTTCCCAGAGTCGTTCTTCATTCACTAGAACACCCAAGTACTCCTTCTCTTGCCTGGCCACGCCGTCGGACTCACACTCTTCAAAATTGATGTAGTCCGAAAAGGACTCCTGGTCTGACTTACCCCCTTTAATGGCATCCCACGCTGGTGGCGGCATCTTCCAACTCCCATCCTCGTTCTTCATGTGTCCTCTCTCGCCCCAGAAGTGATCTAGATAAGTGGCGGCAGGGACCAGCCTAAAGTAACGGTGAAACCGGTCCTGCTCCAAAGCTTGCAGCATGGAGAGCCTATCTAGCGGGCTCATGAATTGGGAAGATGGAGGCGGAGAGAATGTACATGAGAAGTAGACGGGAAAGGGGCATGGAAAAGTTGGTAATGTTGTGTCCAGATCGTAAATATACGACTGTGTAGCCACTTCTGCTACATCTTTATTCGCTGTGATTTCTGGACCGGTGTTATTTAGAGCTTTGGGGCGTTTTAACAGATCTTCCAATGTATAGTCGGGATGGTAGACCAAGATAACATGGTAGTCCCATAGAACAGGGAACGTTGGCGTGTTCTGCAGCTTTTGCGAGAACAGAGGGATTGACTTTGTACTGTTTGATAGGAATACAACAGTGTAGTGCGCGAGAGAAGAGGTGGGAACGTGCCGCTGGACGAGTTTGTAGATATTTTCTTCGCAGTAACTATCCGAAATCAATGTTAGAACTCGAACATACAGAGGAGGCTGAGGTGTTGATATTGTTGCATTTTGCATCTCAGATCTTGAGTTGCCTACCAGGACGTGTAGAGAAGAGCTTCGCGGGGAGGAAGCTGAAGGAACTCCATCTTTGGATCTCACGAGGCCCTGCAGTCCGAAGAGAGAGGTTCGAAGGGAGCGCTATCGCGACAGGTCTATTGAGCAGTTTGAGAGATAGTTCTTCGATATTGCAAAATCAATCGGGTCCCTGATTATACCCTTTTTTGTTTTAAACCGAGGCGTCGCCTATTTACCGCCAAGACCAGCCTCCAACGTCGGTTGCCAATTGACGACATTCCATTGCCAGTCCCGCAGACCACGCCGTATGCCTCCATCCACCGCCTTTCGTTAACTCACCACACACCCACCGACAATCAATTCATCGCCAATCCATCGCCATGCTTTCCCGTCGCCTCCTCCGCACCTTCCCCCGGCGTGGTCCCTCCGCCGCCACCATCCAGCGCCGGGAATACGCATCCGCCCACTTCGACGGACCATCCTCGACCCCCCGCAGCGAATTCAAACCAAATTTCACCACCGAGGAAAAAGTCCCGACCTGGGCATACATTGCCACGGGCACGATATTCGCAGTCTACGCATTCTACGGATACATCATGCCATCGGAGACCTCATGGGTGACAGGGTTGCTGTCGGTGGATTCTGCGGAGCGCAAGGCGCAGGAGGAGATTTCGAACCGGCATACAGCGTTTATAGAACAGGCTGCGCATGATAAGCATCTGTTTTTGGAGAGCCCGACCAGTAAAACGATACCCATGCGGTTTCCAGAGTACGTGCTTTCCCCCAAACCCTCCTGCCTGTTATCTGCCTTATACGTATACGCAGAACAATATTCCCCAATTTAGCATTGGAGATATAGAGATTTTGGATATGGCGGAATTCTTGGCTGACCCATAGGTAATTGCGCATTCTCGTATAGGAGATTTAACGTGCATAGCCCTTTAAATCATGACGTCGGCCATGTAAGAGGAGTGTTGATGGACCAGCTTGAGGAGCACTATCGGAAGGAGAATCCGCCGAAATAGGAAGCCATGCAGGCAAAACCATACATGAAGATGCATATATGATGAGAGTTTGGATTTGTATATATTTGCGTTCAGGATAGTCGGTTCATTAGGGATTGTGCGTAATTGTCTTAGATAGGGTGAATTGAAAGATCGGCTACACCACACATAGGAAGTGGACGTGCCGGTCTATTCTACATTATTCTACCATTTAAAGCGGCTCTACTGCGACTACATCTTGATCTCTAATCTCGAGTTTCACTGCCCCTCAGTAGCTAAAAGCGAGACAGGTAACCTCACTATGAGGGTTCCATACCATCCGCTCAATTGGTACCCCCAAGTTCTACCACGAACCTATCCGCAATCTCCACAAGCTTTCCTACCTCCCCTTCCAATCCTGGTACTCCCTTCAACCCCTTCCCAGCCCATTTATCCGCCTCTTTGTTAGTGTCAATCCCCATATCTATGACGACCTCCTCCATCTTCCTTTTCACCATCTTGGCAAACCCGCTCCCCTCCCCATGGCTCTTGTATACATTGCCACATACCTCGACTAACAGACCGTAGAGCACCTTTGTAAAATCCATGTCCTTAAATTCCTCGGGCACTCCGACAGCAACCTGTATCAGCACCATAGCGAAAGTAAAAGTCCTCACTACTCTAACCGGGTGATACGACGTCGCATACACCACGGGATAGACACGGACGTACAGCGTTATGAGATGCTTCAACGCCGCCGCCCAATCTCTTGCATCGATGTACGCAGTCGTAAGGTCTTGGTGTATGTGCGGGATAGGATTGTAACTAGACGGGAGCAGCTGGGTGGCATACAGTATGCGAAGCGATTCCAGCATCGTTGGGATAGATTTATCTGCGTTTGCTTTCCGCCTTGCGGAAGATATCGATGCGGCCAGAGCGGTAGCGGCCAGATGTTGGTCCTCAGAGACCACTTCACTGCATGCAGGGCACGTATTTGATAATGACGGGACAGACTTGCCGCACTTGTGGCACAAAGACGATTCTAGCGGCTGTGTTTCAGCGGAGCATAGGGAGCAGGAGCAATCAAAAAAGTAACGGCTCCGCAATTCATCTCTGCGTTCTCTGCGCGTCATAGACATATCGATATATGAGATCGTTATCTCGGTATCCTTTGGGATTTCCTGGAGTGATCGAAAGGAGAGCTGGCGACCATCAAAGATTACAATAGCGTTGGGGTCGCAAGAATGGTTGAACATGGCGGCTTGGTAATCCACAGAGATGCCAATAGGGTCAAACGATTGTGTCGTAGCAGTGATCGAGTTCACCAGCAGCTGCACGCCGTTTACGCCATGTTAGCGAGGGACAGCAATTGGGGCTTTTAGATTTGACCGTGTTGCGATAGAGACAGTAATCTTTTACCTTGCAATAAAGATCTCTCATGAACTCCGCCTCGAAACTCTCCTTCTTGGAGGCCTTGGAGAACTCTGCCGTCGCCTTTGCCGTCAGGTTCCCATACTCCCACCGCTCCCCACCATCTTTTTGAAAGTCCGTGATATGCGTTTTCAACGCTCCTATCCCCCCAATTTTGTTTGCTGATATGGTCTCCGTAAGGAAAAGCTTCGCCATGCGAAGAACTGCGCGGGCGACAGTTGGCAGAATCTTCGGATATTGTGCCTTATAGATGGCGCAGTCGTAAGAATGGCCTTTGCGCTTCCAGTCACTCGCTTGACATGCCTAGTCGAGTCATCTTGTTGGGACTCTGTTCAGTTGTAGGTAACTTTTTGGTGGTAGAGGGGGGTCGCCGACTCGCGGCATGAGACTACGCGTGAGGCGGCATACATACCTTGCTGCAATACTTTACAACTCTGCAGCCTAGACAATAGGAAAGCTTGATAGGTGGCCTATAAGCCTGGGTGACAGAAGAGGCCGTCTCGTCGGTACCTTCGGCCATGCAATAGTGGCAGCAGCTGTCGAGATGGTTATCACCTGGAATACAGATGAGAGGGTCTGGGATGCTGAGAACCTCAGTGCCAGCGGGGATCGCAGTTGATGCGAACGCGCCACGGCCGGCAGGTTTGTGTTCCTTCACGTATACGGAATCGGACAGTTTGGTTTGAGATGCCATTTTGAGGGTCTTCTAACGATGTAGAGAAGAGTTTGAAGCTGTGAAACAGTGAAGGCCGAAGAATTGCTGTTCTGGCAGAGTGTCTGTTGGATCCTGGAAGGGACGTGCGTTGTGCGTGTGTGACATTTGCTGGAACTTTCAAGATGATGCGCACATTCGGTCCCAAGACCGATACTGCGCAGGATGACGTGCATTCCGCTTGCCATGGTACACAATAGAATGCCATCACCATAATCACTACTTGAGTGCACGTTCACAAATTTCTAAATATTAGGGGACTCAAGACGTCCATTCCAGGTATATAAATATCGTACAACCAATCCCTTGTTAAAAGCTATCTACTCGAAATCCCAAAACTCCAGTAACATATTCCCTGCTTGAGGTGCAGTTCCATCCTCACTCTGCTTTTTGTCTGCAAAGAATATCTTCTTTGGCACAATATATTCCACCACCGGATCTTTATTAATTTTTTTGGTCATTTCAGCCTCCAGCATCTAGAATTACAATTAGTTATCTCATACGCGAATACCGAAATCGGTGCAAAGGGAATCACAAGCGTACACTAGTATAGGAGTGATCTAAGAAGTCTTCGATATTATACTGTTGCTTTGTAAATTGTTCCGAAAGTATTTTAGCCAGCGTTGCGACGTTCGGATGATAGTGTGACTGGAGTGTCTTTTCATCGTTGCATTAGTTCGGCCCAAGTAATCTGCAAAATAAAGGATGAGTTGATGGCTCACCTCCAACTCCCATAAACTACTCTCCAATGCTCCTGTCTTCATTGGGTCTTCTTCTTCCTCGTCAAAAGAATCTACCGACCCGTCCTTCCTCATCTTCTCACGAATATCTTTGTTCAATACTCGATGCAACATGAACGTGCATGTCGGATGCAGTCTCATGAGATTATACACGAAAGGGATAACTGCAACAATTGCACTTGGCGGAGCAGATAAGCATAGTCTCGCCATTCTCTTAATAAAACTCGCCACCAAGATTGCAGGCAGATGACTAGAGTTCAAAAATAGCTCTAGCAATCTAAAAAACCGAGATCGGTATTTGACGTGCATCAGATCGCGGTTGAGGAGGGCATATAGTTTCGTGAAGAAGTTCGGGTAGTCGAGGTTATGGGACATCATCAAGTTGAACAGTCCTTGCAATGCAAGAAGGGCAGTTACGCCCCCGGAGTTGTAGGTATCAGTTAAGTAGTCCATGAGGAGACGAGGGTTGGGAAACTGTGGGATTATGCGCTTCGGTAGAATCGTCAGAACATCACGCTGCTTCGAAGGGAGTGGACGTGACAGGAGCGCAAGCCAGGTTTCTTGGAAGTACCGCTGGTGCGACACAATTTGAAATAGGGGATGCTTCTTCTTTGAAGGAGGTGAGATATAGAATTCGGAGTCTGCAAGGTCTTCAGATGTTGATGGAAGGTCTTTGAGATTGTAAAGTATATTGAAGAGATTTTCCGAAAACGTTGTATTCGCTACTGGAACATCTTTTGAAATGTTTGGTATTGCCTTCAGGAATTCGAAGCGAAGGTCAGAATATTCGTAAATATAGTCAGCGGCAAAGAGGCTGACGAGATCCGGACTGTCGGAGAGAAGTAGGAATTTGATAATGACGCCGTAGGAGAGGAATGGAAAGTAGTAATCCTCAGATGGCTTCATATGGATGGACTCTTCCTTCAACACTCGCAAAGCAAGCTTGAGTGATGTCCCCTCGCCGCTTTGCAGCATGTGACCTAGCGCATTTAGATAGTTTATATATGCATCCTTTCCCTCCTTTACCATCCTAAGATGTTCAGGGCCATGATCTTTGTGCCGTATCAATTGCCCTCTGCTCATCAAGCGGCAGAATGTCCGGCATAGGCCAACAGCAGTCATGATAGCGATTTCCTCGGATTCATCCTATTACACCAGCCAGGGTGAGCACTTCGGGGTCGTCAATTGGCCGCGACAATGAATGATACCTTCAGCTGCCCTAACAAAGTTTCCAAGCCCTTCATCCGCACCTGAGCCGTCTTTGCAGCAACTATCTCTTCTTCAAGCCGTAGCATTTCAGCCTGCTGCATGGCAAGGCTATCACTATCGCCTTCCTCGCTGCTACTTTCAAAATCATCTTCCTCCTCTTCATCTTCATCGCTAGGTGGTCCAGCAAGTTTCTTCGGCTTCGGCGCAGCTCGTATTATCACGGCTTTTGTAACTGTAGGTACTTCCTTCGGCACGGTCTTTGGTCTTCTAATGGTTTCGTCTGATGCGACTCGTTTCCGTTTCTTTGAGCCAGATACGGCCCCACTAGACGTGTGTATCGCCATTTTTGTTTCGATGTAGGTCTTGGAATTCGTTGGTGCGAAATTTTTGGTGATTTTGGCGACCTTAGCTAAAGGCCGCAGGCTTGGCGGCAGACGGCGTTTGATTGGTCGGATTTTTTCCAGTCTCTCCCGAAGCCGAACTCGAACGTCACTTCAACACCCGAACTCCTGCTACGCCTGCCATCTCCGACACCCCTCCTCCTCCTCCTCGTCCTAGACGTCCAATTGGATTGATCAGACTTCCTTCTTTCCCCTCTTCCGCTCACTTGTAATGGCTTCGAGGTTAACACGAGCGGCGACGGGTATGTGAAACAAGCCTACTTCCGCCGCTCCAAGCAGCCCCTCCAACCACACGCTAACATAGTCTCAAAACCACAGGCCTTACGCGTCTCCGCCCGTCTGCTGCTCTCCTCAATTCATACATACCGGCTGTTAGACCCGTTGTCCAAGCTCGCTTCGAAAGCAACTACCCACCGCCGTCTTCCGAGCGACCGTCTCCCGAAGTCAAGGCCAAATCAATTCTCGATGCCATTCCCGGAAACTCCATCGCTTCCAAAACCGCCATCCTCTCCGCCACTGCCGGTATTTCCATCGCCGCTATTTCAAATGAGCTCTTGGTGGTCAATGAGGAATTCGTGGTTGCCTTCTGCTTGATTTGCATGTACGCTGGCGTCACCAGAGTCGTGACTCCGTTGTACAACGATTGGGCGGAGGCTCATATTAAGAGAGTCAAGGAGGTTCTTTATGCCGCACGAAACGACCACAAGGGCGCTGTCCAGGAAAGAATTGATCAGGTTGGTGAGATGAAGGACGTTGTCCAGATCACCAAGGATCTGTTCACTGTTTCGAAGGTACGATTTCTGGGAAGGTAGGCCTATTACCATGCCGCAACGGACCTAGCTAACAAGAGCTATCAGGATACCGCTCAATTCGAATCTGAAGCCTTCGTACTAGAGCAGCAAACCAAGTTTGCCAATGAGGCTAAGCAAGTCCTCGACAGCTGGGTCAGATACGAGGCTCAGGTTAAGCAGAGGGAACAGAAGGAGCTTACCGAGGCTGTTATCAAGAAGATTACTGAAGAGCTAAAGAACCCAAAGATTCTGCAGCAGATCCTGCAACAAAGTGTCTCCGATGTTGAGAGTACTATATACCGATCTTTCCGTTGCTTATATCTGCAAAGACTAATTTGATTAATTTTGTAGGAATCGTTACCCAAAAATAAATCTTTCAAGACATGGCAGGACATCAAGTGTTTGGAAAATTAAATTTATAAAACCTTCATTGTGCTATGCTTTACGAAACTAGGGAAAACTGTTTTCTAAACTCTAGCTAGAAGATGAAGTGGTCTGTATAAAATAATTGTTTTGTTGTATAAATTTATTCCTTATACCTTACACATCGCTTAGAGCCCTAAGACTATGCTATATATGCCTCAAGATAATTTTTAGCTGGTGTAAAAGGCTTCCGAGGTACTCTAGATGCCCCCCCCTTACGGCTAACCCACGTCACAAGACCACTAGCTACTCTATGGGATAAGCCCTCTAGGCGAATTCATATTCTTATTTACAAACCAAGTTTGCTTTCCCACCATGATCTCTCGTGGCCAAAGGCCTTGATAACATCATTCAATCCAGCTGCTGCAACTTCTTTCTGTGTTGGCGTCAGATTGAGAGGACTAGATTCCTTCAGTATATTATACGCATCAGTAGCATCCCGCCTTTTCTTTTCGGTGGTTGAGCGCAGGCCGCAAGAGTTAATCTTGAAGACTACTAAATCTGCAACCGAGATATAGGGAAGATATCCGGGTCGGATATCAGAGATTCTCTGCGCATTCTCTGGAATATATGGTGACTGTGACAAATGGACATCCGTTAGTGACGTCGCGAGGTTCCCTCGATCCCGAAATATTGAAAAAGGTTCCAAAGATCAGATAATAGCGTACCTGCCAATCAGGCGTAATGTCTATCTGTATCAATTTGCCTGATTTCAATGTATACTGAAAAATCCCCGCATTGTCGACGAACGGAGAATTGGGAAGGCGTAGCAGTTTCTCCTTTACCACTTTCGGAGCCCCGCTGACGTTCACAAGAAAGTCGACGTCCTATAGTATGTTGTACGGTTAACGTAAAGCTTTCTATATTGTCATGTTAAGCTATTGGAAAGCGTCTAATGCACAATATTGTTCGGGAATATGGTAAGGTAGAGGACCGATCCGTATGCATGGGGATTTAGACATGTTATATCATATAAAGCTTTTTTTATTCGTGAAGGGCCATTTTATGTACTTACGTCGGTTGACCTACCCTCTCTAAGTAGCTTAACGAGTGCCATACCACCAATAATCACGAGCCTACTCTCTCCAAATCCACTCGTCTTCATATAATCGATGACCCCCAGGGCAGCTTCTTCTAATTCTTCGATCGTGGCGGCACGCGCACGTAACCTAGGCCTTGACTGCATCATGAAAGCTGTAAAAGACTATTTTGAGCTAATGTGGGATGTTGAGGACCCGATTTTCTGAGCGTATCACGTATTCTTCAGGGATATCCATATATATACTTATATATAAGGAAATATGGATATCGCTTGTCTCCTTCGTAGACTTCCAAGGATATCGCTATATCATGGAGATGTGGTCTCGTAAATTGGACTTGCAAAGTGTGAGCCACGTTGGAGATGGAGATGTATATTTAGATATATTTTGAAGGTATTTGATTCTGTTCTTTCTCTTTTATCAGTCTTCCAGCTCGTCTGGCAATTTCGGGCTCCGGACCATTTACCTACGTCCCCGAAACCAACCAATAGGAAACATCGCATAGACGTTTTCCACACCTTTGCTACACCGTTCTTCACATCTTTTAACACCTTACCATATAATTTTACACTTTAAAAAACGACTATAATGATGGCGTATTAATAATATATAAAATAATATATAAACATATTTCAAAGTTTTTGAAAAAGTGCGAACTTTTATGGTAAAGGGTGAAAAGGACATGAAGAGGGTGTACGCAATATCGCCTGGTGCTAACTGCTGTGGACAGTTTGAGATTAGAAGGGTTAGACTTGCAAAGAAACGCCCTGCAGTGCCTACGGGCCGTCCCAGCTTTGCTGGCAAAGTAAGCAGGGTGGTTGCACGAGACAAGCCCCGCGGCCCGCCGGGTGATGGGAGTGAAGCCAACTTGCAACATTCAGAAGTATTGCCAATAATATTGCGTTGGGAATACGATGTTACACCAGCCCTTTTCAACTGTACTCTAAAGCTGCTGCTCGATAACAAAATCTCAGAATTTGTGATCTTCTCAAGAGCCCAAGAACACCATAGCTGAAATCTTGAAGAAAGTATAGTTAAAGATTCTTGGAACTAACGTTTAAACGTGATTCCTTCCCAGAAACTTTAACGTTTGTCAGCACCGCACCGCAGCACGCGCGGCACCTACATGATCCGAGATCGATCCATATCAGCATGGTCAAAATACAGATTGTCTCAGATTTGCATCTCGAATCACCATCGGCATACGACACCTTTGAGCTCGAACCTACAGCGCCTTACCTAGCGTTAGTAGGCGATATTGGAAATATTCGAGACGATGGGTTCTTCAGTTTCCTTCGTCGAACGTTGGCGCGGTATCAAATTGTCTTCTTTGTGGCTGGAAATCATGAACCATACCACAGCGACTGGCACACCACCAACAAAAGACTGGCCGAGTTTGCTTCATCCGTCGATAGCGAAGCCGGGCTCGGCAAGTTCATGTTTATGAACCAGACCCGCTACGATCTTACCAACGATGTTACAATACTCGGCTGTGTTTTGTTCTCAGCGATCGACCCGAAACATTCGGAAGACGTAAGCTTCGGGCTCAATGATTTCTATCATATTAACGACTGGACCATTGAACATCATTCGTCCCATCATGCTTCGGATGTGGCGTGGTTGAATTCCGAAGTGCAAAGGCTCGCTGCGGAAGAGCCTCAACGGAAGGTCCTCATCCTCACCCACTTTTGTCCCACCTTTGAGGCAAACGATCCAAGGTACAAGAATAGCAATATATCGTCGGGCTTTACGACTAATATGACTCTTGCAACGTGTTGGACGAGTCCCAATGTGGTCGCATGGGTGTTTGGTCATACTCATTTCAATTGCGATTTTGTCGATGGTGAGACTAGAAAGAGGTTGGTTGCAAATCAGCGAGGATATTATTTTTCGCAGGCCGCTGGGTTTGATCCAAGTAAAACACTAGAAATATGACGAAGGGCTCTAGAGTCAAGTAATGTATATAGTAATGGCCAGTTGTCTGAATATGATAACCGTAAATACCCTGTGGTTTAAAACACCTCCATTCATCGAAGTTTTGGCTGTATCTCTAGTCTACGCTGCAAATCCGCAAGCAGGGTTACTAAAGGGACTGTGTCATTGCTTAGTGACCGCATGAAGTCCCGAAAATCAGGCTTCAAAGACTCTTCGTCTAAGCGGCCTGTTGGGTAGATGTACTGGCTGATGTAGCTAATCATAGCAAAGAAAGTTGTCCACGACATCGCAGGGCTATCAGGGTTGTTAGAGAAGTAGCGCAGGGTTAAAAGGATGAGACCTTCTGTAAGGAAGTTCACTGAGGGGATATAAACCGGAGGCGAGGTTTTAGGAAGAGGACCCATGCCCCCTCCAATCGCGGCGGCTGGAATCGACGGGTCATGAGCAGAAATGAGATTGCCAGCCTTTACGTCATCTTGAATTTGTGTAGAGAGCTGCCAGAGCGAGTCCGACTTTCGGAAGAGAAGCAAAGACTGCCGCTTAAAGATATGTGAATGAAAGAATGGCAGCGGACTGGTCTCTGTTGTTACGAGCGGGCAGGTTGGTGACACGCATCCCACCAGACCTGCAGATTCCAGCGCTGCTGATGCCTTCTCTAAGTCTTGATCACCTATTATGAAGCCAATATTCTGGTTAAACGGTTAGCATAGCTTAACCAGACACATTTGACGAGTACATACGTCCACAACCGTGGGAATCCCGTGAATACTCAGAAGGTAGTTTCCCCACAATACATTTGGCACTCCGCTATTCGTTAGAGCATTGCTGAATTGAACAATGAGATTGCTACCGTCGGCTCCTTCTTTGAGATCAATCGCCGAGTTTTCCGAAGCTTCAGCGTCAACTGGCATCTTGGCTTGGCAATGTTGTGAGAAGCTTGCAGGTATATAGGTGCAAGTTCCTAGTGTGTATTATATCAAGTATCAGGCTGTAAAAATAGATAATAAAAATAAAAATAAAAAATAAAAAATAAAAAAATACCCAGATGTTAAATAAACGGAACGAGGAGATCACAGAACTCCCTCGGCTATACTCCTGGTCGACTGTGAGTTTGTTGATCTGGCGGCAAGGTTGGTTGTTGTCTTTGCCTCTGGCCAGAGTTGTTTGGTGGTGTTGAGACCTCCCAGTGAGCCGAAATGCTACAATGCCATTCCAACCATTCCATCAACATCACCTCGCATCACCCTTAACGCCATCGTCATCCTCACTGCCATCCACGCACCTTTGAATTCCCATCCGGTTCACGAAAAAGCATCTCCAGACCTCTCCCCCGCGCGATAGCCTCATCGGATATCACCTTCCGTGGATGCACTCGGACAGCCGGTCCAGTCAAGCTTCTTTGACCAACGCGCGCGACGTCTGACAGCCTAGCGATCACGTGTACATCGACATTTCATCTAAGAAGGATCCAAAGATTGAGACAGGATCTCAGCATTTGCTCTCGTGATAACAGTCGTCCTTCAAATATATTGCTACTTATACCTCTTGCTCTTGATCTTGTTGTCGCCAAATTTTTGTAGCAGAGGATACCGCCTGAGGCGCGGCAGGGGCCAACCGCAAAAATGGCCGATGGGGATGTTGCCGTAAAAGACAAAATCGCACAACTCAACCAAGCCAGGGCGCTTGTGCTGCAAGATTCCCAATTCTATCCTGATATTCTAAAGGGGATACTGCCGGTTATAGTCGCGCCCTCGAGTGTCATTGAACTACGAAGATGGGGCTCGGAGTTTCTCGCAGAGACCTTCGCATCCCCGCTGTTAGCCGCGCAAAAGAAGCAAGAACTTGCGTTGACCTGTTTAGGTCCTCTCATGACGCTGCTAGGCGAGTTGGAAACCGGAATTCTAAAAAACGTTATACAGTGTAGCTCTTCGATATATCCATTGATCTTTCGGTACATGTACGTCAAGATAGGTTCTTCTCGCGACCTTCAAACTCGATCAGCTGATACGGCTGCGAGATTTCGGCGGCGGTGTTTGCTGCTTCAGCCTGACTCTCCTGACATGTTTTTCTAATCCTCCAAATAACAATCATGAGATTCGATTGTGATACTGACTGCGATATATTTTGATTTATAGATGTCACAACAAGACAGAGGCCGCGACATGGCAGCAAATGGCAGCCATAAAATCAAAAATATTAAGTATGCTAGATACCGGCGCCGAGGGCGTCCGGCTGGCATGCATCAAGTTTGTTCAACGAATCATCTTGGTACAAACACCTGGTGCATCAGATCCACGGGTAAGTACACTCTCCGCGAATAGGAACGTCTCTGTGAACTGGAACCATGTCGGTATATTATTCTTGTATCTGTGAGGTTCAAAGATGTATCTGGAAACCAGATTTGTTCGATGAACTCATACTTTGAATGGAATCGCCCATCTCCTCTATGCAGACTGTCAGGGAACCTAACGTGCCTCAATCCTCATTATAGCTTGTCGACAAATCTGAAGTGTCTTTGACTATCGTACCATTAAGCCATCCCATTCTTAATATTCATGCGCTAGAGGCTGAAGCCCATGGCCTGCTAGACCGCCTCCTAAATGTCTTCCAGGATGGCAAATTGTGAGCCTTGAGCCCCACCATAAAGCACATTATGTCTCCTCTGAGCCTATCATCATCGACTGGCGACGGTCAGCGATCAGGGCGCATGAGGAAGAGGCTAGAAGCGCGTGCTTACAAGTGGCCGTTCGAATAGAGATGCCCCCATCATTACCGCAATTCTCAATTGCCTTCCGGCCCTTGTAAAAGGGCGAGCGGCAATCTCCAACAAAATCCTCAACGTTTTGATGGCCTACAATCCCATCGCAATCGCCGCCAAATCAATGGTATTCAAGGAGCGGTTTATCGCCCGAAGTCTGGAGAAGACCCTTCGGATGATATTAACTCATCTTGCAAGGTGAGCACGACAGTGTCCATCTATGTTTCCCAGCTCTTTGCTGATATCCTTTCCCTAATTCCAGAGCAAGTTCGCAAAGCCCTCACGCTGCAAAAATTCAACAGCAAATCCAGAGGTTGTTACAAGCTAAGGCGGAGTTTTCTATTGAAGTGCCAAAGAGTAACAAGCGGGTTATGTCCGTGACGGACATCGACTCTGTTAAACGTACAAAGTATGCGAGGAACGACGAAGGCGAATATACACCCACGCCGCCTCCTGCTCCTCCTCCAATACAGATCCAACCAAGTAACGGGACTACCTACAAAACGCTGTTCACCCTAACAGGTGACCAGGCACTCTCAAATTTCGATGTCTCGCAGTTGCCCATCGACATGGCGGCTCAAATTACACTGGCCACTATGTTTTCTATAAACCAAGAAGCACTGGAAACTTCTGTCGCTGTATGTATAATTTCCACAACATACCCCGAAAATCCTTACTAAGTTTTGTCTGCACTTAGGCGATACGGCAACGGTTAGCTAGTCTTGCTCATGCCGCATCAAAAATTCCACCGACTCGCCCCCTCCAAGCTCCCCAGCTCGATGACGACGACGATGATGATTACATACCTGGCGGAGGGGATGATAACCCTTCCCTAAATCCAGCCACCGTTACTGATGGTGTTGTTTACTCGGAAGACTCGGATGATAGCTACGAGGTCAAGGACCTTGTTCCAGTTACGGCAACAAGCAGAGCAGCGGGAATGGACCTCGTCAAGATGCCTGATTTATCGCCAGCTCAAGTCCAGGAGGCTTGCGAAGGAACTTTAGATCGCATGTTTGAGACAATCAACACACTAGACAAACCAGTGAAGAAAGAGAGAGCAGGATTCAATCGGCTGACCGCCGCCAGCTGGGATAGAGATAGTTGGATAACCATTCTTTCGCGACTGAGCACCAGAGGATTATCTGGCATTGATGCAGAAATCCAGGTCCAGGCAGCGGAGAATCGAATGCACTACGAAACTCTTAGCTCCCAGGTCCGGCAAAAACTGTACTTGTACGTCCTGGGCGATTTTCGCACCCGTATGGATGCTGCTGTATCGTGGCTCAATGAAGAGTGGTACAATGATAAACTTCAAGGAGTAGCAGCGAAACAAGATGGTGATCGGATACAGCTAGAGCCACAGTATTCCAAATGGATGACGAAAGTTATGGACGGGATATTCCCATACCTTGAGACCACAGATCGGAACATTTTCCTAAGGTTTTTGAGCGAGCTGCCAGCCATCCCCGGCCCCGTGCTAGGGAACATAAGGGGTTTGTGCCTCGATCCAGAAAGGTCGAATTTGGGGTTTCTAGCTTTTCAGTAAGTCCACTTGCTTTGAGGATCCACAGTGATGAACTGTCGCAAAACTAATTCACGTAATTTATCCTTTCGGCAGATACCTGTGCATGCTAAAACCACCTGTAAGGAATGAGGTATTGGATATCGTTGAAGAACTTTGGCACAACCGTACGTTTGTTCTCTGGCTCTCAATGTTTTGTGTGCTCGAAGCACTGCTAACATCCCTACTACTAGATAACGATGTCAAAGCTGCTGCCCGAAAACTCCTTGTCAAATTTCGCCCGCATGTCGTTGGTCTCCCAGCGAAAGAACCTGCAGTAACTGGCCCATCATAAACCTACTTATATTTATACATTTTGTTTAATGTCTTGACGCATTTATGGATTTCATTCTCTCGACACGCTTCTCAGAGCGCGTTTGCATATGGCATCTCTATGGGCAACTTTCAGGTTGCCCACGTCTCTTTTTAACTCATAGTCCTTTTCTACATCCGTTTACAAGGCTTTGCATCATTCATATGGCGTTTTCAACAACTGCTGACCCCCCATGTTGGTATGTTTTTTGTTTTGAAACTAGGCCCTATATTGCATTGCGCTGGAATCCAGTTCATTGCTCTTAGGTATTTTGGACGCCTACATGTATTATATTACTAGATAAATCAGCAAATTTAATCTACCTTTGGTTAACGAGCTCTCGAACAAAGGAGGGGAATAAATACAGATTCTCAAAGCGTATACCAATTTCCGAGCCAACTTCGTTTGCCTCCAAAGAAGCGAGCGCAACCGCTTTGAACATTTAAATTGATTTGGCAGCTGATTGGGTGTTGTCGCCAAATATCCAACAGCACCAGCACAGCAAATCATCCCATCCTAACGAACAAAGAGACTCCTCATTGCTTAGGGCCATGATAGATTTCAATATATACCTAGGTTTATCATAGTTGAGCTTCTAAAAACCTCCCCACTATCAAAAGCACCTCCTTGCGCCATCGATACTTCTGGCAATCAAAACCACTCACAACTTTCCTGTTGCACGAGCTTCTATTCCACCACCGTTGATGTGTACCATTGCCAGCTGCCATCTGCTCGTACAACCTGCTGATTATTCCTCACCTCCAAAGTTTCGCGAGTCTTTATCATTTTCCTCACATATATCCCTGGATGTCACTCCAGCACAACAATTGATATACTATTTTCCCGCACTTAACCGATAACTCATTCTATCTCTCACAATATCCGTCATCCCCGAAACTCAGGCACAAAACCGCTAAGGAAACAGTTAAAAAATGCTCGATCCGAATACCACCAGTTTCACTTGGCGAGGACTCTACGAGTTCAAAGAGAGTGCTCGCAAAGACGTCATTGAGAATTACAAGTATGTGCCGCTTGATTCTCTGTATTTTCGCCGTTCGATCTCGCAACAACTACAGTCAATGCCTAGGAACCTTAGTGAGCTTTAATGTGACTAATTTAACCATTTCTGTGGTTCTTAGACGGCTCCAAGACTATGGCGCGATTATGAAGATTGAGTTTGATCCGCTGAGAAACGTGAGTATTTGACGTCCAGATGCCCCGAAGATATCGGTAAACGGATTATATGTGTATCGAAAGGATAATTAATGGTGAATCATAGACATTTACACTCACGGGCCCGAAAGATCGTGCTGAGGAGGCACATACTACGTTCATTAACGTCGTGAATACCCACATCGACAAGCTCTATTCCAGAGAACTAGGGAGGGATCTAAATGTACGATTCTACAAAACCCGCTATGAACTCATAAATGCAGAATTAACAGATTGGAACTGCTCTGCAGGCAAATCGTGGAAAAATCACCCGCACCCTCCAGACTCGCATGAATCTCAGGTCTCTAGTTTGGACTGACGACCCCGAAGAATTGACTAAGACTAATCAGGTCAGTATCTCCCGTTACTTTATAATCGACCAATTCACAGGTACAGGGGCTAACTTAGCAAATATAGGATGAAGTTCTTGAGATGTTTGAGGCTATCAACCACGAAGTTGAAACTGGAAAATACGAGAAGTTCCATAAATGGATCCCCACATACAAGGATACCTTCCGGGAATGTTTCTTTCCAGAGAAATCCGACCTAATCCACGAGATCGCAGAGAGCGCCAATTGCGTAATGAAAGTTGACTGGCTTAGCAGAGATGTCCATGTTGGAGCACGGACTGACGGAGCTCTCAAAGCAGGATTAGCAAAATTGAAGCTTGCTGAGCAATACTACGTGCGTATTTACCATCAACAATTCTCCAGTGCGTACAAAGATCATACTTACTAAACTTTATTTATAGAACTGGCCATACTCCAGACTAAAATCCCACCTTGTCAACAATGATGGTCGGGAACGTTTTGAAGTTCGGCTTGTTCGTATCGTCGGACAACCCAGCACCATTGGGAAATCGACGTTATTCCCACCAAGTGACCAGTACAGCAGCGAAATTGGTAGAGAAAAGCTAGCGTCTGCCCGGCTCGCGGAATACAGGTCGGAATCAGATAAATACGAAAACGTCACGTTCAATTGCAATCCAACCTATAACGCTGGGCGAGTCTCCACCGATATATGGCATGATTATATATATGTGGCGCATGATGGGAAAATAGTTCCCACCATCCCGAGTCAGAATATAACCTCTGGTCCTTCAAATGTTCCAAGCACAGGGAAAGGAGCTATGAGCTTTGGATCGCGGCCTCAGGCTGGCATTTCGAAAGGTGCAATGCCAATCACTCTATCAGCAATTACGAAAGATCAGGTTACAGGTAATCTGGCTTTCGGATCTCGACCAAAAGCCATATCTGAACCCGAAAGCGAGGATCCAGACCTCCCAACCCTTGCGCCCAAGCGAAAAGTCCGTACGATGAGGACTCTGGAGGAGAGCGAGCCCTCCACCCCGTCGACATTCACCTACCGATCCCCTAGCCCCCCTGCAAGCCTTTCGACCGTAGACAACTCGCTTGGCTTCCTCTCTCGAACACGACCGACTCAAGGTTATGGGCCAAAACCACTAACGCTCAACGACCTTGCTCATGGAAACCCCTCAGCTGGTCCAGAGGCAGACTCTACAAGCAGTAACTCTACCACTCGCCCTGTTCCAGGACCGCCTTCGACTCGACGCGTTCGCACCAGGAACCACAAAGCTCGCAGTCGTAGGGCCCAAGATTCGGACAACGAAAGCCAGAAGAGTAGAACTCTCTCAGAGATAGTCGACGGGTCCGAAATGAGCCGTAGTACAATCAGCTATGACAGTGCAGCATCAGGTAGTCGTACTGCTAGATCGAAAGCAGAGTACCAAACTCGGACTTTCAAAAACACCCAAAACCAACGTGCTCCGCATCATAAGCAGAGATTTGACAATTTTCTCGATATCCAACAACACCAGAATGCCGTTTTTGAGAAAGTATTTGAAACGGCGTTTGAAGATGCAAGGAGGTTCTGCGGGGATATCAAGTTGGAAGTTAGACTGGGGAGAATCGTCTTCCCCAATATCCCCAAGAAATATTTAAAGTCTACCCACGCGTTTCAATGGAGCAACTGGGAAGATGAGCTTCATAGAATTGGTATTGAGTCCCTCTTCACCAACATCGTTTCGATCTCACCTTGTGATGCCGATTTCGCAGTTGGATTGAAGATTCCTGGTGGAGATCCTTTATTCGAGAATCCTCCTGGAGTCCGAACCGTCAGCTATGAGATCGAGTGTCTCACTTTCCAGAAGATCCCATTTTTCATCATCATCAACGCCGAGACCTTTGAATTTGAAATCCGAGGGAAAGAAGAACGTTTCGGGACCGTACTCTGGAACTGCCCGACAGTTATGTGGGACGCCGAATTTTGCCTGCGAGGATACAGGGTCATCCGATCCCTCGAAACACAGGCCCAGATGCTTGTGGACTCGATGGAAATTGAAGACGGACTTGAATTCCCTTTCTTCACCGTTAGCACTCAAGGTCTGGACTTCGATCTCATACGCGGTTCCTGTCTTCGAGAAAGCCGCCATATGGTTCTCCCCTCGGAAGTACACCATGGCCATGAATTTACGTTTGTCGTCACCGAGCACATCGACTTCAAGTTTCAAGAAAGAGACGACTTGCCAGGCATCGTCCGGTTCCAGTCAGTCGAAGGCATGCAAAGCAACGTCGAAAATATGACATGGTATTCATTCCACTTTGTTGTTGATGAGATTGAACAGGCCTTTTGGAAACAGCGTGCACTCAGAGTTACAGAACTCGCGGATACGACCGCGAAAGACATCTTGCTGAAGCAAAAGAAAAACGACTTGACCACCCTTGAAGCGTTGGCTATGGTTGTTAACAATTTTGTCTCGAAAATTAATAATATCGGGTATTCAAATAAACAATATACGCTTCACAGCTCGTAATCGATGTGTCGTCCATTGGCTCAAGTTGAAAGTCGCATGAGGCTGACAGGGAATATAAAGAGGGAAAAACATTACAGATGCCAACTGCATTTACAGTTATCATGGCAAAACTAGGCACTTTCATAGCAGATTTGCCACGAGGAGTTTGGTTGGTGGAGTCGAGATGGTTGTGGCATTTTGAAGCGGACAATTGGCTTGTATTTAGCCCTGCTTAATTACATATCGTTTCTAGACAGAAATCAGTCACATAAATAGCTGTTCTATAATCAGCCACTCCTAAATGAGACCCTTCAAGGCTGCCTATCACAATTCCCTGTTACACTGATGCTAGAAATGAAATATGACCCAAGTTAGCCCAGCGAATAAATAACAAGAAAGGCTCGAAGAAAGCCTAGCTACGAAGTACAATTCAAAATACAAAAACCTGAGCCCCAGCTGATCAGTCCTCAAAGTTTCATACCTGCCTATTATCCCTTCGTCATAATTTATTACCTGTATTATTATAAGGAGAAGATCAATTTTACCATCACTGCTTTTTATTCTGGCAGAAGAAAAAATTTGCACCTATTTAATCGCGGCATTTAGCAATCTCAAGTAAATATGATTGCAGGCTACGGTACAAGGACAAATTTGAGGAGTATATTGGGTACGTACCAACTAAAGTTAGATCATACTTCTTTGCGTAGTACCTAGCCCCGATCCTAGGTTCCTTATCTTCAAACCCCCATTTTTTTCGACCCTCAGGTTTCTTCAAGTGATCCTTCCCATTTTTGAAGAATAGGAGAACGTATCTGTGCTTCCCTGTCTTTTCGGGTGGTGCAGGTCCCATGAATTCTATCAATTCTTTTGCGTCTTTGAGCTCGAGGGTCCCGGATTTCGGTTTTATGTCGGTGACAAGCCAGTGGCAGAATTCAGCCCATTTGGGATCTTGTCGGGAGGCCGCATCCGGATCTTAAGTTTAAGCAGGGTCAGTTAACTCCCACGATATCAGGACTCAGGAGGTGGGAAGGCAGACCAGTCAGACAGAGGGTATACTTGGCATCCTCGGAATCAAAGGCAACATCTCCGGGGGTGACTATTACTTTTGGTCGTTCCTGAGTGTCTTTGACATCGAGTGTATTGCCCAGCTGGACTTCTTCGCCGGAAGGGAACTCAGCTTGAAGAAAGACGGAGGGTGAGAACTCGTCGATGACTAGCCAGAAGTATCAGAGACCAAATAACAGAAACAGATTTTAATATTTTACGCCGTACCGTCTGGTATAACCCCTTCTTTTTTGAGCCTATTGATGAGGATGGAATATGTTAGTAAAGCGTCGGGTGATGTCATTACTCTGCAACATACTTTTCAACAATTGACTGATTGATTGTAACCTGCTCCGGATTGTCAGTTAGTTGCGCGTCCTGCGATAGTATAAAGTGAATAGTAAGACGTACCAAAGACATCTTTTGCTCTCTGTGGATCAGCTGTGAAGGGAGGAGTTGGGGATGTTGTCGAAACCTGGGGCCTGCAACGGCATGTTGCAGAAATGGTGTTGTTCTCATACCCGCAGACACCGCCCGCCGGAGCAGCACGGTCGACATCTTGCCACGGTATAAATCGAATCGCAGTTGAGGATGCGATCAAGAAACCAGGCCCTTCTTCTTTACATTGTCATCAGGGGGAATGAATGACGCTGTCGGCATGAGAGTGTGACGTGAGGCTGCCGCGACTCGCCGCCGCCGGACAGACAGATTCCAACGACCCACGAAAAAAAATGTGTTGCTGGACGTGGTGAGGTTTGCCGGGCGACCAACCAACCAGCCTCCTGGCGAGCGAGCGCCTTGACCTTACGTTCGTCCTTCCATCACGCGCGCCAGAATCCAGCCCTCGCTCTCGCCCCATCGACATCATCGTCTTCTCCTTCTTCATCACAACCATCGTCCACAGCCCAGTAAATCATCACGCTGTCTCTATCGCTGAGCAAGACTTCCATACCGGCGAATTACTAGCCTTCTGAAGACACCGATCACTTACAAACGTCTCTCTTCCGGTGGGATGGAAGTGTAAAACTCGCCCCCGAGTGCACGTTTTTCCAACACGGATGTCGCATCCTAACGGCTACATCTACGGGCCTCCTCCCCCAGCTCCGCCTCCAAAGGCGACTGGCCCTTCCCAGCCCTATAACAGCAACCCGAGTAACCAATTCTCGCGTGGGAATTATGGGAACCGCGGTCGCGGAAACAATCGGGGTGGTGGTGGAGGAGGAGGAAGGGGGAACTTCAACAACCGCGGCGGCTCGAATCACAATCAGGGTCGGGGAGGATACACGAACTTCGGCTCCCATCCGCCTCATGGATCACAACCACAGCCGCCGTACCCTGTTCCTGTAACTGGCTCATACCCACCGCTACCAAACCCTTCCTACCCACCGTCTGCTCATGCTCCTGCTCCTGCCTACAATCCTCCAGTTCCATCACCGTCAAGTTTTCAGAGCCGCCCTCCCCATCAGACAAGTCAATATCAACCACCTCCCCAAGCCTTTGGGCATCAACCGCCTCAGCAACAAGCACGCCCGCCATTTCCCCAGCCATCGACTTATGGGTCTCCGCAAACCAATAACTACCCACAAGCTAACCGATGGCCGCAACCATCCCCAGCGCCACCACCCCCTCAACATCAACCTGCCGCTGCTGCACCTACACACCAGCCAATCCGATTCTTCCCTCAACAGGCCCCTCCACCTAGCAACTACAATCCTCAACCGCCACATGCTCCTGCTCCCGCTGCTAGCTTTCAACCCAATCAGCCGTACGGTTCAAAGCTACCAGTGAGCTCTCAACCGCACAATACATTCCAACCCCAGGGACCTCGGCCTCACCACTCTTATGCAGACCTTAGAGTGGATGGAAGAGTGCGTCCACCGGCCCCTCCATCTGTCCCCACGTTTTTTGGATCATCTCTACCACAACCACCCCCTTCCCTACCGCCACATCCTCCGCCAGCTGGTTTCAATCAACATAGCCCAAGCCAACCACGGCACAATCAGCAGCACCACAACCAGCACCACAATCAACACAGTCGGAATAGAGGAAATTTTGGGCATCGGAATCACAATGGGTTCAATCATGACCGGCGTAATAAAGACAAGGGTCACAGAAACCATCACCAGAACCATCACCAGAACCAAAACCAGAACCAACAGTTCCAGGCTCCTCAGAACTCAGATATCGACATGTCACCAGAGGAATACGCCATCTGGGTGGCCTCTGGGTAAGAATCGCAATCAACTCTCACTCCATCATGCATACAGTGCGCTAATACTATCTTAGTGGTAAAATCAAAGGCACAGACATATCTCTGAAAGATCCCGCAGAGTTGGATAAGTGGATAGAGGAACGTAAAAAGAAGTGGCCGACGGCTGCAAGAATGGCTGCCAAAGTATGTTTTTTTTTTTTTTTGTCACTCGTCTACATATAGCCATGCTAACATTACCGTAGAAAGCTGCAGATGACGAGAAGCAACGCGCCGATCAAAACGAGGCGCTGCAAAAGAAGTTGGACTCGCTCGATAAAACCGAAACGCAGCTACGAAAACGCAAACTAGACGAGGTTGTTGACGAAGAAGATAAATCGAAGCAACCGAGTAAGAAGAAGAAAAAGAAGAAGAAGAAGAAGAAGCTGCAGGATGACGCTCCTGTCGCCTTTGAGGAGCAACCAACCGCCGGAAACGCCGAGGTGACCGCTACAGAAGTGCAAGCCGACGAAACCACCGTAGAAGAGCCGGCAGATGTACCTGTTGACGAAGCTGCAGACCTGAAGTCCGAAGCCATCCCTGACGAGTATGAGCAACCTTCTTTAGCGGCCGAATTTGACGATTTCCTCCTACAAGAAGAAATGGCAGAGTCGGCCGAGTTTCAGCAGGTAGATCTGGTCACAGAATCACCGCCAGATGGGCAAGACCAAGGTGCCACAATTTTGGATCTAGGACAAGACGACGTCACGGTGGAAGAGCCACAGGATACTGTTCCTGAAGCCAATGATGATCAAGACCCAACAGCTGAAGATGACGAGGATTCCGAGTCCGTTGCGATGTCCACGTCAACTGCTGGTGAGTCGGCTGCGGAATCCCCCGAGGAAGACACGGGCAACGATTCCGATGATGCTTCAGAAGACGGGTCAGATGGGTCAGATGCAGAAGCTCCGCCCGAAGAGTCCTCTTCAAAGCCAACTGGCCTGCCGGAGAAACCCCCAGCGGCAAACGCTAACAAAAAGAAGCAGGTTTGCAAACTATGGCTAAGAAAGAACTGCAAATACGGCGCCAAGTGCAAGTATTTGCATGAGGGTGGGGTCCCAAAATCAGACAAGGAGCGACGGGAAGAAAAGAAGCAACAAAAGGAAATCAATCCGAAAGAGATGTCGTTGTATGATAAGGTTTGTTCGATGCCACCCAAGAGCCAATGGAATTATTGAATTGTTTATCACTAACTCTTAGCCTATGGCAGCTTATGCAAGCGCAGATGGAGAAGGAAAACGTGAAGCTCCTCCAAGCAATCAACTTCTTTGTTGATAAAGGAGTTTTAAAAGCCTAACTTGAGCTCCCAAATTTTGCTATGCGAGCCTTGCAGTACCCTCGCCCGGTTCTGGAATTTTTAATTTTTTTTTTTTTCAGTCTATTAAAGCAGTTATTGTATTTGATGCTCAAGGTTGTCTTTAAAGGATGGCTATTTGGCTTTCCGATTTCTTTAGGTTTCTTATATCTATGCTTGGTTGCTTTTTTTTGGTTCTCAATTCGAATATTTACAATAATAGGGGGAAATCCGTCTTTGGTTTATTTTACTCTTATCCATGGGTCCTAAAAGCACTTTTCTCAGGGTTTGTATTATTAAGAGGTTGCTCTAGCTGGAAAATGCATTCGTTGTGGTTACCAGGCATGGCGTTCGAGATCTTAAGGTCAGATTGGGATATAGTTACGGCAGCGCCGTTGAACGAGAGTGGCTATACAAAGCTTAATACAGGTTGAAGTTGTAGAAATATATTTCTTACGGTATCGAACATTTCTTAAAATCCATGTATAATTAGTGCTGTCGCTGCTGTACATAGTATGGGAATCCAAAGCAATGATCCATGCTATGTTGATTGATACTACCCAATTCAAGTGAAGGCAGGATCCTAGGCTCCATGAGCCTAGTCGCACGACCCTTACCAGCGGAACACATGGACAATTCCGAATGGCGCAGACTCTCATGGGTATACACATATTTGCAAGGAGCTTCGTTTGATGCCAGCACCTTTGAGCAAGGATTCACAGTTCCCCGCTACAATTACGCTTCCTTTCATGGTGTTTCAACAGCTTTAGAAAGTGTTAAATAGTTATTAGCTTTACCTCGCAAACCCCTAGGGTCGATATATCTATCATACCATGATGGTTGGCTGCATATAGGCCGGACTGGATACTATTTATGGTTATAGCAAACATTTCCGTGGCAAAGCCGACAGTATCAGACGTGCTACTACGTGGGCTTGTTATCTTTAGTTACGCTAGACATGGGGTGGTACTCGTCTACAGGCTATGCAGTTTAGTGTATAAGTAAGTAAGTACTTATGTATGTGCCCTTGTCCTTGACGGTGGACGCAATTGACCCATCTAGTCCAATGTTGTAGCAACAAATAACCACGCGTGCGAAGCTATGCTACAGATTGTAGATAGAAGACCCTCAGGGTTACACACAATCAGCATGTACGTACACGTACACTGGTGCGTTATGCACTGCGCCGCATATCTCGACGCGCATGTTTGAGATCAAAGTTTTCGAGTTGCCGACAGGTTGGTGGTTTCAGAATACCGTAGCCGATTGGCTCTCCGGTATGCGGTTGGAATCAGTTGGAATTTATCCATCCAATCTATTTCATCCCATTCGTTTTCTTCGTTCGCTCTTACCTGCATGTCTGTCGTTCGTGTTTCATGAGCTCCATGGCGGATCAAGGGTGTTTGTATATTGCATTGATGGACGTGGGCAATACTGCTAGCTCGCGTTGCTACAACCATGCATATAATCCGTATATCCGATCGGTATACAATTTATACGTAGCTGCGGAGCTGGTAAAGTTTGCTAGGCGCAACTTCAACCCATTAGTCTTCATGAGATTAGTGGGAATGCAATCGGGGCCGGGGGGGCCTAACGTGATAATTGACTACCCGGTCCGCATACAAATACGGTTTGGGATTTTTTTTTTTTTTTTTTTTATGCATGTTGCAAAATGTTGTAACTTTTCCAACATACCTACAAAGCCACATTGTAGCCAGTGCGTTGGGGGGCCTGACCACGCCGTCGGGCCGGGGCAATGCAATGGATATGCAATAGACCGGGATGTGTGAGCATCGCGTGCGTGTATTATGCATGCTGTCGTGTCGATATAAGCCTCGTGAATGGATGAAGTTAATGTTCGAACGGTGCGTGGAGCTCAAAGGCGAATCTGAGCTCTGTGAAACCACATGGGAGCTCGAGGACATGTGAACTCTTGCAGCAAGTTAGGTTACGTTGGCGAAGAAGCAGCGTACAGCAGATACATGGCCTGGTCTGTATGCGAGGCCGGGCCCCGGTCTTTAGTTGATTAGAGCAACATTTGTATATGTGCATGGCGCGCAGGATGATCTAATGGACCGGCCTGTTGCAGAAGTTGGGCCTGTCCGGCGGTATACTGGTTGTGCATTGTGTCAACGTCTAGACTTCTACGCATGGAGATTCAGCAATTGGACGCAATTGAAACTTCGACAGCGGCAAGCAGAGCTGTCGAAGAGGTGAGGTTGAAATCAAATGTGGATAGGTCAATGAGGTACTGCATAACGTACGTTCAAAACTTAAGCCATGTATGCTCTAGCACTGAATCCGATGGATAAGTGCATTCGGTCCAGATACGCACCGGAAACTCGAGAATATGCCGCCGGTTACTCTGCCATCTTATAATAGCTTTTTTTTTTTTCTTAGTCTGTGCACAGAATTATCTGGATATTTAGAACGCAAAGAACTCACAAATTGCACTTGTAAATACAGCTCTCAGTTGCATTTTGGCGGGGTTGGCTATAGCTAGACACATTTCGTTATCAAAGCAAATGGATATAGATATATATCCTGCCAATGCCATAGCTGATCTAATGGTGCCCCTCAAAGCTTGCAATCCAATAATATCAATCTCAATGTCTACGAGAACGTTTGAACGTACCGGTGCCCTCCAGCTTCAGTGTTATACACATTCTACGTGTGTGAAAACTCCAACACAAGTAATCATAAGAGCAATATAAATAGATATTGAACTGCTGCCTTTGGTGAAAGCTACAGCTGGATTGGTGTATTTGCGCTTCGTTTTGAAATTTCAATATAAAAATATATTGCTAAGTAGTTAATAAGCTAATTGATCCAAGACAGTCTACGGGTTTACGATTCTAGCCATCCACACTTCTATACTGCAATTACTTCTCGTCGTACAAGGTACGAGAACCTATTAACTTGTGCAATCAAGTACCCGCCAACGCATCTCCAGCTATCTCTCATAGCAACTCTGTATATCCTTGTCGAACATAAAGAAACAAGAGATCTCTAGAGGTTGGGGGATCACCAATACCACAGTGTAGTCACGAAATGCTAAATGCATACCTCTCTATACTTACCTAGATCGTACAATCTACAAAGAACGTCTAAATAGAGATATTGCGCTTAGAACTACTTGAATCTGCGCAACATAGCCTGCACTATCTCTGGCTGAAACAAGCACACGCTAAAGGTTACACAAAGGATATCAATTGACCATTTCTGTAGTGCCTATCCCATTAGACCAAAATTGCCATCTCGGAGCTCAGGTCTGCGTACGAACCGTCTCTCAGATAGCGTATGCGTCACGCAATTGGAATGGAAAAGAACTCAATCAAAACGTCTGTTAATTTCGCTTTGCTATCAAAAGGTGCGTCACGGTTCGTTCATTTAGTTTCTGGCATGCCTATCTTTGCATCAATCTCCGGCATAAGACGAAGAAGGCGGGTGACTAAACCAACGCCAACTCTTGACCCAGTGGCAATCGATTCGCATTCCTCGTGCAACATTCTGTGGTTATCCCCAATGGAATATATCATGTATCACAATACGGCACGTACAAACCTACGCAACATACTGCTCGCCAAGGCCGGTAAGCAAAATCCGAAGTGCAGTGGTAACATCGGAACAAGATACCAAAAGAGAGGACCGATTAATGCACATGCAGGCTGCCGGTTTCAGGGAGGAATCAAATAAATGATAGCTGTTCGGTGGTACGCATTTGAGTTTGCGAATGACTGAATTCTGAATCGAATGAATGTGAACTCCCCAATCAGCCGAGGGTCGTCTGATCGTATGCAGCTGAGGCGAGCGCTAGACGGAGAAGTTAAGATGCGCTAGAATGCCAAAAA